>CM076579.1:1045742058-1046342058 GCA_034641835.2 Pinus albicaulis
AACTCGAAATATCTCCACCAGCTACTATGGCTTTCGAGCGGTTAATGGACTGTGGCCGCTTTAGGGTTTCAAAGCGTCCATGCTTCTGCAAGAATCTGGAAAAAAGCAAGCATCATAGGGAAGAATGGAATCATGGGAAAGAAGGCATAAAGGTTGAACAAGTGCACAGTGGGAAAAAAATTTGAATAGGTCGCTTAAGAAAATTTGAATAGGTGGAACAAGCAGAGCGGGAAAAAAAATTTGAATAGGTATAAAATCTAATAATAATAATAATATATAAATGATAATAATATACCTAATGATATAATAATATACATAATGAGCGGGAGGGTTGTATTGTATGAATGATAATAATAATAATATACATAATGATATGCCACACAAATTTTTTAGTGCATATTCTAATCCTTATATGCAAACTTTTGAAAATACAAATATTCATATTTAAAATTCTAATGTTCCATATATTGAACCATTATATGTTATTCCTAATGAATAAGTAAATAAATTATGTCAACATACCTAGACATATTCCCAAGAAATAAATAAGTTGTGCATTAATCCATTAATTTTATTTTGTTAGGTAATGTGAGTTTTGAGATGAGTTGCATACCTAACATGTGATTTGAGTAGCCATGAACCAAGGGCTTTTAAGCCGTCATAATCACCTAGGGATCACATCCAACCTAGGCCACACCATCCCTTAGCTTGATTGGAATTTTTCCCACATAGTTTTGAACCAATGATTTTCTCACCAGTGATTGTATCTTACCCGTTATTTCACATTCCCCAAGGCACAAATCAAATATTTGTATGTATCTTGGACGACTTGTCACATTCCATGACTAGCTTCACACACATTGAATAGGAATTCCCATCATTTAAGAATTTTTTGGAGGGTTTTCATGGCATATTTTTTAGGGGCTTAGGGGTTCGATGAATAGGAGATTAGGGGTTAGAGGTTTAGGGTTTAGTGGTTAGGGGTTAGGACTAGAATAATGAGTTAGTGAAGGTTAAGGGGTTAGGGATTGGGGGCTTAGGGGTTAGGGGATCTAGGTACATTTAGGGGTTAGGGGAGTAATGATTTAGTAGTGGTTAAGGGATTATGGATTGGGGTTAGGGAGATCATAATGATTTAGTGGTTAAGGGTTTAGGGATTGGGGGTTAGGGGATTTAGGTGCCAAGTCACAAGTATTGTCTACTAGGAAGGCCTTCCAAAGAAGTTGGTTGGCATCACTATGACACTATTAGGGAATTAGAAGGGAAGATAAAGGCAAAGGCTCAGGTATCATATGAGAGAAGGAAGCAATTGGCAAAATTGAGATCAAAAGCAGTGGACTTAGCCGAAAAGCAGCTTGCCCCAGAGATGGATAAGATAAAACTTGAAAAAATATTGGTCAATTTCCTTGACCCTTTATTGGTTATTCAGAAGGAGTATGAATACACCACCATTAATATCAAGGTAACCGGCCCCTAGGAGATCAAGGGTTGAGAGGAAAATCAATCATCAATGAAAATTCAAAATTTTCAATCTGAGCAAGATCAACCAAATTGGGGGCAGAGTTTGGGGAACCTTCGTAAGTGAATGGGGCCTATGTGATATGGCTATGAGTTATCTGAGTATATAGTGAATTAGACAGAAGTAAGAAAACAATTACTTCTTCAAAGCTAATTCGAATTTGGAGGGATTAGGGGATTGGGGCTTAGGGGTTAGGGGATTTAGGTGCATTTAGGGGTTAGGGGTCGAATAATGAGTTAGTAGTTAAGGGATTAGGGATTGGTGGCTTAGGGGGGCCGACCTGAATGCATTTGGGTGGGCGCACTCAACCGAAATGACCTGACCCAAACATGTTAAGGGGTTATAGGTTTATGGTTTTGGGGGTTAAATGGGTTTGGGGTTAAGGGGTTATAGAATTAGGGTTTAGGGGGTTAAATGGGTTAGGGGTTTAGGGATTAGGGATTAGGGATTGGGGGATTAGGGGTTAGGGGATTTAGGCATAGTTAGGGGTTAGGTGAATAATGATTTAGTGGTTAAGGGATTAGGGATTAGGGGCTTAGGGGTTAGGGGAAGAGAATGGTCATTCCAAATGCTCTATCTTCAGCCAGGTCACAAGTATTTTCTGCTCGGAAGGATTTCCAAAGAAGTTGGCTGGCATCACTATGAAACTATTACGGAATTAGAAGGGAAGAGAAAGGCAAAGGCTTGGTATCATATGAGAGAAGGAAGCAATTGGAAAAATTGAGATCAAAAGCAGCGGAGTTAGTCGAAAAGCAGCTTACCCCAGAGATGGATAAGATAAAACTTGACAACATATTGGTCAATTTCCTTGACCCTTATTGGTTATTCAGAAGGAGTATGAATACACCACCATTAATATCAAGGTAACCGGCCCCTAGCAGATCAAGGAGTTGAGGGGTTTAGGAGTTAGATGTTTGGGGTTTAGGGGGTTAAATGAGTTAGAATTTTAGATTAGGTTTAGGGGGTTAGTGGATTTAGCAGTTAAGGATTTTAGGGGTTAGGGGTCGTTACGGGTTATTGGGGCTAGGGTTTAGAGGGTTAAATGGGTTAGGGTTTTAGGGGTTTAGGGTTTTAAAGGGGTTGGGGGTTGGGAACTAGTGTTTAAGGGGTTAGGGGTTAAGGGTTAGAGGTTTAGGGTTTAGGGGGTTAAATGGGTTAGGCGCACATTTATAGGTTTAGGGGCTTAGGGGATTTAGCAGTTAAGGATTTTAGCTAGGGGTTAGGGGTTAAGGGTTTAAGGGTTAGAGGTTTAGGGTTTAGGGGTTTAAAAGGGTTATAGGAGTTTAGAGGTTTAGAGGGTTAGGGGATTTAGTAGTTAAGGATTTTTGGGGTTAAGGGTTAGGGTAGGGGGTTAAATGGGTTAGAGTTTTAGGGGGTTAAATGGGTTAGGCCGGTTGGGAAATAGAGTTTAAGGGGTTAAGGGTTTAGAGGTTTAGGGTTTAGGGGGTTAAATGGGTTAGGGGTTTACGAGTTCAGGGGGTTAAATGGGTTAGAGGTTAAGTATTTAAGGGTTAGTGGTTAAGGGTTTAGAGGTTTAGGGTTTAGGGGTTAAATGGCCAGTTAGGGGTTTAGAGGTTTATGGTTTAGGGGGTTAAATGGGTTAGGGGTTTAGGGATTAGTGATTAAATGGGTTAGGGGTTAAGGGGTTATAGGTTTAGGGTTTAGGGGGTTAAATGGGTTAGGGGTTTAGGGGGTTAGGGGATTTAGCAGTTAAGGATTTTAGGGGTTAGAAGTTAGGGGCTAATGGGGTTAGGTTTTAGAGGTTTAGAGGTTTATGGTTTAGGGGTTAAATGGTTTAGGGGTTAAATTAGTTTCTTATTCTTTGCGTCTCAATGTAACAATTTTGTAAGTATTGTTGCTTGTTGCCATGTCTTCTTTATTTATTAATTTATAGTATTTGTTTGCCATTGCTTTACATTTATTGATGAAAATGTCTATTGCAATCAAACCAAATGTATGTTCAATCTCCAGTTTCAAACTTAGCCACAATGTTGTCACACAATTTAAGTCCGGAGAATTTCCATCTGATGAAGTCTTAATAACCAGACTGCACCTCATGACTAGTCCAGAAACCATACTCGTATACTGATGGCGCTCAAGGAAACGCGTTCGAACGAAATGGCCCAACCCAACCCCTACCCCCAACCAGAAAGGGATAGTTGAACAACCGAACGATGCCACAAGGCAACAAATGGGCCGCCCGAACGTGCACAAGGCACCTGGACGGTCACAAATTAGAAAAACTCATACGGGGGACCTCGAACGAAACGACACGACCCGAACACACCCGGTCGGGTGCCCTCATACGGCGCGACACGGCGCGCCCGACCAAACGATGCCACAACAGAGAAAATGGCAAACAGGCTGCCCGAACGTGCACAAGGCACCCAAGTGGTCACAACTTAGAAAAACTGATACGGGTGCCCTTGAACGAAACGACCCGAACTAAATGCGCCCGGTCGGGCAACCTCCCACAGCGCGACATGGCGCGCCCGACAGAACAATGCCACAAGGGAGAAAATGGAAAACAGGCCGCCCAAACGTGCACACGGCACTCGGGCGGTCACAACTTAGCAAAACTTATACAAGCGCCCTTGAACAAAACGACTCGACCCGAATGCGCCCGGTCGGGCGACCTCACATGGCGCGACATGGCACGCCTGATCGAACGATGCCACAAGGGAGAAAATGAAAAACGGGCCACCTGAACATGCACATGGCACCTGGGCAGTCACAACTTAGCAAAACTGATACGGGCGCCCTTGAACGCAATAGCCCGACCTGAACGCGCCCGATCTGGCGACCTCGCATGACGCGACATGAAGTGCCCGAAAGAACGATGCCACAAGGGAGAAAACAGCAAATGGGCCGCTCGAAAGTGAAAAAGGCACCCTCGTGGTCACAACCTAGCAAAACTGATACAGGCGCCCTCAAACGAAATGGCCCGAACCGAACACGCTCGGTCGGGCGACCTCGCACGGTGTGACATGACGTGCCCGACTGAATTAACGATACCATAAGGGAGAAAATAGCAAACGGTCAACTCGAATGTGCACAAGGCACCCTGGTGGTCACAACTTAGCAAAACTGATACGGGCGCCCTCGAACGAAATGGCCTGAACCGAACACGCTCGGTAGGGCGACCTTACATGACGCAACACGGTGCGCCTGAACAAACTATGCCCCAAGGGAGAAAACGGAAAACGGGCTGCCCGAACGTGCACAGGGCACCTAGGCGATCACAACTTAGTAAAACTGATATGGGCGCCCTCGAAATAAATGGCCCGACCCGAACGCACCTGGTCGGGCAACCTCACACAGCGCGACACAACGCGCCTGACTGAACAAATATGCCACAAGGGAGAAAATAGCAAACGGTCCGCTCGAATGTGCACAAGGCACCCGAGCGGTCACAACTTAGCAAAACTGATATAGGCGCTCTCAAACGAAAGGGCCCGAACCGAACGCACCCGGTTGGGCAACCTTGCACATCACGACACGACGCGCTCAACCGAACGATGCCACAAGGAAGCAAACGGTAAACGGTCTGCCCGAACGTGCACAAGGCACCCGGGTGGTCACAACCTAGAAAAACTGATACGGGCACCCTCGAACAAAACGGCCCAACCTGAATGCGCCCGGTCGGGTGACCTCACATGGCGCGACACTGCGCGCCCGACCGAACGATGTCATAAGGGAGCAAACGGAAAATGAGCTGCCCAAACGTGCACAAGTCACCCGGGTTGTCACAACTTAGCAAAACTGATACGGGTGCCCTCGAACGAAACGACCCAACCTAAACGTGCCCGGTCGGGCAACCTCACACGGTGTGACACGACGCGCTCGACCGAACGAATATTCCACAAGGGAGCAAATAGAAAATGGGCTGCCTGAACTTGCACAAGGCACCCGGGCAGTCACAAATTATCAAAACTGGTACAAGCACCGTCAAACGAAACGGACCGAATCGAACGCGCCCAGACCTCGCATGGCGCGACATGATGCGCCCAACCGAATGATGCCACAAGGGAGAAAATGGAAAATTGGCCACTCAAACATGCACAAGGCACCTGGGTGGTCACAACTTAGCAAAACTGATACGAGCGCCCTCGAACAAAACGACCAGACCTGAACGTGCCCGGTCAGGCGACCTCACACTGCGCGACACGACACGCTCAATCGAACGAATATGCCACAAGGGAGAAAACAGAAAATGGGCCACCTAAACACGCACAAGGCACCTGGGCAGTCACAACTTAGAAAAAATGATACAGGCGCCCTCGAATGAAACGACCTGAATTGAACGCGCCCGGTCAGGCAACCTCGCACGGCACGACACGACGCGCCCGAACGAATGATGCCACAAGGGAGCAAATGACAAACGGGCTGCCCGAATGTGCACAAGGCACTTGAGCAGTCACAACTTAGCAAAACTGATACGGGCACCCTCGAACGAAATGGCTCGACCTGAACACGCTCGGTCGGGTGACCTCGCACAATGTGACATGACGTGCCCGACAGAACGATGCCACAAGGGAGAAAACAGCAAACGGGCCGCTTGAACTTGCACAAGGCACCCTAGCAGTCACAACCTAGCAAAACTAATACGGGCGCCCTCAAACAAAATAGCCTGAACCAAACACACCCAGTAGGGCGACCTCACATGACGCGACATGGCGCGCCCGACCGAACGATGCCACAAGGGAGAAAATGGAAAATGGGCCACCCGAATGTGCACAAGGCACCCAAGCGGTCACAACTTAGCAAAACTGATATGGGCACACTTGAACGAAATGACCCAACCTGAACACGCCTGGTTGGGCGACCTCATATGGCGTGAAACGATGCACCCGACCGAACGAATATGCCACAAGGGAGAAAACAACAAATGGGTTGCTCGAACGTGCACAAGGCACCCAGGTGATCACAACTTAGCAAAACTGATACGGGCGCCCTTGAACAAAACGGCTTGAGCCGAACGTGCCCAGTCGGGCGACCTCGCACAGTGCGCCCGACCGAACAATGCCACAAGGGAGAAAATGGAAAAATGGTCACCTGAACGTGCACAAGGCACCTAGGTAGTCACAACTTAGCAAAACTGATACGGGTGCCCTCAAACGAAACAGCCCGACCCGAATGTGCTCGGTCGGGCGATCTCACATGGTGCGACACGGCGCACCCGACCGAATGATGCCACAAGGGAGAAAATGGAAAACAAGTTGCCCGAATGTGCACATGGCACTCGGGTGGTCACAACTTAGCAAAACTGATACGGGTGCCCTCGAATGAAATGACTCGTTCTGAATGCGCCCGATCGGGCAACCTCGCATGGCGTGACATGACGTGCCCGACTGAACAATGCCACAAGGGAGAAAATATCAAATGGGTTGCCCAAACGTGCACAAGGCACCCTAGTGGTCATAACCTAGCAAAACTAATACGGGCGACCTCACACGGCACGACACCGCACGCCTGATCGAACAATGCCACAAGGGAGCAAACAGAAAACGGGCCACCCAAACGTGCACAAGGCACTAGGGTGGTCACAACTTAGCAAAACTGATTCGGGCGCCCTCAAACGAAACGACCCAACCCGAACGCGCTCGGTTTGGAAACCTCACATGGCGCGACACGACGGGCCCAACTGAATGAATATGCCACAAGGGAGAAAACAGCAAATGGGCCGCCCGAACATGCACAAGGCACTCGAGTGGTCACAAATTAGCAAATATGATACGGGCGCCCTTGAACGAAATGACCCGTACTGAACGTGCCCGGTCGGGCGACCTCGCACGGTGTGACATGACATGCCCAACCGAACGATGCCACAAGGGAGCAAACGAAAAACGGGCCGCCCGAACCTGCACAAGGCACCCAGGTGGTCACAACTTAGCAAAATTGATACGAGCACCCTCGACGAAACGACCCGACCCAAATGCGCCCAATCGAGCGATCTCACATGGCGCGACACGGCTTGCCCGACCGAACGATGCCACAAGGGAGAAAACGGCAAACGGGCCGCCCGAACATGCACACAGCACTTGGGTGGTCACAACTTGGCAAAACTGATACGGGCACCCTCGAACGAAATGGCCCGAAACAAACGCGCCCGGTCGGGCGAACTCACACGGTGCGACACGGTGCGCCTGACCAAACGATGCCACAAGGGAGCAAACGGAAAACAGGCCACCCAAACATGCCGACACATTGTTCCTAAACATTGTTCACATGACCCGTAACATTGTTTCTAAACCATAAAACTGAACACATGACCCGTCACATTGTTCCTAAAGCCTAAAATATAACTCCCAAACCCTAAACCCTAAGATTGTTCCTAAACACTAACAACACTTGCCTCCTAATCGTCGCAATTGCGACACTTTGCCCCAACTGTTGCAATAGAGACGCTTTCCTCCAAACACCGCAATAGCGACACTTTGTCTCTGTAACGTCGCAATAGCGACACTTTGCCTCGAACCGTCGCAATAGCGATGCTTTCCTCCAAACGTCACAATAGCGACACTTTGCTCAAGCGTCGTAATACTAACATATTGCTGCAATCCGTCACAATTACGACGCTTTTCTACAAACTTCAGAAGACCGAAACTTACCTATAAGTGTCGCAATACCGAGACTTGTCTCCAAATGTCGGTATAGCGACAGTTTTGGGCGGGATTTGAAAAATTGATAAAATTTGGGGAAATTTCCGACATTTGGTCAAAAGTGTCGGAATTTCCAACAAATGTACTAGTGTAGACAGTGACAATGAGGACCAAGAGATGAGTACTAAGTTGCTCCTCTTAGAAAAATATGCCCATGTTCAAGAATAGGAAAAGGAATTTGAGAGGGCACAAATAATTATATACTATTATAAAGAAGAGCACAAGAATTTCAAAGAGGTGAAGAGGGGCCTTGCCTTACAGAAGAAAATGGTCAACACTATGCAAGGAAGAGCAAGCTTGCTAATGCCAAACTAAAGCAAGCCCTCATGGAGCTAGAAGAGATAAAAAGGACCAAAGTGCATGACAGCCTTGGGATCTTGGCCGATTCTTCTCAACAGGTATCTAAAACCCCTTGAGGGGTCCACACACCAATTTTGAGGCAAATCTAGAAACTTTTTGTTTTTTCCAAATTTTGACCCCTAGGAGCTCAGCACCCTAGGCGCTATGCACAAATTTGGTGCATCCTCGGCTTCTAAAGTTTGCATTTTTTGATTTGTCACATCACCAATAGTCTACCCACAAAATTTCAGGTCAATTGGAGCATTTTTTCCCCTTCAAAAGTTCAAAAAACACCTCAAAATTGACCTTTCTGCCTCCTTTTCAGGCCAGGCGTTGCGCACAGAGAAGTCTCGGGAGATTTGATTTTTGAGCAGGTAAATGGAATCCATTTAGCACAACTCAAGTATTTTTTGAAATCATACTCATCAATATTTCCAGCGAGCCATAATGGGGCCAAATCCGATGCTAGGAAGGGGTCCAAAATTCAACTACAACAGACCCTATTTTTTGTTGAAAGGGCGCTACGCACAGAGACAACCTTTTGCCAAAAAGTCAACAAAAGACACTAATTAATGACAAATTGGTTTTTTAATATTTTCTTGGAAAAATCACTCTTGATTTTATTATGGATTTATGTTTTGATGTTTTTCATTTATTATCTTATCTATTATGTGTCTTGGGCCTTGCATGGTCATTAAGCACATTTATGACATTTATGGTTAAATTAGGGTTTCTAGAAGCCTCTTAGGCTTTCCACCTCCTCATTTTATCCATAAATAGAGCATAAGGCTCTTATGTATTGGTTGGATTTTTATGACTTATTCTGAAGCAATACATAGTCTCTTGGAGTTTTGAAAAGAAATTGATGTCTTGGAGCTCATGCATCCCTTGATTTGTTTGTTGATGGAGGAGGACTATTTGGAGGATCCATAAGCCTGGTTGAGGGTGATGTGTTTCTCTTTTGTTCATGTTTTCTATTTTTTCATTATGTTTCCATCTTTCTATGTTGCAGTAGGACAAATAATTTAGACTAAGACATGTTTGCTAATGGCACTTTAGATCTGTTTGTTCTTCACTACCTTAATGTTTTCTCTGCTAGGATATGATTAGAGTACCCATCTTGCTCTCTAAGGATTTCCTGAGCCTGTATATTTCTTGAATGGTTTAGATCAGTTGGTGTCAAGCATGATTCATGGCTAGCCCTGCATATTTGTTGCCACTAACAACTCTATTCTTGGAGTCATCTCTTTAAAGAATCATTACCTAGGTTTACCAAAGAAGTTTGTTTCGATCATGCTCTTTGCTTTTACTTAGCTGGTTGTTTCAAAGGACCTTCATAGATGTAATCTTAGATGTTTAGGGTTTTCTCTCCTTCTATGGTTATAGTTATTTGTGCATCTTAAATGTTTTATGAACTTGATGATGAAATCACTGAAAGTTAAATAAGTTTCTTGCCTTTCTGTATTTCATTCGAATGTTTGTCTTGGATGATTATATGTTTTCAGTCTGAAATCAAATGGATTAGGTTTTTCTTATGCCTTTTATTCTCTTTCTATGCTTATGATCCTTCTAACTCCCTTAGTTTAAAAAAGTATATAAAGGATTTTGGTCTACCCTTTATTAGCCTTTTGTTCTCAAGCTTAATGTCCATCTCATGATCCTTCACAACCTCAAAGATCCACCAATCAAGTTAAAATTTCCCTGCAAATACTACCCAATCCATTGATGAACCTATGTGACCTTGTTAGACTCCATTTCCCAATTACTTGAAGTTTTCCCTGTTTCTATCTAGTCTATCTAAGCATCATACCCAACCAAAAACAATCAACAAACCCAATATTTCATAACTAGCCTAAAATAAACCCTAATTAGTAAACAAGTTCACATATTTGCACCTAATAGAGAGATCCCTCTCTGAATCCAGGAAGGCTAGGTCCTTGGATTCCAAATCTTGGTTTAATGTTACCCCTGTCCATTTGTATCTCAATCAATATAGAAAATTACGGGGAGTTAACATGTTAGAAGGGGTCGAGAATTGGGGAAAAACCGCCTTTGGCCGCCCTGCCCCTTGGTATTCTTTTGTCGTGTGTGGGGGGAGAATCCCCTGGAAGAAGACTTGTCGCCAGCTGTAACTGGAGGCCCTTTCCTCCATAGTTCGTGCCACTACCATGGTACGCCTTCACTGTTGTTGGCAGTACCATACGAACCACTAGTCGGTTGAGCGCATAAATCAGAAAATCACAGAGATGGAAAGATGAGAGTATAAGTCTATTCGCCTCAGTTTTGTTTTTTATTCTAGCCCTAAAGCCCTTCTAATATCCCCCTTTAAGCCAGTCCTTCAGAGCATGGAAAAAATTTTATGTCGACAGTAGAGGATCACATTCGCAGGGTTGGAGCATCTCCTTTCCTGCCATCGCCCCTCCATTGGCCTCCAGTGCTGAGAGCCCCACCAATAGCATAGACTGATGGTAGCCATAGCATCCCAGGAAAAGCCAAAGCCCCTCCCCCAAAATTTCCCAGTGACAATCGGCTACTGCCTCGCCATGAAACCCTAGACCTGGGAGCCTTTCACAACACAACATTTTTTGGTTAATAGGGTTAATTATTAAAAGTAAATATTCAATTATTTTTATTATTATTTTTTTAAATTTAAATTTAAATTTTGTTTTAAAGCTAGGTCTAAAATCACCTAAAATAGAGGGGCTGACGAACTGGAGGAAGAGATTTGACGAATTAGAGGATGCCAACTGTCACTGATTTCACAACATGCATCTATGTTGAGGTTATGAGGATGTTTTATAATCCCAATTGCCTCTCTAATTTTCCTTCTCTGATAGTGTTATTCTCTTGCAATGATTATGGCATCCTCGAGATGCAAATGATGCTTAGTTTTCCCAGAGTGTTCAGCAAGGGATGAGGTGCGAGATCTTCCATTCTTAATATCAATGCCATGTTCTTTAAGATGTCTTTGTAGCAAACGCCTTGTTTCCCCAATATAACTTTTCCCACACGAACAGTTAATATTGTAAACTCCTTTGAGTTGTTCATGACTTATACTATCATTAACTAACCAGATTCTTTGTCTTAATGTTCCTGCTGCTGAAAATTGCGCGAATATGTCCTTCTTCCTCATAACCTTGGCAATTTTATCAATAACACCCTTGATGTATGGTAGGAAAACCCTGCCAAAATTTTCTTGAGGTCCCTTGTGCTTCTGACACATGACAAAACCCTTAGTTCTACTTATGGATTTTCTGATATCCTTCTCATTATACCATATACCCCTAAATATAGATGTCAAGTGATTGAGTTCCTCTTTAAGGTGATCTATATCAGATATCCTCAGGGCTCTCACAACCAAGTAATAAGGACCCCAAACTTTTGAGCTGGATAAAATCAAGGGTGTTACTGATAAAATTTCCAAGGTTATTAGGAAGAAGGACAAGCTAAGGGTTCTGTCATGTCTCAGAAGCACAAGGGACCTCAGGAAAATTGTGGCATGATTTTCCTACCATACATCAAGGGTGTTATTGATAAATCTCCGAGGTTATGAGGAAGCAGGATGAGCTAAGGGTTTTGTTATGTCTCAGAAGCACAAGGGACCTCAGGAAAATTGTGGTAGGTTTTTCCTACCATACATCAAGGGTTTTACTGATAAAATCGCCAAGGTTATGAGGAAGAATGATGAGCTAAGGGTTTTGTCATGTCTCAGAAGCACAAGGGACCTCAGGAAAATGGTGGTAGGGTTTTCCTACCATACATCAAGGGTGTTACTGATAAAATCGCCAAGGTTATGAGGAAGAAGAATGAGCTAAGGGTTCTGTCATGTCTCAGAAGCACAAGGGACCTCAAGAAAATTGTGGTAGGGGTTTCCTATCATACAACAAGGGTGTTACTTATAAAATCGCCAAGGTGATGAGGAAGAAGGACGATCTAAGGGTTCTGTCATGTCTCAGAAGCACAAGGGACCTCAGGAAAAATGTGGAAGGGTTTTCCTACCATACATCAAGGATGTTACTGATAAAATTGCCAAGGTTATGAGGAATAAGGATGAGCTAAGGGTTTTTTCATGTCTCAGAAGCACAAGGGACCTCAGGAAAATTGTGGCAGGGTTTTCGTCCATACATCAAGGGTGTTACTGATAAAATTGCCAATGTTAGGAGGAATAAGGACAAGCTAACGGTTTTGTCATCTCAGAAGCACAAGGGACCTCAAGAAAATTGTGGCAGGGTTTTCCTACCATACATCAAGAGTGTTACTGATAAAATTGCCAAGGTTATGAGGAAGAAGGATGATATAAGGGTTCTTTCATGTCTCAGAAACACAAGGAACCTCAGGAAAATTGTGGCAGGGTTTTCCTACCATACATCAATGGTGTTACTGATAAAAGCGCCAAGGTTATGAGGAAGAAGGATGAGCTAAGGGTTATTTCATGTCTTAGAAGCATAAGGGACCTCAGGAAAATTGTGGCAGGGGTTTCCTACCATACATCAAGGGTGTTACTGATAAAATCTCCAAGTTTATGAGGAAGAAGTACGAGCTAAGGGTTTTTTCATGTCTCAGAAGCACAAGTGACCTTGGGAAAATTGTGGCAGGGTTTTCCTACCATACATCAAGGGTGTTACTGATAAAATCACCAAGGTTATGAGGAAGAAGGATGCGTTAACGGTTGTTTCATGTCTTAGAAGCACAAGGGACCTTAGGAAAATTATGGTAGTGTTTTCCTACCACACATCAAGGGTGTTACTGATAAAATCGCAAAGGTTATGAGGAAGAAGGAAGAGCTAAGGGTTATGTCATGTTTTAGAAGAACAAGGGACCTTTAGAAAATTGTGGTAGGGTTTTCCTACCATACATCAAGGGTGTTACTCATAAAATTACCAAGATTATGAGGAAGAAGAACGAGCTAAGGGTTATTTCATGTATTAGAAGCACAAGGGACCTTAGGAAAATGGTGGTAGGGTTTTCCTACCATACATCAAGGGTGTTACTGATAAAATTTCCAAGGTTATGAGGAAGAAGGATGAGCTAAGGGTTTTTTCATGTCTCAGAAACACAAGGGACCTCAGGAAAATTATGGCAGGGTTTTCCTATCATACATCAAGGGTGTTACTAATAAAATCACCAAGCTTATGAGGAATAAGGACGAGCTAAGGGTTTTGTCATGTATCAAAAGCACAAGGGACCTCAGGAAAATTGTGGCAGTGTTTTCCTACCATACATAAAGGGTGTTATTGATTAAATTTCCAAGGTAATGAGGAAGAAGGATGAGCTAAGGGTTATGTCATGTCTCAGAAGCATAAGGGACCTCAGTAAAATTGTGGACGGGTTTTCCTACCATACATCAAGGGTGTTACTGATCAAATCTCCAAGGTTATGAGGAAGAAGGACAAGCTAATGGTTTTGTCATGTCTCAGAAGCACAAGGGACCTCAGGAAAATTGTGGCAAGGTTTTCCTACCATACATCAAGGGTGTTAATGATAAAATCGCCAAGGTTATGAGGAAGAAGGACGAGCTAAGGGTTCTTTCATGTCTCAGAAGCACAAGGGACCTCAGGAAAATTGTGGCAGGGTTTTCCTACCATACATCAAGGGTGTTATTGATAAAATCGCCAAGGTCATGAGGAAGAAGGATGATCTAAGGGTTCTATCATGTCTAAGAAGCATAAGGGACCTCAGGAAAATTGTGGCAGGGTTTTCCTACTATAAATCAAGGGTGTTACTGATAAAATCGCCAAGGTTATGAGGAATAAGGATGAGCTAAGGGTTTTGGCATGTCTCTGAAGCACAAGGGACCTCAAGAAAATTGTGGCAGGGTTTTCCTACCATACATCAAGGGTGTTACTGATTAAATCACCAAGGTTATGAGGAAGAAGGACGAGCAAAGGGTTCTTTCATGTCTCAGGAGCACAAGGGACCTCAGGAAAATTGTGGCAGGGTTTTCCTACCATACATCAAGGGTGTTACTGATAAAATAACCAAGGTTATGAGGAAGAAGGATGAGCTAAGGGTTCTGTCATGTCTCAGAAGCACAAGGGACCTCAGGAAAATTGTGGCAGGGTTTTCCTACCATACATCAAGGGTGTTACTGATAAAATCACGAAGGTTGTGAGGAAGAAGGACGAGTTAAGGGTTATACCATGTCTCAGAAGCACAAGGGACCCTAGGAAAATTGTGGCAGGGTTTTCCTACCATACATCAAGGGTGTTACTGATAAAATCACCAAGGTTATGAGTAAGAAGGACGAGCTAAGGGTAATGTCATGTCTCAGAAGCACAAGGGACCTTAGGAAAACTATGGCAGATTTTCCTACCATACATCAAGGGTGTTACTGATAAAATTTCCAAGGTTATGATGAAGAAGGATGAGCTAAGGGTTCTGTCATGTCTCAAAAGCACAAGGAACCTCAGGAAATTTGTGGCACTATTTTCCTACCATACATCAAGGGTGTTACTGAAAAAATCGCCAAGGTTATGAGGAATAAGGATGAGCTAAGGGTTTTTTTGATGTCTCAGAAGCACAAGGGATCTCAGGAAAATTATGGCAGGGTTTTCCTACCATACATCAAGGGTGTTACTGATAAAATCGCCAAGTTTATGAGGAATAAGGACAAGCTAAGGCTTCTTTCATGTCTTAAAAGAACAGGGGCCCTTAGGAAAATTGTGGCAGGTTTTTCCTACCATAAATCAAGGGTGTTACTGATAAAATCACCAAGGTTATGAGGAAGAAGGAAGAGCTAAGGGTTATGTCATGTCTCAAAAGCACAAGGATCCTCAGGAAAATTGTGGCAGGGTTTTCCTACCATACATCAAGGGTGTTACTAATAAAATCGCCAAGGTTATGAGGAAGAAGGACATATTCATGCAATTTTCAGTAGCAGGGACATTAAGACAAAGTATGTGGTCAGTTACGGATTATATAAATCGTGAACAACTCAAAGGAATTTACAATATTGGTTGTTCGTTTGGGAAAAGTTATATTGGGGAAACAGGGCGTTCGCTGCAAAGACGTCTTAAAGAACATGACGTTGATATTAAGAATGAAAGATCTCACACCTCAGCCCTTGGTGAACACTCCGAGAAAAATAAGCATCATTTTCTTCTCGAGGATGCCAGAATCATTGCAAGATAAGAACACTATCGAAGTAGGAAAATTAGAGAGGAAATTGAGATTATAAAACATCCTCATAAACTCAACAGAGATGGAGATTGTGAAATCAGTGACAGTTGGCATCCTCTAATTCGTCAAATCTTTTCCTCCAGTTCATCAGCCCCAAAGGTATAACACCTTAGGTGTGTTTTTCTCTCCTATTATATTCTAGGGTTTAGGCATTTTTAGAACTAGCTTTAAAATAAAATTAAAATTAAAATTAATAAAAATAATTGAATATTTACTTTTAATAATTAATTAATTAATTTTTATTTACAATGAATAGAAATGAATTAATTAGTAAACTATAATTATTATTAGTATCTATTTTAAAGAATTAAAGAACTAAATTAAAATTAATTAGGAGCTATTACAATATAAACTAATTTAGTTTAAGCATAAACATTCATCTTATTATTAATAATTATTATATTAATAGTTATTATTAAATAGTGATCATTAGTTATTAATTTTTCTTAAATCAATTTGATATAGTAACTATTAATTAATTCCAATATAATAATAAAAATTTTAAGCATATGAATTAAAAGATTTAAATCAGAAATTTAATAAAAAATTAAATAAAATAATTATTAATAAATTTATTAAATTCTAGAAATTAAAAAAAATGAATATTATTATTATATCAATAGATATTATTAATAATTATTATGAACATATATTATTAGATATTATTAATATATTTTATAAAAACTGAATCCTAAATCAACTCAATATAAATAAATAATTCATTCATTCATTCATTAATTTTAATCTAATTAAAAAACTAAATAAAATAATTAATAAATTCCTAGAAATAAAATGCTCGTCGGCTCTTTTTAATTTCCTTTCTCTATAAAATTTGACCTAATTCCTTCTTTCATTCCTTCATGTCCTGAAGATGGATCCTCGTTTTGATTCAAAACTTCGACAAATGTTCTTTGACACTGTGGAAAATCCGAAAACCTCTTCATCAATTGATAACCATAGAAGCTTGAAAACCAGCAAGAATAGAACCAACCGATAATAGAAGGGTAGAGCAAAAAAATGCAGGATCGGGAGCTTTCTCATTTGATTTAAGTTGGGTACATGGATTTGGAACAAGATCTGCATGATGAAGATGTTGACTTGATTCCCAACGTACCACAGGTCACCGTTCAGTCTCCACCACCTCTAGCCACAAAGTTAGCCCCGAGCAAGGAAGGGGACATAGTTCCTCTTGATGATGATCGAGTGATGGATGTGTATAATCTGTCATATGATGAATTCCAAAATAATATTTTACAAGTGCGAAGAAAACATTTTCTGGATGATCACGCATCACCTGCAATCATTAGACAAAGGGGGATAATGGCGAAAAACAACAGGAATCCAAATGCCATTTATGAAGCCAACTTGGCCTTTGCAAGTGCAACACACACTAGTACATATGGTCAAAATTCTGACACTTTTGACGTATTTTCAGAAATTTACCCAATTTTTTTAATCCTTCCAACAAGCGTCGCTCTAGCGACATTTATGGAGTATCGTTGGAACAATGACATTTAGGACAATCATTGGAATGTTGACGTTTTGGGACAAACCATCGGAATTGCGACATTTCGGAGCCACGTGTCGGTCTTGCGACATTTATGAGACAAACCATCAGTCTTGCGACATTTATGAAAACCGTCGGTCTTGCAACACTGCAGGAGCATTCATCGGTCTTGCATTGTTGAGGGACACATCATCGATATTGTGACAGTTTAGGAACAATATTATTAACACTAAGCTCTTTGTCCTTTTATCATGCACAACATGCATTATTAAACTATGGATCAAAACCGAAAGTATTACAATTTGACACATCAAATGATATAAGTATGGAAATTATAGAACTATTCTAGTTGTTCAAGTAACTTGTCATAATTCCTAATAGTTGTATACACTTCAAGGGCCTTATACTATATATTTTCACTAAAACACATGGTAGCTTCGATTTTTGGTTTGGGCCTATCACATTAAAGGAGCGGGTAAAATAAAATGGTGGAAAAAACATGGAAATTATGATAAAACACGAAAAATATAACACCATGGTTGATGACATTTATGATATATATCCAATATTGATTCACAAAGCAACATTGTATTTCACATTAGATTTAAAAAAATTATTTATGGAGTAGAATTATGATTCGGATTACCTTCAAAATATTTTGTATGATTCAAAGGAGTTAAGGGTGAATTGACATCACCTAAAATTGGTCCTTATCCTTGTCTTTAATATTAGGAATTAATGGTGAAATGGCTTTGATATCCAAATTTTGATGTTTATAGACCTAAAAAAGAGAATGAGAAATTGATAGCTGCACAGGGTTTTTTAGTAACCTAGGGTTTTCAGGCTACTTCTCATGTTTAATCCTAGAGGAGAGGATGTAGCTTTCTCCTTATGAAATGAAATGGAATGAAACACTTCTTAATGTACATATCACATTCCTTAGTAGGAGATAGAGAGAAGAAAATAATTAATGAGTCTGTATTTGAATGAAATCAAGGCTCTTAAAATTGATCCCAAATAATATTGACATTAGATAGTGTTGCTTAGGAATATGAATTTTGCAGGTATATCACATCTTAAAATATGAGATAAATTCAAAGAAAATAGTATAAAACATTTGATATATGTAGGACCATCATAGGTAATTTCATGGGATTTGGAAAACAAAGTTTTTTTTCCTTTGGTTAATCATATGTACTAGAAGCTAAAACAACATATGACCTAAAGTGGGCTCAAAAAGATTCTTCATAGGTATCTTTAACAATTTGAAAGATAGGAAAAAGGTATTCCAAAATGGACCCTATTTTTTCAACTTCATTGAGCTATATCTTTGCTTCTAGACTAAACTATTCAACCTAGACAAGAAATACTTCACATTCACCCTAATATAGATCCACTTATACTCGTTACCTAGGAACTTTGAGATGAGGGAATCTAAAAGGGGATGTGTAACATTATTGGAACATTCAAAGCAACATAAAAAATTAATAGTAGGGTTTAATCTGCTGAGTTTTACCCTAACTACCCTACCCCAACCCGAAAACGCTTTTTCATTCTCATTGTTTTTGTTTCCACCGCTCTGCAATTCTTGTAATTTTTGGTTTGAATCCTTGTTATGCAATGATTGGGGTTCATCTCCTCACCCCCAGTGGTTGGCATGGCATCTGCAGACATGAAATCCTTCATTGGATGTAGCACTAGAGTTACTTACTCTCGCTTCCAGGTTACAAATCTTCATTTTGTGGGTATAACATCATTACTTCCTTTTAATAATTTTTTCCGTTCATTTACTTGAAGGTTTCAGCTCACGACTCAGTGTAACTATTTTTATGCGCTATGTCTCCTTTGCAGGTAAATCCAGGATACTTTGAGTCCATCTCCCAGGAGCTTAATAGATTCCATGCCGATGGTTGATAGGTAGGCCTTCATGCCATTTGATCTATTCTATTTATTTCAAAAATATTTGATCATAGCGAAGTACCAAGCCATTTCACTTAGTTCTTACAGGGTTTTACTCTGTTAAGGTTGAAGAATTTATCATGGAACCCTCGCCATGACACTGTTATTGTTGTAAAGTTAATGTTTTAGCTTAGCTGGGTTGGAAACCTCCGATCCAAAATTGAGGGTTTTTAAGTGACTGCCTCTGTTTACATCAGGTTTGAATGTAAGGCCCTAAGTGCCAAAATTACGTCTATGTCAAGAGGTTGTGTTATAGCCTAAATCTACCTCAGGCTGAAAGAAGGCAGAGTCTAGGGTAACATCAAACCATGCTTAATCTGGTAGCTATCCCTACCAGATCGGGAGAGGGCTCTCTCCTCGTCAATCTCAGAAAGAATAATCAGTGAGGCTTTAGATGACTTGAAATAAAGGTTGATTTTAGGCTAGGTATATATGTAAAACAGTTCTGGTTTGATTTTGAGAATTTCTATTGGAATCAAAGGCAAAGGCAGATTTTGGGTCTGGGAAATGATCAGTTTTGCAGAGAGCTGAATGGGGCAAGAAAGGCAATTGTTTTGATGCTTTGAATTTGAATGCAATGGATAGCTCAGACTGGTGAGGGGTTGAAGAGGGAAAGAGGCTTTCAGGAATCCTCTTTAGACAGTTGAAAACATAGAAAATTAAACAAAACTTCAAGGTAGAGCACTGCAAATCAAATGAATTCCACCTTTATGACTTTTTTGTTTAACTTAAGAAGAAATGAGAAGGAAGATGATACACATGAAACATCAGTAAAATTACAATCACAGAGAGAAACACACCATCAAAACATAGAGCCACATGGATCCCAAAGAGTGCTGCAAACCCTGGTCTATTCCTTTGCCAAAATGCAGAGATGAAATGTACAATGAAGCTCAAAGCAATCCCAAGTGTCCAACCCTGAAAATGACTGAAAAAATACAAGATATAGACAAGCATAACTCATCCCCATGCCTCTAGGGGTCGAGATCACTAGTTTAGGAGCTGTTTCAACAATATATAAACTAAGAATTGGAAAATAGGCAGTGGAACAGCTTGCCTCTATAAGATAGGAAACTGATTCATTCAGTTACAATTCACCTTTTGATGAATGAATCTACTTACATGAGTAAAAATTTGTCAAAATTACATCAAAATCCATGAAATTACATCAAATTACATCAATATATTTACATTTGGAGATAAAAAATTCAAACTGGCCAAAACTAGGCAAAAAACAGAGTTACTGAGTGAAAAATGAGCCAAAATCCCCAATGTGTCGTGCCTGAAATATCTATGCGTCGCTCCACTTTGGAGCCAATTGTGAAGGCCTTCCCGGTGTCCAAATTGAACACACGATAGCTCGTTGGAAATATCTGCCTGTCTACTTTCCAAATCAAGTGGAATTTCTGAATTTGGTTTCCATTTTCCCCTCCAAAAATTAGTTTTCCCAACACTGCTTCCTGTGTGTCCAAAAAGGGGCAGAAAGGTCATTTTTAGGGTGTTTTTGACCCCTCCGACAACCCAAAAATGTCAAAATATTTGGGTAATGGGTAGGCATGCATAAATTTTCATGAAAAGTCCAAAAATACAAATTTTTACCCAAGAGAAGCTCCCAATCGTAAGCGCTTGCCAAGTGGTGCGACGTGTAGAGCTGAAAAATCTGTGTTTAGGCCAAAAAAAAAACAAAATTTTCAAAATGTGTCCCAAATTTCTTGAAATTTGGGCTGAATTTCCACCATCAAGAATTATGCTGAGCCAAAGAAGCTTCAGCCAAAATTTGGAGCCTATCATGCCTTTTGCGATGCTTTAATGCTCTCTTTAACTTTGCCTTCAGGATCTTGATTCGTGCCTTGCAAACATGATTCCTCTCCCAATAATGATTCTTCATGTGCCTGAGCATGTTATTTTCCTTGTTGGCCTACTCCAATAGCTTCTCCAAATTAATATTGACCCTCTCAAGCCAAGTCTCTAGATCAGCCTCAATCTCTCGCTCAATGGATGTCATCTCGGTTTGGCTTCTTTGGGCAGCTTGTCGTTTTGCTTTCATGTTTTGGAGCTCCATGAATGAATGGGACTGATGAGGGGAGGGTTTGATGCTAGCCATTGGATTTTAGGGAATGAAAGGGTTTAGGGGATGATATCTAGGGTTTGGGATGGAAATTAGCGTTTTGGGGATATTTGACTAGGGTTTGGGATAGTGGGATTAGGGATTTAGGGTTGGTTGATTAGGTATATGGGAATTAAGGAATGAGTGGATGAAATGTAACGAAAGGGAAAAAATGAAGGAATAAAGGAGTGAGGGAGTGAGAGGTAGCTAGGAGTGGAATTGGTAGTGAAACATGCAATTTTCAAACCCTATGCAACTGCTTTTGGCAAGAAATGTAAAGAGGTAGGTTTTGATTTTTTCTCATTAAATCACCATAAGCACCAAGAGAAATTCATTCATTGGTCATGGAGGTATGTTAACTTACTTGGGAAATGAAGAATTTATAAATTTGAGAGCTTTGGTGGAATATTTGAATGGATTTCAGGCTTCTTAGCCCAATGCACCGCGCCATCTCAATGTGTCACGCCAGTTCATTTTTTACATTGCAAAGGGCTGCCCAATGCGTCGCGCCATCTCTATGCATCGCGCCTTTTTGCAGAAGACGTTCGGAGATTTTCCCGGTGTCCAAATTCGGTGCATGATAGCTCGTTGGAAATCTTATTGAGACTAATTTCCAAGCCAACTAGAATTTTTCAATTTTCAGTTCATTTTCCCTGTCAAAAATCAAATCTCCCAAGACTGGTCAAAATGTGCAAAATGAGGCTGCCTCAAGGCAGAGTGCTGTTGCAGTCAACTTTTGAAAGTATTTCTCAACTCCAAATTGAGCTCATGATAGCTCATTGGAAATATATTTGTTTCTAGTTATCATTTGACTCATCAAGCAAGTCATTTGGCCAAACAAGCTAGGAGAAAACCTGATTTTACCAAGGTCACTTTAGAGGTGCATCATTTCTCCTGAGGCAACTGTATTTTTGAAATTTCTCTAAAACCATGACACCTGTGTAAAAATTGAAGGAGGTTTTTCTTCCTTGGCCTATTTGGGACAACAACCTATATCATTTTTCCCAAATTCATCTTTTATTTCTCAGAAACATCATCGGAGTAAAACTTATCCCGATATGTGGAACAAGGGATTTGTCAAAATGAAGCGAAATGAAGGGGATAAGGGGTTTCTAAATTCTTGAAAAAAAATTTGGAAGTAGCGAGGGATGTTAGGAAGTAGGGGAAAGTGGAATTTTATAGATTGAGTGAGGGGAAGGGGTCCAAAAGGGAAAAACACAGGCCTAGCCTAGAAAATTGCCAAGTTGTAGCAAGAAACTAGGGTTTGCGTGAAAATGAGGAATTTGGGGGATCTTAGTGATGGGAAGTGTTTAATAAGGTACATTAAGGATAGGGGAAGGTGTATGAACATCATGATACAATTTTTGCTATTTATTTGACCATCCAAGAGAAATTACCTCCAAAACCCTAGGAGAGGGAAATGAACCTTACCTAGGCACAACTGAAGCATGAAAAAGGTGTAAAATGACCTAGTGGAACTTGACATGATGATGAAAACCCTCTGAATGATGGTACACTCAATTGAATGGTGACATGGACCGACATTTGGACAACTTTTAAAGGAGTGAAAACAAACTATCACATGCGATGTACGATACGCGCATGGACCTTGCTGGCATGTGGATCCTCTTCATCGCATCACAACTTATACCATTTAACTTCTGATGGCTTAATAGGTAAATATATGGATGGTCGATTCCCAAATTTAACTTGTGAATTCAATATGGACCATTGATCTTCGCTCGGATATTTGCGATTTAATCCTCGTAGTCTGTTATCTTCCTTTGGAAATTTTTTATGGGTTCGCTGCCTTAATCTTTCATCTATTTTAAAATTCCTCCGCATTGCAGTACCGTTTACTCCACTCGCTACTTCCTCCTAAGCTTACTTCTATTCATTCACTCAGATCTTTGGTCATCATGCTTGTTAACACTGGAAAATCGTACAGTAGAAAACAACATCGATTAATGTCGAGCTCAAGGATTTACAGGTCAGGGATACATTATGGAATCAAAAATATTAAGAATCTCTAAGGTTTGGAGAAATTGAATATTGAACTAGTCATAAATACCCGAATGCATGCTTTTTCCTTCGAGAAGAGCACTTTTTGCATGCACTGGAGCCCGATAAGCGTGCATTAATGGAAATGGAAAAAATTCCCTTTTCGGGACCACAAGCAAGCAAATGACAGTTTCTCCTTATGTGAAAGCTGCCTAAGGACAGCACCAGCGCCTCCTTAGGCCTTATGTGAGCACACAAAAGCATATTTCAGCCCACAATGGAATATTTCCCCTCCCTTGGGTCACTATCCACCATGTACCAAGGGAGGGAAGGAGGTTTGAAAGCTCACCTATATAAACCCTCAAAGAGATGAACAATGTGTGATCATAAGTTTATGCTAGCCAAAGTTTCCCAAGCAACACCAGCCATTTGTGTGAACCAAGGAGCAGGAGCTGAAGAAGAGGACTCAATTGTTGGCCATCCAACAATTTCAGTCCATTGTAGCAGAGAGAGAGAGAGAGAGTTGAAATGCGTCAGAAGGCAGAACTTGAAGGAAAAACATCCTTGTGTCAGGTCCTAGAGCCTCTACCTAGGCCCTTCGTCAAGTGGGTAAGATTTGTGTTCATTCCAAGAATTCAATAAGAAGAAGGCCATCGAGTTGGTGTTTACCTTGTTATTGTTTGGAACTCTCTATTTAGCTTCTTTTCGTGTTTTCAGTTTTAGTTTTTTTAACAGAGCATACTTAAGTGTATTACTTCATTTTAAGTCTTATACTTTTGAGCTCCCCCCAGATACTGCCTATTATTTATGGTTTAGAGAAAATACCACATTCTCTAAATGCGTGCAATTTCGTACACCCATGTGTTGAATCCACCACAACAGGATTGGCGAATCCATTGACGTGTTTCAAGTTTATGTGGTTGTGCCATTGTTTGTAGGAGACCCTTAGTCTATGCTGGAGTGGAGCTAGCAGTCCTCTGACCCATCTTGCAGTCCCTAGACTCACTGAGGTGACACACTGAAGAAGGAAGCTCCTAATTTTTTACTTGCAGGAATTTTGTGCGCTTTTTTTACACACAGACGCGCAGGGCGTGCGTTCAGGAGTGACCTGCGAGCAGGAAATCACACTTGTTAGAGGATTTTGCACGCAATTTGCAGAGAGATTTTTTCTCCCTACCTTCTGCATTTTTTCTGCTTGTAAGTTTGTTTGGCAGCCCCTAATGTATTTGCAAACACATGTGTTGATACCCCACAGCTTTTGAAGACTAATTTTTGCTGCTTTTTGTAGGCATTTAGTTAGTTTTCATTTAAGTTGGTTTTTTGCAAAAAGTACTCACATAGTTTAAGTAGGGGGTGAATTAACCATTTATTTCCGAAAAAATTATGTTTTTTGCAAATTCTGGTATGCACACTTAGTTTAACTAGTCCAAGTAAGTGGCGCATGACCACACATGCATAAGCTAGTGTAGAAATTGTTTAGTTTAAATTTCAATTTTTGCATTTAGGAAATTGCGGGACTAGGATTGAATCGCAAGTTAGAGTAAGTAATCTATGATGTCTTTGCGCCATTGGGTGACCCTAGACAAGCATATGAACACTCTACATTTGTGATTCACCATCTCCCTTTAGTCGCTCACATAGACTAATTAGGAGGTTTTGGAAGTGGCCCATTATCTGCAAATGATTTTTATTTGAGAAAGGAACAACGTCACATGGTTTAACTAGGGGAAATTTGTAACGGATCACCGATATCCATATGTTCAAATTATGAGATTGTTCACCATACGCTCACACACATACACCCACTAAGAAAATAAATCCATCTAAAAATAACTTAAACCAACGCACTAAACTCTCCTCACAGGGGCCACAAGAGAAATTATAGTTTAAGTTAGGATCAAGGGGGTAGGCATCCAATAAGCCGCCTTGATCATGCTTCACATTTGAAACATAGAAGTTGTGTTTTTAGGGAGCTTTAAAATCCTTCTATCAGCCCACGGAAAATAAAACCCAAGCACGACAAAGACCCGATTCAGAGGGGGTTAGGCTTAGGCACAGTGCGTGCGGTATCAGTTGGGGCTACCTGACCCGTCTGATACTCAGTATTGTTAGCTGACTACCAAGAAGCCCAAGACTCGAATGCTCATGTGGGAAGATGGTTCTTAGTGGCCAAAACTAGGGCATATTTTACCCTATAGGTGATGGTGCAGGTAAGCACCAAACCCTCTACCCTTACCTTGGTTGATTCTCTTCGACTGACTAGGGGCGTCGCCAGTTCTTTCGGGACGTTGTGCCAACACTCGCAAGAAATCCCCTCAAGTCCCAGTTACTTTTGAGTGTGTTAGGACATTATTAGGTCTTCTAGGATTTTTGAGTATCACGCGCAAACAAACAAAACCATTTTTTTCTTGATTGATCACATAGATTAAATTAAAGGAAAAATCATTTCATTTTTGCTTTGTTTTATGTATGTGGCCATAAATTTGACGTGATCATAGATTCAATCCCCTCAAAAAAAATTTCCAAAACCTAACTTGGACGACCTTCAAATGGTTCCAATGGAACCTCGTCGGTCCAGGCGTCTTTTGGACCTCCCCCCATTAACGGGAGGGGTTCCAGGTCTTTCGTCGTTTAGGCGTCAAATATGGAACATTGCCACACTGGTTGGTTCCTCCTTTCTTGGGGAAACCTTCGTTGGGAACCCTAATCGGTCTCCCAACACCACACTGCATGTCACTCCCCCTCGTCCCCTACGGGGCAGAAGAGTGCATCCCATACGAGAAGCCAGTTGAATTCACAACCAAGTACGTCACAGACTAACCCTCGTTCTAACCAAAACTTCGTGTCTTCACACGTTGCCATGGCGTCAACCTCTCAGTCACCCTTCTTAGCGGCATTAAATCTACCAGATTTAACCAAGTTCACCAATGACCCCATCCCGCACGAACCCAATTGGCCTCCCATGCCCACGAAGCTCCCTTCATACATACGAAAGTTTGAAGGCAAGCAAGCGGAAGACTGAGAGAATCATATAATGACCTTTCACCTGTGGTGCTCATCAAATAGCATCATTGACGATACTATTTGATTGAGGTTGTTTCAACACACTCTCACGGGAGTGGCCACGAAATGGTACGTCGAGCAACCCCCTACTTCACACAGAACCTTTAGCGCCCTCGCTATTGCATTCCTTACATACTTTCAGCTACCTATTCACCTCAATTCGGGAATGGAGTTACTCACTCACTTCAGAAAATCTCCCTCTACCCACATTTCTGAACATCTCCATGAGTGGAGACGGCGTTGTAGCTTATGCAAAGCTCAACTTGACGACCAGGTCCTTTTAGATTTATTCTTGAAAACTCTGACGGTAGAGATTTCAAAGGATGTGGTGCAACGTAACCCCACATCCAAAGAGGATGCAATCATTAAAGCCCATCATATTGAACTGATTTATATGCAATCAGGATACATATACAATATCCTGCCTAATGACCCACGCCAGCAATTTTATCAAGAATTTCCAGGCATGTCGAACTTTGCAGACGGACTTATTAGGTCAATGACCCAAGGGTACCTAGGCAGTAGCAGTCAGAATCCTGGCTATACACATGGGTCTACCCAGAACATGTCTCAACCTGGATTTCAAAGTCATCATATGCAGCAGCAAAATTTGATGAATAGGGCACCAGCATATCACAAAGGAGGACCTTACCCTCCGGTCGGGGGACCCAGTACACAGGAAGAAAAACTGATGGAAGAACTCCCCCCCAATGGCCAAGTACAAACATGGGACAGCATTATACTCAGTCCCAAGCACATAACCCACCAACACAAAACAATGCACAGGTGAAATTTGTGCAGTCGTCCCAAGATCAACCACACCAGTATGATCAGAAGAATTACCCTCCCAACGTGGTCAAAGGAAAGGTAAAAAACAAACTCAAAGGGAACCCTGGATAGGGGGGCAGCAACCAACAGTGCCCACCGCGACCCCAGCTTGGAGATAACTCCAACCGGAACCGGAACCAGGGGCAAAGAAGTGCTCAAAAGCAAGGAAAACAACCACCTCTACGAACAAACCATTCATGTTCAATATGTGGTGAGTATGGCCACTATACTCACTATTGTCCCAAACTCCCTAAGCTTAAAAAGCTTCAAAGTAACCAAGGACAAGGAGGATCTTCCCAGAAAACTACAATTATGCAAGAACCCTTCCCCCATCAAGAAACGGTCAGCACTCAGCAGCAAAACCCCAACGATTCCGAGAAAAACAGCCATGAAATTTACATCGCCAGCGAAGAAATGTTTTTTCAAACCCAGAATCATAGCTACGACACCCCACCAGACACCGGTACGTCAGGGGCTAGTACAAGCGTGCCGACTGCACCTTTGACCATTCCAAAGATTCCTTTGGAACCATTGCTGAAAATGGTTAAAGGGCCTAATGGGCGAGCAGGTAACTACTCCAAAGCAGCCCACAATTACAGCATCATAGACAATTTAGCCCAATCACCTACTGCTATGTCCGCTTTGGAGGTATTGTATTCGTGCCCAAAGCATCGGAAAGCCCTACTTTCCACCTTAGGCGTCGTCGACCCTGCCGACATGCGTATGATGGCTTTTGATTTAGATAAAGCCACCCTTAGGCTTCCCTCCATGGTCGCCTTCCAGATACCAGTATTGGTACAGAATATCACTATTCACCGATGTGTCATTGACGAGGGTGCATCTACGTGTATCATGTCAAAGAATGTATGGCAGAAGTTAGGAGCCCCATAACTCAAACCTTCCTTCATCACTCTTAGAGCATATGACAGTCATCCCTCGACCCCCGTCGGTCTCTTCCAAAATGTACCAGTCTACTTAGCTGGAAAAATGTTCCACATAGACATCGAAGTCTTGGATGCTCACTTGGATTACAATATACTCCTTGGGAGGAGTTACATGTATGCCATGTTTTCCATAGCATCCTCCATTTTCCACATCATGATGTTCCCCCACGAGGATCAAATCATTACATTAGACGAGCTGACGCACACTGAAAAGCGTCCTTTGACCAATACGGATATGGTTCTACCTTATGTAGACATAGCCATAGATGGTATTTTACGGTATCAATAATATGGCCCTGGCCAGTTCAAACCGTCGTTCATCCTAGGATCATTTCTAGGAGATCCTCCTATTATCCCTGAGGTATCGCCCGATTCCATAGCGGCCCCGGTATGCATGATGTCCACATCAAGCACCGAGGTTAGTTCGAACATAGACTCAAGAAGTAACGACACCGAGGCATCAACTACTACAGCCTCCCTAGTCTATGTCGCCTACCAAACTCCTTTCCTATACCCACCTCCTGGCTTCACCTCCCAGCAGGTCTTGGAAACACTGGTACTACCCAATATATCATTGGAATTCCCAATGTGGTACCTCGTTCCCCCTCCAGGAATGCCAGCTACCAACGTTAATGCATTTGGGTTACAGCCCCTCGGTCCCGAGGAGCCCCAACCTACCCAAGTAGTAGTCGAAACTGCCCCCACAAGGGAAATTCCCACTACAAAACCGGTGACCATGATAAAGAAAATTTTCGAGAAAGGAAAGAAAGTGGTGACCCCCACCATACAGCGGGAGTCATCAGCCTGCGCTATATGTGATGTCACAGGACACCATACTCACATATGCCCGGAGTTGGACGAATTAAAACCACTCCTCGACTGTTAGGTGGGCACCTCAAAACGACATTCCCATAAAAAGGGACTTGCCACCAAAAGTACAGGCAAACCGCTGCGTACTAATCACGCATGCGCTATCTGTGGCATCTACGGGCACTACACCTATCGTTTCCTAGAGGTCCCGCGATATAGGGATGCCTTACATGCGGTCAAGCGATCCTATCAAAAGGATCCCTCCATCCAGGCATCTGGAAATGAACCGTGTACCATCCGGTACCCGCAGGAGGAACGAAGGTCACCAGATCGACAACCATTTGTTCCTCCTCCCCCGAAGCCAGCATACACCAACCAGGGAAAAGGACACTTGGTTTCCTCATCCTCTTGAGTTATCAGGCACATCAATTACTGTGGACGGCTTGGTCGGGTCCTTGACGTAAGGTCACCTATGCAACAGTAATCTATATTTGGGGAGATCCTAGACAGGGGGCAGTAACCGGCAATGCCCTCCCCCCTGATCTCAGTTTGGGAGAAACTCAAACTGAAATCAAAACTAGGACCCAAGTAACAACTCCCAAAGGAAAACTGGAGCTTATAGTATCTGATCACCAGATCGAAAGCAGCACTGTGATTAGCACTCCATAACACCCAGAGGCGATGCCACACATTCACACTCCTGAAAAAAATAATTTTTCAGCGCCGGCAGGTATGCCCCCTCCCATATTCCTTTCCAAAATTCATGTTTTTCACTAATATTGGATGAAAAGAAGATGCTTTCACTTGAGGTAATTTTTTTTTGCAGGAAGAACCCGCAAACCATTCACCACACCGACCACTGAAAGTTCTGGAGAAGGTATCATTCTACCCTCAGCATGATAGAGTCCCAGAAAACTTTTGCATATCCTGACATCATTTCTCCATCAGAAATAAACCATAGGGTCCTCATACCCAACCACATTTATCATCACCTCACCCTACATATGATAAACGCCCGCGTTGGTCGGTAGAGCCTCCCCTCCATGGCGATCGTCATCCAAAGTAGACCATACATCACCCTGCAAGTGATGCCATGGCCATACCATTTTAGTTCGGGAAGCACCTCATGCCCATCCATATATCATGCATAAGGTCAATTTCACCATTCAAACTTAACCCCCTTCCCGGATGATCAGGTTGTACAAGCAGATTGAAAGCGCACCTCTGCACACTACATTTGGCCCGCCATACCTCCATCAGCATAATCCCATCTGCGACATCTTCTACTTCATCAACCCCGCACATGAGACCAACTAGTGGGACCCCCACCCCCAGCAAAACATCGTCCTCACACGAAATCAATTGAGCAACCCTCTTTCATATTTCATGTTTGGGATACCCCTCACCTAGAAACATACAAACCAAACCCCATTGTTTTATTCTTTTGGTAAGTGTACAAAGATCACAAACAATTCCCTTCACCTCTTCACCCTCATATTGCACTTTTTCCTCCCATGGCAGCAGTACCCCATCTCCCTTGGTCGAGGTATTTCATACCCTCCATGAAAGCACCATTTCGACAATCATAGCCGGTTCACACCCGCCCTGGAAGTCCTACCGAATCCAGGGATTTTTTCCTTCAGAAATACCTATGACTGCCGCCAAGCTACTCAAATATACTTCGACCTCGGGCCACTGAATTCCTATCATCCATTTTCAGCTACCGCTCACCAGCATGCCTATGTTAAACCCATTATAGTTCGGTTAAGGCTTCCTTTTTGTCGACATAAACACTTCTTTTCCAAAAAGGAAACGGCACCTTGGATGACCCCGTCCCATGGAAAGGGGTATCCTCGGGTGGCACTATGGGAGACATCATTGTCCATAGATGTCATCGATCCTCTTGAAAGCTCACCTATATAAACCCTAAAAGAGATGAACAATGTGTGATCACAAGGTTATGCTGGCCAAAGTTGCCCAAGAAACACCAACTGTTTGTGTGAACCAAGGAGTAGGAGCTAAAGAAGAGGACCCAATTGTTAGCCACCCAACAATTTTAGTCCATTGCAGCAGAGAGAGAGTTGAACTGCGTCAGAAGGCAGAACTCGAAGGACAAAAATCCTTGTGTCGGATCATAGAGCCTCTACCTAGGCCCTTCGGCAAGTGGGTAAGATTTGTTTTCATTCCAAGAATTCAATAAGAAGAAGGCCATCGAGCCGTTGTTTACCTTGTTATTGTTTGGAACTCTCTATTTAGCTTCTTTGCATGTTTTCAGTTTTACTTTTTTAACAGAGCATAATAAAGTGTATTACTTCATTTTAAGTCTTATACTTCTGAGCCCCCCCCAGATACTGCCTGTTACTTATGGTTTAGATAAAATACCACATTCTCTAAATGTGTACAATTTCATACACCCATGTGTCGAATCCACCACAACAATGCTCAATGCACGATGTTCCTAATCCAATCCATAACGCTACTGCATATTACTTCTCTGAATCCGAAATTAAGATTTTACTTCTCATTCTCGACCTACCCACAAGTCTTATCTGCACATAATTGTTCTCATCAGCTCCACACACAGCTGTTTAATTCCTAAACTAGAATCATACACATTCTCCCCATCCACTAAGTCTTTTATCACTTAGAAAGAATTATTCATTCAAATTGAATTCATTACAGGGAATTATTAATTAGATATCGGATTTGTTCTATTATGGATCACTCAGCACATAACATAAATGACACACAGTCATAATGAAATTTGATTTCTCATTAATTAATAAATGTATAGATACAATAAAAACATGCTTACAATCTGAATTTGGCCTGGTGTGCCTTTACATGGCCCTTTTCTCTTCTTCTCTCTCTATGCCCGTAGACTTACAATTAATTTTTCTATCTAAGAATATGTGTTTGTTTATGCCTTTAAGGCTTACCATTATATACAAAAGGTTATGCAACCATTTCTGGTTCAGATCCTCAATATTCTCAACTAAATCCTAAGAATGCTCTAAATCCACAAAATCATCAACTAATTCCTAAGTCTAGGATTCACAATCCCTTTGAAATCTCAACTCGCCTAAATCTTTCATGTTCTCCTACATTCGAGAAAATTTACAAATATGCCTCACAATATTTAATTAAATCTTATTCTAAATTTCTCACATAAAATCACTCAAAACATTGAAAATTACATTAATTAAATACTTAGGAAACCAACTCCCTTGAAAACACAAGACCCCCTAGATTTTACTAAATGTACAAATTTTTGGAACCATGATGCTCCTGCATCAGACTCCCAAGGTAGAAAATAATCATGATCTCTAGATCCTGTGTCTTTAATATTTGTCCTCCTAGATCCAAGACTTTGTTATGTACTCTATTTTTGGTTGTTGTTGTTGTTGTTTGTTGTTGTTCTCCAGGTCTCCATACTTTGTGTTGCATTGCCCCACTAGCTATGCTTTCACATTCTTCTGTTGTATTTTTCTTGTTGATGTTGTTTTGATTTCTTACTACTATCTTCTTCTGAGACACCTTCATCATTGACCTTCTTATCCTTTTAATGTCCATGTCTAGTTTATCTTTTGACTAGTACTCACTCTGCCAATTGTTGCTGCACTCTGTCCATTCATCTTCAAACTATTTTTTGTTATCTTCTCTTTGAAGTTATTGGATTCTTGCTACCACCCTTACATCCTTACCCTCTTGTTTCTTCTAAACTTGTGTCTCATCTCCAAACAAACTCTATTCAATATCTTTGATAAAAACATCTTCAAGATGTTGCATATCTTCAGGATCCTTGATCTGAATTAATGTAAATACTGTTGTTGATTTTTCTCTAGACATTGCTGCAAATATTTCTCCGGACATTTCCACCTCACAATCTTCCTGAATATATCTTAAGATATCTCCCTCTGCAACATCCCTATTTTTTTCACTACCTACAAATTTACTTTTAAAAAGTAAATTGTCTTTTGATTCTTTGACTGTAGTAACATTTTCTTCCTCTGTTGCAGATCCTTTGCAGTCTTCATCAGGTTCTTTCTTCTCTACTATTGCTCTTAACCAATTCTCAAATAACTCCAATTATTTCTCCCATTTACTAACTAATTTTACATTTGATTTTCCTTGGCTATCTTCATAAGATAACATAGCCTCATCCTCCATCTTTATGACAGTTTCTAGTGACTATCTATCACCTATAAAACCTGCAATCATACACAATTTTTTAGTTGTAAAACCGCAAGACCCAATAGTATTATTTGATGATTCTATCATCAAATCCTTTTTATGTTCCAAGTCTTCCACATGACTCAGAAAATATTCAATAGTCTTCATCTCAGCTTCCTCAAGAACTTCACTTGGTTTCTTGAAATCCTTCTCCACTTCTTCTTGCTTTTGGTCATCATCGTGAGCCAACCTTCCTTCGTTTTCAACTTTAGCATTATGCTGAAAACCAATACCTCCTCTCAACTATGTATGATCTTCCATATGAGATCTAACTGTCTCAAAACTCAAATTTTGTTTCTACTCTTCATCTTATTTGACATCACCTGCAAACATCCACAAATTATTAATTTCAAAATCATTAGTCTCAATTGCCTCAACTGATTTTTCAGACATCATTGCTCCATATTCAAGTTCAAATGGAACTTTTTCTTCTCGAGAAACATTGTCTTCTCCAGCAAATTTGTCTTGTTGTAGCTCAACTCTTTTGAGTTTCTTTGTCCTCAATTGAACATATATAAGCTGCTCAAGCTTCCTCGCCTCCTCTATCAACTACATATTCACCTATTTCTTTCTCTTCTCTTGTAGCTTATGCCATTTCATTTTCTTTTTCACAATCCAACCATACCTCTAGTCTACCTTATTTCTCTGCAATATGTCCATCAATAATACAAGATGAAAATTTATCTCAGCTTTCTCTCTGTCAATCTCTTCTTGACTTATCTTCTCTCTGATATTTACCTTGGCATATTTCTCCACTCTTCTTCTGTTGTGGCTTATCTCTGAACCTCTACTATGACTATCAGTAGTCATTCCTCTCTCTTGTGAACTGCACTAAGCCTCTCCTTCTAATAAATTCTTCATACCTGTTGCAAGTATCTCACCAAGCCTTCTCTCTTGAGCTCGGTCTTTCGGTAACATTGGTTTTCTATCTGATCCAATTTTAGAATTATTGAAATTGTATCGAAATTACCCAAACGACCAAGATGGTTATTTGGAATTTGGTAATTATCGATTATGTAATAATTTAGGTATTGATCAAGATGGTCATCAAATTTGTGAGCTCAAACGTTTGACATCGATCGACATCAACTTCAGTTTCGACACCAAAAAATATGTTTCAAAAGTGCCAATCAAGACATCTTCAAGTTGACCTGCGACAAAAACAACATTTTTTTCAAAACACTTATGTAATAAAACTTGTCCTAAGTCTTAATTGTAAAGGTCGAAAATGTTGGTAGTCCGCTTTGTAAACCTTATTGGATAAAAAAGATCCTAAGGTAAAAAGGACTAATTTTAAGTCCTAAGTACTAGGTTTAAGTCCTAAAGGCTAGCGCTAAGTGTCAATTGGAAACACACTTAACATGTTGTAATGGCCTAAGACATGTCCTAAGTCTTAAACCTATGAAAACTTTAAGTGAAAAATAAAATCCATAATTTAAATCCTAATAAAAAACCTAAGCGCAAAGTCTATGGTGTAAAACCTTTATTAAAATGTTCAATTCCTAGTGCAAAAGGTTGTTATAAGGTTCGAATATTAAACATACCATAAACCTTTTTATAAGGTTTGGATGTCGAAAACTATGATGTAAAACCTTATTCATAAGGTTTGGACTATGGATAAAAGTTCAGGAGTTTTAAAATATTGTATTAAAACTATAAACCCACAGTGTTATGTTAACTCCTAACTGCGTCAGAAATGTTACAATGCGTGACCAGACTGTAGACCACAACAGAACTGGGTTATGAGCTGTCGGGTTGCAAACTGTTACCATAACCGACGGATTTGTGATAACTCTAAACTACAACGGATAAACATATGAACAGGTGTCAAGCCGCGTGTAAAAATACAGCATCGAGAGCGAAACCTGGTGTCAAATTTCCAGAAACTGCCAGATGTTAGAACCGTGATGGATAAATATGTGACAGGGACTCACTGGAACCGCTAGAGGTAACCATGACCACTGGACCTAGCCGTCGAGATCGACCATAACCGCCGGATCAAATCTCTGTTCACATATCCAATTACTTTGCCCGGTTTGTACTGTTTTCCTGGTTAATAAGCCGTTTGATATATCCAAATTCTAAAATGGGTATTTTAATTTAAATACAGTGCTAAGGAATGGAGATTAATCCCTAGATGTATGTGTAAGATAGGGATTCAATCCCTTATCATAAATGATTGCTCAACCAATTTCTAAAATTGGAAAAACAGAGGTTTGAGGCAGATTTATGAAGCCATGAATTTATTTACTCTTAATATATAAAGAGAAGAGTGTTCTTTATATGAGGGAGAGGGGAGTGGCAAAGGAAGAAAGAGTTTATTCAACTTCAAGATGAAGTAAACTCTCTTACATTGTATATCACATTATTTGGTAGTGAGTTTTAGTTCTTGCAAGTTTATATGAAGGAGGAAAAGCTCATTATACTTGCATAAGTTTCAACATCAAAGTATGTTGATGGTTGACGAGATCTACTTTGATTGTGCCAAACTCTTTTCAGCTACCTTTCATTCAAAGGTCCATAAGCTTCAGATTTTCAAAGTGCAATTCATCCTATCCTTCTCTTGATTTGTTAAGGGAGAAGAATTTGTATTCAATTATCCTTTTCAAGGGAATATCCATATCTGCAACATCAGTAGTGCAACTGATGATTCATTGCAGCATATTTCTCTTGGCTTAAGGAATACAGCGGACGCACAATTCATAGGTGGACCCGCAGACGTAGTCCAGGAGGGATGAACTCCATCACAAACTTCTTGTCTTGCTTATGTGATTGATGTGAAATTTTTCAATCTAAAAATACATACATTATTTCATGTCTAAACAGTTAATGCATATAATAACTATTCAGTAATGCTTCCATTCACATTTTGTACAAGGACTAGGAAAAATCTTGGTAAAATTCCGCATTTTAAGAACCTGAGTGTTAATCTCTATAAATTTCTATAGACAGAGTCCATAGAGGGCCAAGTAGCCTTTGGATCTCATCCTTTTTTTAAAGATGACATATCCAGTAAATTCCCCTACAGTAAATCTCTGAAATAGAGCTAGGTAACTCAGGTCATTTTCAAATCACTATCTTTGGAACCTATATTGAGAAACTCCTTTGCTCCTTGGCTTCTGCAATTCTACTTTCTTCTGAGAAAACTCTTGTCCTCTCTATCCAACCTTTAGCTGGAACATTTAGGATCTTTGCCACATTTCTTCAGAGTTCCACTTTACTCTGCCTTCAAGAAAACAACTAGTTCTTCTTTTATTTATAGCTCCTCTTGTTGTCTTCGCTAAGATATTCCTCCTTTGTATGCAACCTGCAAAACTCAAACCAGAGTAAACATAAAACACTAATTGTATGACTTCAAAAGGAAGTCTGCTTCCACTCTTCAACACTCAAATGGATCTCCATTTTCCACAAGGAATCAACCATCTCTTTGTCAGATTTACTGTCTGACTTTTCTTTCTGCACTTGTCTACACCTTTTCAGATTTATAATATGACTTCTTCTCCTTTGTTCCAAAATCATGCTTGCATTCTCCTTCCATTTCACGCTAAATATTATTCTTCTCTGCTACCTGTTAGCCACCTATAAATTTTGATATACCAAATGGTGGCTAAGTTTGTTTTCAAGCCTTCAAGAGATACATTTCCTTTGAAAATCCATCGTCCTTGAAGTCTTATGTTTACTCCATCCTGGAGGTTCATCTTCACTGCCATTTCCATCTTAAAGCCACGCTGTTTCACCAAAGGAACTGTTTTCCAAGGCTTCCAAAACTGCCCATTTTGACACATTTCCCTTCATTTTCATAAATCCTCATTTTCCTCTTTAAAGCCTCCATTCCCCTCTGAAAGGCCTCCAAAATCCTTTTAAGCCTCTAAAAATCCCTTTACAGGTTTAAATCACCCTTTTTACCCTTTACCGAAAGCCAAGAAATTCCTTTAAAATCCCTGTTTTTGGCCTAAAAACCCCTTTTTCCCACTAAGGCTTTAAGCCCCTTTTGGCCTTAGCCCCAGACCCTTTTTCCACATAGGACTAGAGCCATAACCGAGCGCAAATCACAAATCACAATCGGAGATTTCAGTTAACATGTTCCCTTTTCCATTTTTCCCCGATGCTGATCCTGCAATTAGATCCTGGTCGTTGAATCCATAAGAACCAATGGCCAGATCTAAATCACGCTCCCTCATAGCCCTCATCACTAAATCACAATCGGAGCTTTCCTTTTCCTACTTTCCTTTGTTTCTTCCATTTTTCCGATGCGATGAACCTTTGCTCTATCAACCTCCGCTTCATTCTCCACCGTCGATCTTTCAGATCTAATGGTCAGCGCTCAAGCGCATCGCACCCATCTGTCATATTACCCCTCCTCTTGTGCGACTCCCGACCAAATCTGAACCATTGATCATCCGCATATCCAATAGCCTGCGCTCCATCACACAATCGGCAATCACAACTTATATTTTCCATGTCCCTTGCCTCCTCCAATGTTGATCCTGCGATTAGATCCTGACCATTGAATCTACAATAACCAACGGCCAAGATCACGTCATGCTCCGCCCATAATCCTCCAACTTCACCTCGCCAATTTAATTTCCACCGTCGATCTTGCTCTAGATCGAACGGCCAGCACTTAATCATGCATCATAAATCCAAAAGTCTTCCCTTTTCGTTCCTGAGATGGTCTGACATTGTGATTGGATCCTGACCGTTGAATCCACAAGAACCAACAGCCACAATCTAATCACGCTCCGCCTTCGCCTTGCCCCTTGTCACTGTTCCGCGATCTACCGATTAGATCGCCATCGTCCATTCCTGCAGATCTGACGGTCCTAATTCCATCCCGCATGCCTTTTTAACCCCGCATCTTTCCACCTATTGCACTCCTTCCGCACCGTCAGATCTGAGGTCCTAGATCCAATGGTCACCATTGCATGTCGCGTAATTTTGTGCCCGAAGTTTAATATTTTAAAATTACATGATAAAAGTGGTTTTTTGATTCCACGTGTCGATCTCTGATAGGATCGCGTTCCAAAAGTGAAAACCACCTACCCACTATTTGATTGCGCAAAAACCATTCTTGTTTTTCACTTTACCGCCTACCCTCCGCAGTCTCAGCTTTAATCCTAGCTGTCGATTGTTTTAAACTAATGGCCCATATTGTATCGCGTTCCCATCCATTTTCGTTCATCAGACCTTCCAAAGGACTTCATCTAAAGATCTCCACCGTTGATCTCTTCCAATGATCCAATGGTCCACATTCAATCTTCCTCCGCCCTCCCGGTCCCACCATCAAATATGCCCCCTGTGGTCTTTCATTTTCGCCTTTTTTCTTTGTATTCGCCTGAGTCATAAGCTTTTCTGTTTTAACACTAAAAGTCCTTTTTCACGCTAATTCATGTTTAAACCCTGGTTTCATGGTGTTGCGCCATGTAACCTTCTCCACCGCACATATTCCTCTGCAATCGCTCCTCCGCCTCCGCTAAAGTCATTCTGAAGCATTTTAAAGCCCCGAGCAGGATTTCATAACAGGTTTTCACGTTTTGCAGGTTTAAGAGCATGATTTATTGAAGATCAGGGTCACTAATCCTGAAGTTAGCCCTCCGGTGCCTTTGCAGCCTGTGTATTCATGAAACTAGTCAGCAGAAGTTCAAAAGTGTTTCAGAGAAAGATTAAAGGATTAAAAAAGCCTAACATTGAAGATCGAGAGGCTTAACCCATAGTCAGCATAGTTTAATACCAATCATTGGTCACAGCAGTGCAGGAGATACATCAGCAGGAAATTCCATTCACTGAAGAAAGAGCCAAAGGACTACTACCCATTCTCTATTTCCTCCATCAAGCTCCTGAGAAGACTATCTCCCTGACAAAAAGTCCTGAAACCGTCAGTGCATTAGATACACACCATAGAAAATTAGCATCAGTACATAAGCATTTCGAGCAATCAGTAAAGGAATAGTAGAAACAGAGAAGTTATTGATGCAGAACAATGACTGACACAGACATGACCTTTACCCATGCACACAAGTCTGCCAAGCAGTTATTGCACCAGGGAAGCTACTACAAATTTTTAGAGGCAGTTATTTGGAAGTATGGGAGTCCTCATAGCCCATTCTTCACTTAACTCACACCGAGAAGATAATAGTACCTCTCTAGATTATTTTCTTCTCAAGGACACCCTACGGGTGGTTTCTGTCATATCGCAATGGTCTCAAACAAGCTACAAATTTATTGATCCTGTCTAGAATTCAATGAAATGTTTAAGGCACAGAATGGAGCATTCAAAATATCTTTCACTATCTCTGATGTTCATTAAAACTTTCCTCACCTACTTTTCTCGTTTTCTCTATAAAGACTCTTTGAAGTCTCATTGTAAAGGGTTGGCATTTTGTGAATTCTAAAGTAATACATATTACTGCTTTGAAGAAGCTTTGGTGTTCTGAAAGAGTGTGAAGATCTTTTTTTTTCTATTGATGAAGGAGGTCGGACCATCGGATCCCTGAACCTGGTTTTGGTGAAGTACTTCTTATTGTGAATGTCATTTCCTTTTTTTCCACTTTGTTCCTTCATGCTTTGCTTACATTAGGATAAAAAATTTAGGCAGAGAAATGTATCTTAGAAGCACCTCTAACCTATTTATCCTTCACTGTTTATATTTTTTCTGCTACTGAATATGACAAGGTATTCTAATCACTCTCTTGAGTATTCAGTTTGTTTTATTTCATAAATGATTAATTCGGTTGTGCTAAAGAATGTTTAGGCGTTCCCTCTTTCTTTGCCACTGAATGTTGTATCTGAGATATCCCTTTGATTATTAATAGTTGCAGTTTGACAGAGAGGCTTGCTTCAATCATACCCTTTGTTCATTATTGTAACTATTTTGTAAAATGTCCTTATAATTGCAGTCTTAGATGTTTAAGGTGTTCCATCTTCTTTGAATGCAATTGTATGTCTTTGTTGGTTAAACTCTCAAAGGTGAACTTATAGGAGGAAATAGGGCATTCCCCGAATCCTATAATTGATTAAAGAGGGTTTTCTCTACATTTCTCTTTCCTTTGAGTATTTATATTGATTAAGTCCAAAGCAGTGAGCTTACTAGAGGAAATAGGGCGTTCCCCGAATCCTTTAAGCCATTTTGATAGGGTTTAGCTTGTTTTCACTCTTAGTCCTTAATGTTCATCCCATTCCACCTATCTTATTCAACAGATCCTTGACCAAGTTATATTTTCCCTTTGGTTTCCCTTCCTTCTCTGTCAGAACTATTTGGACTTTCACATGACTCCATTGCCCAATGGCTTGTAGATTCCCATGCTCTATCTATACCACATGAAACACACTTGTCCAACCAAACAACAAAACAAACAACCTTGTACCTCATAACTAGCCTAAAATCAACTTCTAAACCTTTCAAGACACATCTTTATAAACATATTGAGATATCCCTCTCTGAGACTAGGAGGGCTAGATCCTAGAGCTCTAAAGTTAGGTTTGTATGTTGCCTTGTCTTTTGGTAAGCCAATCTATCAAAACACAGGACTCCAACATAATGGTGATCACGGTGGGACCTATTGAGTATATGATAGTCTAGCAAACTCTTGTAGACGCAATAAGTCCTTAAATAACCATATAAACTCAAAAAACCCAAAAACATTTCAGATTGGCTCCATAATAAACATGGTGGTGGAATCATAATACACTTTACCTTCACAAAAAGCTAAATATTTCCCACCTGGCGACTCCACAGTTCCTAAAAGACCAAAATACTCCACTGGGAGACCAGTTTCGTCACCACATCATCCATACTTAAGGAAAATCTGAGGATTAAGTTTTTGTGTTTAAGGATCGTTTTCCTCTTAAATATTGTCATATCTGGCTAGCTTTTCCCTTTATCGGATCCGAGACTTAACATATTGGCTTCAAGAAAAATCCATACCAGAGCTTATCCTGATCCAAATCCTCCCAAAATATTTGACAATCTAGAAAGCATTCTTCGGAAGCCTCTTACATATAGGAATCCAACTATTTTTAAGCCCATTTATAGAGCTAACTCAGCACATGAAAACCTTGCAGCTCTATCAGATACCCAAGCTAATTTAGACTTACCAAGAAATTTACCTAGAACTAAGTCATTTAGTGGTATAGAGCAGACATATTTTGAGCCTCCAAGCTCACCACCACATAGTGGTCAACATATTAGTGACAGAGAAACCCCTCCATCAACACCTCCTGATATCCATTTCATTCAAAACTTAGGTATCTCTCACCCTAAATCTGCTCAACAGTTTGTTACTGGACCAAGTAGTTCTGCCATCCATATACCTGCTGCTCAAGCTAATCCCTTACCTCCACAAAACACTACCATGGCAACATGGTATGCCCCACTAGTGTTACCACAACCTTTGGTTCCCTTACCAAATGACTATCAATCTAAAATTCCCCATTTCACTGGAAAAGAATCTACCACAACTCAACAACATGCAGAAGGAATGGGAGATGCATTTGATTACATGGAGATAGATGATGAGACCATTAAAATGAGAATCTTTTCTCAAAGTTTAGGAGGAGAAGTAAAGAAGTGGTTTAAAATCTTACCTCCTAATAGCATCCAAGACCTCCCCTCCTTACATAAAACATTCATAGACAAATGGTAAGTCAAAAGCAACCCTCTCCAAATACTAGCAGAGTATTAGAGCCTTAAAAGGAATCAAGGAGAAAGTGTCCATGATTACTCCACCAAGTTTAACAGTATCTACAATGCCCTTCCACCCCACATGAAACCTCCCCAAGGCTTGGCCTTAGTAAAATATCCTGAGGGTTTCGATGCTGATATGGCCTATCAGCTGAGGGAAAGAGATTATGCAACTCTATAAGACATGCAGAAGGGAGCAATGAGTGTGGAAGCAAACTTAATTGAAAAAAGAGCTAGGCTAAGATTAGAGAAGAGGGTAACTTATAAAGATGATTACGCACCCTCTACCTCATCCTCTGATACCAAAATTGACAGCCTAGTGAAGGTGATGGATAAAATGCTTGAGAAGATAAACTTGAATGATAGAGTGCCACCAAGAGAACCTCAAAACAATCTCCAAAATAGAAATAGAAACCAGAACTTCAAAAGATAAAAAAATCAAGACAGAAAAAGAGACAATGATCAGCAAATTAGACCTCCCTTCCAACAAAAATACTTGGATCAAGAGGAAGAAAGGGAGATTGAAAATTTGGGAAAAAACCATGTGAACTTGATTGGATCAGACAGTGGGGAGGATGTTTTCCTCACTGAATAATAACAAGGTTTCTTCTCTTCAAAACCAAAGGAAGATACACATGAGGAGTCTGAAGATTATAGATTGGGGTTTGAAAATGCAATCATGGAGCTACACAGACATTATGAGCTAAGAAGCAAAGGGAACATAGATAGTCAAAATGAAAAAAACACTAGCTCTGCTGTTAGGAAAGGTACAGAAAACCAGACTAAAAAGACAGCAAAAAAAACTATCACAATAGCCAAAAGGGTTGATTTAAACAAAGAGAAAGGTAGCCAGCCAAATGTTGAACAGAGTTGCCCTAGTACCTCTGCTAGTGGCCCTGATAAAACAACTCATATTGACAGTCCTAATAAAACCCAGCAAGTCAAAATTGTTGAAAGAAATATAAGTGAGAAAACAGATGTAAATACAACAAAAGCGATAGTTCCTTTCAGCCTTGAGGGAGGGATTGCAAAGATTAAAATTAACATACCTCTAGCTGAATTAGTGACCCAGGAAGTGTATAGAGACCAGGTCCTAAAAGCTCTGAATATTCATGTTGATACTGCTACTTTGAACTTAACAAATGATAAGCCAGAGTTTTTGGTCCTAAAATTGAGGGAAAATATCAAGAAGGGGATGTGCCTCCCTTCTATGTCAATCTAAAAATACATGACAAAGTTTTACACAATGCCATGCTTGATTCAGGAGCATCACACAACCTTATGCCTAAAGAAATAATGGAAAGCTTAAGCTTAGAGATTACTAGGCCCTACAAATACTTGTACTCCTTTGATTCAAGAAAGGTCAAATGCTTGGGATTAATTAAATATTTTTGTGTTAACCTATCCCAAATTCCTGCTAAGAATCTTGTAATGGATGTAGTAGTAGTTGACATTCCCCCAAAATATGGCATGCTTTTATCTAGATCATGGGGAGCTAAGATCTAGAGCAGCCTTCAAATGGATATGTCTTATGCCACCATACCAGTATTCGGTCAAACTAGAAGATTATATAGGGAAACTCTCATGAAATACATGGTGAGAAGAAAGGACAAAACTCACAACACTCTTGTTTATTCCACCCATTCAGATCTGGATTCCTTCATTTTATACAACGAAGATGAGGTCACCCAAACAGAGAAAGAAATCAAGTACGACATTAGTGCACCAGAACATTCAGATTTGTCTTCCTCTCAACCTCTAGATACCTTGACCCCCAACAGCCTTGAGCAACACAAAACAAATGAAAATGAAATAGAAACACTTTGGAAAATGAGTTTCGATGGATCTTGTAGCAAAATAGTGCAGGGGTTGGTGTATGGATACACAACACAAACAAAGGACATGCCTGCAAATTAGAATTTACCTGGATGACATTACCGTTTTCTCCAAAACTGATGAAGAACATTTGGAACATTTGAGGAAGGTTTTTGAGAAATGCAGAAGATTTGGCTTGTCTTTAAATCCCAAAAAGACACCCTTCGGCCTCCAAGAAGGAAAGCTTCTTGGTCATATAATCTCTGAAGAAGGGATCAAGATACATCCTAAAATAATTGAGGGCATATTGAATATCAGCCACCCTAGAAATCTCAAAGAATTACAGTCTTTCATTGGAAAGATTAATTTTCTGAGGAGGTTCATCCCCAACCTTGCTGAGCTATTGAAAAACATCATTAACATGCTTAGCAAAGAAGTAGGTGTCAAATGGACAATGCAAGCTAAACAATCATTTGAACTGGTAAAGGAAGCCCTTACTCAAGCACCAGTCCTGATCAGTCCTGATTTCACCAAAGATTTTTATATTTTTTCCTTTGCATCTGAACATACAATAGATGCATTATTGTTGCAGAAGAATAAATTGGGGCAAGAACAACCTATATCCTTCTTCAGCAAAGCCTTAAGAGATGCCCCACTCAAATACAACATCATGGAAAAGCAAGCCTTGGCATTGGTAAAAGCTTTAAAGGATTTTAGAGTGTACATCTTGTTAGCGCTCAAATCTACCTTAGGCTGAATTAAGGTAAAACTCAAGGCTACATCAAACCAAGCTCAGCCTCGTAGCTAGCCCTACGAGGACAGGAGAGGGCTCTCTCCGGGTCTATCTCGAAAAAGGATTTTCAAAGGGGCTGAGATGACTTATAATGAACAATGAATACTGATTTTAGGCTAGTAAAGAGATAGGAATGTTTTATTTTGATTTTTTGGGTTTTTTGTTGGAGAAATGGGAAAAAACTATTTTGGGTCCGGGGATAAGGCCAGATCTTTGCAGAATTCAAGTTAGAGCGAGGTAGGCAATAGTCTTGATGCTTTGAATTGAGTATATGGATGGATCAGAACGAAAAGGAGCTGAAGAGGGCAAGGGAGAACATGGATCCTCTCCAAACAGGTGAAAACATTCAAAATTAAACGAATTCAAAGGCAGAGCACTGTAAACAATGGATTCAACCTCATCTACTCAGTCATTTAATTTCAGAAGCATAAGAAGGGATGGCATACATTTAACATGAAAAAGTCACAATAAGCGAGAGAAAACACCAATCAACAAGCTAAAGCCACAACAATCTGGCAATTCTTTATGGAAACTCTAAGAACCTAAGATCTTTCCTTAGCCAATGTGAAAAATATGCAATAGTGGTGCGAAGTTTCCCTGGAGTCAACTTTGTAGAATGACTCGAGAGAATTACAATATATAGATCACTCTAACCCCTTCCCATGCCTCGGGGGTCAATTCCTTCTTCGGGGATCGAGTTTCAACCAAATTCTAATCAGGAACTAAAATCTAGGCGGTGGCACAACACCTCTAAAAGAGTGGGAACTGATTCATTTACATGATTTTTACCTTTTTCAGAGTGAATATTCTAGAATAGGTAAAAATGAACCAAAGTTACATGCCAACCATCAATTTACATCATAAAAACCAAAAAATTTCATCCTGACAAAAGCGGGTCCCCCATATTGTAGAAATCTGAAATTTGGAAGGTGAAAAATCGTGAAAATCCATATGGGTAAGCAAACGCCTTTCAGCCTAATTTTGAAGTACTTCCCGGCATCCAAATTGAGCTCATGATAGCTCGTTGGAAAGCCCTAGATGTTGGATATCCAACCCAAGTGGAATTTCCCAATTTTGAGCTCATTTGCCCCTCTAAAACTTCATTCTCCCAGAAGTACTTCCTGCTGGTGCAAAAGGTGGCAGCAAGGTGGTTTTCATGTTGTTTTTGAGCCTTTTGACCATCCAGAATCTGATGAAATGCTTCGGAAATACCTGAGCATGCATAACTTACCATGAAAAACCCAAAAATACAAATATTTCCTTCATCAAGTGTCCCAAACAAAAGTGAGCACCTTGAGGTGCTACTCGTATAACTGAAAAATTTGTTTTTGAGACCAAAAATTTCAAAATGACAAAAATTTCTCCGAATTCGCTCAAATTCGGAGCGAAGACCCTCCATCATGTATCATGCCCATCCAATGAAGCCTCGGCCAAAATCCGGAGTGGATCAGGCCTTTTCCGCCGTTTTAGTGCTTCGCTCAACCTCCTCTTCAGAATCTTCATTCTTGCTTTGCGAGGGAGACGTGCATGCGGGCCCCAGCGTAATATTTCATGATGGCATATCTTTAATCTCGATTGGCCTTACGCCAACAATTTCTCCAAATAGATGTTAACTTACACGTGAGACAAGAATCTCGTCGTGGGTGTCATATCACGAGGTATATACAGGCAAGCTGTCGATCCTCACCCGGATTCGCCACTGACTCATAAAGTGTGTGCTCATCCTCAAGATGTTTGTTGTCTTGCTCAGGTATTTTATCAAGGCCCAGGCCTCTGCTGATTTCTCTTCGGCGTGTCATTCTCGACCCTGTTTGCTCACAGATGATCTCCTTCGGTTTGTTAGGAAATAGCATCAAACTTTCACTTCCGACATCTGTGTCCCGGCCTCCTGATGTGCCCTCATCATGCATGGGCTTCTTGCCCCTGTCCTGGATCTATACCTGTGCTGAAGAAGAAGGCGAGACCCCTTCCACATCATGTGGAGATAATACTCGCTCTGCTGATGAAGTCGGCAAGACCCCTTCCACCCTGGGTGGAGATAATACTCGCCGTGTAGCTGAAAATAAGGCCCTGTGGCCTCGCTGATATGTCATAAACAATGGAGCACTGATCTGCCCGACCTCAGGAATGTCCGGCTGGTGTGAAGGCTCTCCCGCATCATAAACTACCTCGGGAGGCGGCTGTGACACTGTGAAAAAGTCACGGGAGATGAAATCCTCCCAAGTGATGCCCTGTTGTGCCAACTAATGTAACACTATGATCTTGATCAAAGCATAATGATATATACTTCTATGCTGCTGTGCTGGGCTCTTCTTCTGTACAAAAATCACCATCCTCTCTATGTTGCGATACATAAAATACAGAATATTCATCATACGTACCCTTGTGAAGTGCATCAACAAATGAACATGGTACGCAAAGAGACGTGTGAATCTGCCCTCGCAACTGAAATACCGAATGATGAGTTTCATCAGCGGTGCAAACTCATCCCTGAGGAATCTGAAAGGAAAAACTCTACCCAAGTGCCTCATATACTTAGGTTTGATGTATGGCTGATAGTAGGATTTCTCTAAATGCTGACGTTTGTTCCATTCCTCTCCTACATTTGGTATACCAGTGGCCTGAGCAATAGTCATTGGTGACAAAAAGAAATCTACTCTAGCGAGATTTACATGGCCATTACGTAAATGAAGAACAAACAGGTGAGCTAGTTCACGATGAAGCTGGGTTTGTGAAATCATTTCACAGAATTGAAAACATGACTGAACCCGAAAACAATCCATTGCAAGCGGACATGCCTGCAATTGAGCCAAAGAAGTAGGCTCCTCCCTGAGATGTTTACCACCTTTGCCACCTTTGTGAGGCCTCCGTGGCACATTACCCTCTGCTGTGGAATCACTGTCAGACTCCTGCTCATAAACCGAATCTGTCTCTGACATAGCTTTGAAAACAAGATATTTGCAATATGGATGGTGATATAGGTGCAGTGAAGGAAAGATTTTAATGTATGTTCAAAACCCAATAAATGTCACACATGTACCCAATTATCACAGGAGAACAAAATCATAATGAGGATGGCTCTGTTTTAATGGCATAAAAACTATCACTGTTTTGATCACAAGTAAGTTTGACAAATGAGTACCAAATGCAAATGTATGGTACAACTTTATAATGATGGCCAAAATTTGTCAAAGGAGCAAACAAATATGGGACTGTGTTTTATCAAATGGAGAATAGGAACAACATGACAATGACCATAGTGAAACAAATGGCCATGACAGTGGCAATAAAATGATGATGACAACGGCGGTGATATTATGGTGATGGAGGATATATACTAGTCAACATAAGACTATGTAAAAACATGAAAGGACATGACAGCAGTGATAAGATGATAAACTAAGGGCGTGAGGATGATGTACACAACGTGCTAGGGCATGAGCATATCTACCATTCACAAAAGTTTTCAAACCCTTCACAAGATTGTCCATATATATTCAAAACCCTTAAGGAATAAATCTGCATATAAATGTAGGGTTTATACATTTCTCTTCAACCAAGGCTTGTTTCCCAACATCAATAACACCACAATCATGCTAAAAATCTACTGAGCAACCTTTAGAAACCTACTTGCAAGTCAATGGAGCCGATTTGATACGAAACTGGGCGTAAGACAAAAAATTTCTGGGCTCTGTCGCTGTATGGGTAGCACCCTTGCCCAACGGGTAGCGCCCGGCAAGTGGGTAGTGCCCGTGTTAATTAATACTGGCTGTGGAACTTATGTGGGTAGCGCACCTTATGTGGGTAGCGCGCACTCTGTATGGGTAGCGCGCACTCTGTATGGGTAGCGCGCACCTCCAAACACTGTCCACGGCTATGAAAACACGGCTTCGGCCTTCAAGAACACAAATTCGACTTCTGCCTTGCGGATTTCTTGCAAATGATTTTGTTTGCCATGTTTTATATATGAAGAAAATATCTCATCAAATCAGATTTGATTTCAAATTTTTTTGATAACCCACTTTCATAATGTTTGGCATTTTGACATTTGGTCATTTAATACAATGCTTTTCTTTTGGCTTTTCTGAGTTTTGGACTGAAAATACTTGTTTGTCTTTTGCAGGGATGCGGCACTTGGCTTTGGAAAGGATCAGAGGCTTGCACTGAAGCTTCTTATGATGAAATAAATACAATTATTACAAACATGAAATTAGACAATTTCTAGTTCCAAAACAGAGTTTTGGACTAGAAATGTCTTCAAATGCTTTTGATAATAAAAATGTGAAATAGAAAACTTGCAAAACCAACCTCATGGCCTGCGGGCTTTTATGACATGTATGCAAAGGACTTGAAAACCCTAGACTCTAAGACTAAAGACTCTTTTTAATGAAAACAATCATTAATGACCATGAATGAAATGACGATGAACTTCAGTGATTTTTGAGGAATTTTTAAATAGCCCTGCAGGTACAAGCATGAGGAAACACAAGACAACCAGACCCCCTCGTCAGTCAATGGCATGCTCCTAGCGAAATGCAACGAAGTGGAACAAGCGAGACACCTAAGAATGATATGCAAAAAGCGAAATGATCTCTGACGGCGGGCTGTAAGGACCGACTCTAACATTGGTTCCAATGGGGATGGTGGCTCCATGGAGATGCCAAGAACGACAGATCTCTGGGGGAGTCAGACAGTGCCTTCAGCCATTGGGCGATGGAGTCATTATTTCAACAGATAACACAAAACGTTTGATACATTTATTGACTGCAAACTTGACTGAAAAGCGACCGAAACTTGACCAAAACTAACTCGACTCTAAAACTAAAAAGACTGATAAAACTGACTTGACGAACTTCAAACCAACCAACTTCCATCTCCAGAATTATAGCCTTCGCTCCGGGCCCCAGACTGAAGATGAGAGATCAGTACACACTTGCAATAAAAAAGAAATAAAATGATATATACAATGATGATGAAATCAGCAGAAAATACTCAGAAGTGGTATCGCTTTAGCAGCCGACCATTGATCGGCCCTCCAGGACAATCATCTCCATTCATTTCCTTGAGAAGAAAGGCGTTTTGACCACGATACGCTGCTATCTTGAAAGGACCCTTCCATAAGTTTTCAAATTTGCCGTGCTTTCCCTTATCTTCATTCTGAGCATCCCATTTCAAAACCACCTCATCCACCTGAAACTTATCTGCTTTTGCCTTCCTATCATAAATCTTGTTTATGCGCTCTTGCAACTTGAAAGTATTTTGAAATACCTCCTCCCGTGTCTGCTGTAAATGAATCATCTGATTAATCCTCCGCTGCATGGGATCTTCCTCACTACCGGCTTCCTGAAGCAATTTGACCACCGGGACAGCAAGCGAAGTAGGAAAAACCGTGTCTATCCCGTACACCAGCTCGAAAGGAGACATGCCAATAGACTTTTTCTGACTTACTCTATCAGCCCACAGTGCATTCACTAATTTCTTGTGCCAGCCCTTTTTATTGATTTCCAGCAATTTCTTAATGATATTCACCAAGGACTTATTTGAAGATTCCGCCAAGCCATTTCCTTGCGGATGGTAGGCGGTCGAATGTCCCAAGGTGATATTGTACTTATAGAAAAATTCAACCATCCTCTTAGACTTGAAGGCCGCTGCATTATCTGTGATTATTTTACTAGGACACCCAAAACGTGACAGAATATTGTTTTCAAGAAAAGAGATAATTACCGCATCCGTGGCCTGTCGAGTGGGAATCGCCTCGATCCACTTTGTGAAGTAGTCCGTAGTTGTCAATATCCATCTATGCTGTCCGGAAGATGCTGGGTGGATTTCCCCGATGAAATCCAATCCCCACTGCTGGAATGGTGCACTAACTTCAATTGGTTTGAGAGGCAAAGGCTGTAATTTTTGCTTCCCTTCGAAAATTTGACACTCGTGACAATTCTTAACAGCCTTATATACATCAGAAAAAAAAGAAGGCCAATAATACCCTGCCCTTAGAATCTTATTCGCTGTGGTCTTCCAAAACAAATGGCCTCCGCAGTCACCTCTGTGAAAGTCCTCCAAAACTCTTTGAGCTTCCTCCTCTACCAAACAATTCAACAACACTCCCCCAGGGTCTTTCCAATACAATGCAGAATTCAGAATGCAAAATTTTGCAGCTCTCAACTTCAATGTTCTACTCTTATTTCTAGGCATCCGGGGAGGTGGAGACAAATTCTGAAGCACGTATAAAATGTCAGCATACCAAGGGGAAGAAACAAAAATATCAGATACCTGAACTGACGTACTCTCCTCATCTTCATCGGACATGGCAGCAATCAAATTTATATCTAGAGCATGCAGATTTGTTTCAGCCATGAGCTTGGCGAGTCCTTGTCCTTTGATCAGCTTGGTTGGTTTAATCTCCACATCGTATTCTAACAACGCAGCAATCCACTTACCCCGTCTTCCCTCTGGATCTGCCTGTACCAAAACATCTTTAACTGCTGCGTTAGGAACGTATGCTATAATGTGGGAATGCAATATATACACACGGAAATCTTTCAAAGCCTTTACAAGCGCAAGTGCTTGTTTCTCAATAATATTGTACTTCAATGCTCTGTCCCTTATGATCCGACTGAAAAAAGCAATGGGCTGCTCAACTCCATCCCTTTTTCGCATCAAAACAGCTGCCAATGTGTGCTCAGAAGCAAAAGAAAACAAAATGAAGTCCTGTGTGTAGTCCGGGCTGATTAAGATAGGGGCTGAAGAAAGAGCTAACTTTACCAAATTGAATGATTTCACCGCCTCTTCTGTCCACTTTACCTGACTGTCCTTTTTCAGCATGTTCGTGATTTCTCTAAGATGCTCTGCAAGATTTGGAATGAAACGACGCAAAAAATTCATTTTACCATTAAATGATTGTATTTCTTTCTTGTTTCGGGGCTGCTCAATCTGCTGTATGGCTTCAACATGTGCAGGGTCAACACGAATGCCGTCTTTCGATATGATGTGGCCAAGGAGCTTGCCTTCATCCATTGCAAAAAGGCTCTTTTTCGGATTCAACGAAATGCCATATTTTCTGCACTTCTGGAAAACAACTTTCAAATGATATAAATGTTCCTCATCAGAATTTGAAAACACAGTTAAATCATCAAGGTAAACAACCAAAAATACATCTTTCTCGTTGGCAAAAGCCATGTCCATTGCACGCTGAAAGGTGGCGCCTGCATTCTTCAAACCAAACGGCATTTTTGCATAATGAAACGTTCCCCATGGGGTGGTGAACGCAGTCTTGTCACGATCATCTTCATGCACTAAGATTTGATTATATCCTGAGTATCCGTCGAGTAGTGACATCCTGGATGCTCCAACTACTCGCTGCAATATATGGTCCATTTTTGGCAGCGGATAATTGTCTTTTAATGATACCTTATTCAAATTTCTGAAATCGATACATAAACGGATCTCACCTGTTTTCTTTCTCACGGGCACCAAATTTGATATCCAATCTGAAAATCGGATAGGCACAATGATTCCAGACTTATACAACCTGTTTACCTCTTTTTCAATTGATGGTAGCAGCTTTGGATTGATTCTCCTCAACTTTTGACGGAAAGGCTTCTGATTTGGTTTAATGGGGATAGTATGCTGAATGATGTTAGTGTCATATGTTTTTAGATCTGAATAATCCCACGCAAAAGCATCAGAAAATGAAGACAACAATTTCACATACTCTGCCTTTACCTTTGGTGACAATGATTTTGATAACTTTACCATCTTGGGATTCTCAGCTGTCCCAATATTTACCTCTTCAACACCTTTCTCAGTCGGCCTCAATGTCGGTTTGCGGGCTACATCATCTTGATCAAATAGTTCCTCCAATGGAATCAATCCTTTAGGAATGATGTTATCTTTAAGTTGCAGCACTTCCATTTGATTTATTTGTATATCATCATTACCATCATCATGTTCTGTATCTATGGAGGTGTCTTTAAACTTACCCTTATTCTGCAGAAAATCACTAATCTCCTCGTCATCCTGAAAGACTTGCCAACATCACTGATTGTCTGGAACGGTGGGGCGGTGTTTCACATGAATCTCGAACTTGTTGCTGGAATTCATTGGAATTTTTAAATTGCTTGCTGCCTTAGCAAGTCCATCAGCAACACCATTTTGTATGCGAGGCACACATGTCAAGGTATGATCAGAAAATAACTTTAGAATACCTAAAACTGCATTACGGTAGGCCCTCATGCGAGGATGCTTGGCCTGAAACTCACCTTTAACCTGCTTTATCACCAACTCTGAATCACCATACACTGCAATCCTTTTCGCTTTCAACTTCTTAAGAATCTTAAGGCCAGCAATTAGAGCCTCATATTCCACTTCATTATTAGAACAATCAAATGCCATCTTGTAGGAACACACTCTCACATTGCTCGGAACCTTATCTGGAGCGGAAAACGGACTACGAATCCACACACCAATTCCAGCACCATCACTGCCCACTGTGCCATCAAAATCCATGGTCCAAAGACCATCTTCATCGTCCTCTAAATGCTGAAATTGCGCCGGCTCTGTTTTTTCTGTTTGCTGCCCATTGTCTTTAGCTGATTGCTCCACAGTAGCTTGTTTTTCTCTTCTTTCTTTTTGCAGAACTTCTCTAAAATTCTCAGTGATTTCTGGTATATCTTCCGCCTGAACTAATTGACTATCTATATCATTAAAACTATCAACAAATAAAACAAACGATTCTAAGTCGGTATGTACATAATTTACAGGATGATTGATTGGCTTCTCCTTGCTGGTTATCATGTATTTCATCTTCTGCTCTCGATATAACTTTCTCATTTGACCAAAGACTGGAATTGTAGCGTAGGAAAAATCTAACTGAAGTGTACCTTTCAACTTTGCTCCCCAAGATCTTGAAAGGAGCATTCCAAATCGCGGAGGAATGTCCGCCACAACCACATCCATTAAGACATTCTTCGCTGGAATTTGATCTAAGCTTACAACCAAATATTTGATGAGTCCTATACACCTCACACGGCTGGAATCAAATGAATACAAATCATGATATTTTCTCGTAATGTCTAGTCCCAACTTTTCCATGATCGCCTTTGGCATCAAATTGTGCGGAGCACCCGAATCGAACATGGCATTGTGCAAAACATATTCATGCAACCTCAAACTGATATAAAAGGGAGGAACATCACTGTCAGGTGACTCACCATCTAATGCAGGCCCGAAAATCAATTCTGGCTGATCATCCTCAACATTTACCGTATCGAACATTGGATCAAAGTTCAGAATTTTGGAGACTTGACCACGGTAGCTGCTGTTCTTCATGATTTCTGTCAAAGGAATAGATATTTTTAATTTGGAAATTTCATTTTCCAAACTAAATGCTGAAACTTTCTCAACTTCTTTGACTGGAACTTCCTTCTTTTCAGCCTTGTCTTTCACTATGTTTGACTGATTTACCTTTTCTGTTGATGATACTTTACTAGCTGTGGGATCAATTGTCTCTTTTCCTTTCTTCTGTGGTATCGGTGAATCCGTCTTTGGTGCTGAAGCTTCTTTTCGTTTCTGAATTGGATTTATGGGCACATCTCGGTTTCTCAATGAGTATTGCTTTTGTTGGGTAGACAAAGCATTCAAATATCCTCTTTGGTATTCATCTGATTCTTCCTCTAAATTTGCATCATTTGCTAGAATGAAATCTTCATCTTTCTGAACAACTGAACTATCTCCGTATTCTTCATCCTCAGTGATATAAATAGGCAGATCGTCGGGAGTAAAGAAATGATTTTTCTCACCTGCTACATCATCATCATCGTCTAAATCTTGACTCACAAAATTCTGCAAAAGAGGTGTCTTGATCTGCTGTTGGGCTGCTGGCTCTGGTGGTCTTTGTTCACGCTGCTTTATTCTGAACTGTGGCTGCTGCTGGCCACGGTAATTTGGATTTCGAATCTGCGTTTCTGATTTGTCAAGGTTCATCCTTTTGAACATTTTTTCCATCTCACGAATCAAGTGCTGTTCAGATGTAGATGTGGAAGGCTCTTCTTTTATTGTCACTCTTTTCTCTGCTTTCAACCGTGCTCTCTTATCGTTCAGATTCGCCTCAACACTAACGGCAATCTTCTGCATATCTTCTAAGGTAGGCGGATCTCGATCACGAAGGGAATAAGCCATCTCCGGATCAAAACCATCCGGGAATTTAAGAAGAGCTGACTTTTTAGATGGTCTTAAGTCATCTGGAATTGCATTATACACTGTATTGAATCTGATAATATAATCCTGAACGGACTCACCAGGATTACGCTTGATGTTTGTATACTCTGAAGTGATCTGCAGCGGATATTTTTTCATCTCCCATCGATCTAAAAATTGTGTTTGAAGCTCTTGCAATGTATTGATACTTCTGGCCTGTAGAGCTCTGAACCATTTACGAACCTCTCCTCCAAAAGTCTGGGCAAACAATCTCATTGAAACATTTTCTGCATCAATTTCATGCAGGTCCAAAAAGTCTGTCATCCGGAAAATATGCTGCTGAGCTGATATACTCTGTGGTGTGCCATCAAATATGGGAATCTTGCTCTGGTAATCAGCAGGCATAGGATCTAAATTGGCCGGCAAAGCAAGAGGTGCAAATCTGGCTGCCATGACTCTTGGCGGATTTATAATCTGCTGTCTCGGAGAAACAGGAGGACTGGGAGCAGTAGGTGAACGAGGTGTATGTGGTGGAGACGGAGGAGAAACTATTGCTGATTGCTGATCAGAAATCGCAGGCTGAACGGGAATGGTAGGGATAAAGGAAGGTTCAGTGGGAATCCATGAACTAGATGCAACTTCAAATGGTCCAAGAGTTTGTGAAGCAGATTCAGTGAATTTGGGAATGTTGGTAGCCACAATGGAATTTTGCAACTGTCTATCCAAGTGATATGAAACAAATCTGAATTGAAAATCTTCAAAAAACAATGGATCCGGAACTAATCTTGATAATTCAGTTTCAGAAAAATTTACAAATAAGGATGTTTCAAATCGTTCATCAAAAGGAATTTCGTCAACATATATAATTTTCACAAGACAGGATGCAGATCTAGAAAGCGATCTGGAACTTCCAGAACTCTCTTGACTTTCTCTTTCATAACTTTCTTGACTTCCTTGTCTTCTAAGGATCCTAGGAATCAGATTTGGATTTTCAAATATCGTTGGTGGATTAGGGTCAGGATTTGACCTATTATTCCTTCTTGAAGCCAGTGTATTGATCTTCTCGGGATAAATTTCAAGGAACAAAATCAATTATCTTCAGCCTTTTGACTTCTAGACTCAATCATCCAAAGGTCTAGAACGAACAAGTATACTGGGGTAAACTTCAAATCAAGTGCTGCATTCACAAGCTTACCGGAGATCAACTGAAGCAGCGTTTATCTACTTCCGCTTATGCATGGCAAAAGCGTTTCGAAAGCTACCTAGCGTGACTTCAGACTCCGTCTAAGACTTATGAAAAAAACACATCAACAAGCAAACCAATTCTTCCCCAGTATTTTCGCCACTATGTTAGCGCTCAAATCTACCTTAGGCTGAAATAAGGTAAAACTCAAGGCTACATCAAACCACGCTCAGCCTCGTAGCTAGCCCTACGAGGACAGGAGAGGGCTCTCTCCGGGTCTATCTCGGCAAAAGGTTTTCAGAGGGGCTGAGATGACTTATAATGAACAATGAATACTGATTTTAGGCTAGTAAAGAGATAGGAATGTTTGATTTTGATTTTTTGGGTTTTCGTTGGAGAAATGGGAAAAACAATTTTTGGGTCCGGGGATAAGGCCAGATCTTTGCAGAATTCGAGTTGGGGCGAGGTAGGCAATAGCCTTGATGCTTTTAATTGAGTATATGGATGGATCAGAAAGACAAGGAGCTGTTGAGGGCAAAGAAGAACTTGGATCCTCTCCAAACAGGCGAAAACATACAAAACTAAATGAATTCAAAGGCAGAGCACTGTAAACAATGGATTCAACCTCATCTACTCATTCATTTTAGTTTCAGAAGCATAAGAAGGGATGGCATACATTAAACATGAAATAACTTACAATAAAATAAGAGAAAACACCATCAAGAACTGAAAGCCACAAGAATCCCAAGAGGTGCTGCAAAACCTCTGATCTTTCCTTAGCCAAAATATGAAAAATATGTACAATAGTGTGCCAAAAGTTTCCCAAGAGTCCAACCTATCCAACCTCTGAAAATGATTGAGAAATTACATCATATAGAGAATCCTAACCCCTTCCCATGCCTCTAGGGGTCGAATTCCTTCTTCAGGGATCAGTTTCAACCAAATTCTAATCAAGGAACTAAAATCTAGGCAGCTAACAACTTGCCTCTAAAAGAGTGGAAAATGATTCATTTACATGATTTTCACTATTTTGAGAGTGAATCTTCTAGAATAGGTAAAAATAAGCCAAATTTACATGCCAACCATCAATTTACATCATGAAAACCCAAAAATTTCATCCACAAGCAAAACTGGTCCCAACTGGCCGAAATTCTGAGCTGGAAGTTGAAAATTCAGCCAAAAATCTATATGGGTAGCGCCCCTGATCTGTATGGGTAGCGTGCCTTTCAAACTGATTTTGAAGTACTTCTCAGCATCCAAATTGAGCTCATGATATCTCGTTGGAAAGCCCTGGATGTTGGCTATCCAACCCAAGTGGAATTTCCCAATTTGGAGCTCATTTGACCCTCCAAAACTTCATTCTCCCAGAAGTACTTCCTGCTGGTGCAAAAGGTGGCAGCAAGGTGGTTTTCATGGTGTTTTTGGGCCTTTTGACCATCCAGAACCTGATGAAATGCTTCAGAAATGCCTGAGAATGCATAACTTACCATGAAAAACCCAAAAATACAAATATTTCCTTCAGCAAGTGTCCCAAACAAAAGTGAGCATGTCAACGCGCTACCCGTATAGCGGAAAAATCTGTTTTTGGACCAAAATATTTCAAAATAACAAAAATTTCTCCGAATTTGCTCAAATTCGGAGTGAAGACCCTCCATCATGTATCATGCCCAATCAACGAAGCCTCGGCTAAAATCTGGAGTGGATCAGGCCTTTTCCGTCGTTTTAGTGCTTCGCTCAAACTCCTCTTCAGAATCTTCATTCTTGCTTTGCAGATATGCATGCGAGCCCAATAATGACCTTTCATGTGAAGAAGAATGTCTTTGTCTCTGTTGGCCTTCTCCAACAACTTCTCCAAATGAATGTTAACATGCGTGAGTTCAGTCTCTCGCTCAACTGGTGTCATGTCACCTGGTCTCTTCCGGGCCAATTGTCGATCCTCACGGATTCGCCGCAGCTCATAAAGTGTGTGCTCATCCTCTAGCTGTTTGTTACGCTGATCCAGGTAGTTTATCACCCACTGAGCCTTCTGCAATTTATCTTTCAGCGTGTCATTCTCGGCCCTTTGCTCCTGGATGATCTCTTTCAGTTTCGAGCTAGGAGAGCTCGCATCAACATCAATGATCGTGAAATCCGTGTCCCGGCCTCCTGATGGGCCCTCATCATGCATGGGATTTTTGCCCCTGTCCTGGATCTGTACCTGTTCTGAAGAAGAAGGCGAGACCCCTTCCACATCATGTGGAGATAATACTCGCTCTACTGATGGAGTCGACAAGACCCCTTCCACCCCGGGTGGAGATAATACTCGCCGTGTAGCTGCAAATAAAGCCCTGTGGCCTCGCTGATATGTCACAAACAATGGAGCGCTGATATGCTCAATCTCAGGAATGCCAGGCTGGTGTGAAGGCTCTCCCACATCATGAACTACCTCGGGAGGCGGCTGTGGCGCTGTGAAAAAGTCACGGGAGATGAAATCCTCCCAAGTGATGCCCTGCTGTGCCAACTGATGTAACACTATGATCTTGATCAGAGCATAATGATATATACTTCTATGCTGCTGTGCTGGGGTCTTCTTCTGTACAAAAATCATCATCCTCTCTATGTTGCGATACATGAAGTACGGAATGTTCATCATACGTACCCTCGTGAAGTGCATCAACAAACGAACATGATACGCAAAGAGACGCGAGAATCTGCCCTCGCAACTGAAATACCGAATGATGAGTTTCATCAGTGGTGCAAACTCATCCCTCAGGAATCTGAAAGGAAAAACTCTACCCAAGTGCCTCATATACCCAGGTTTGATGTATGGCTCATAGTGGAATTTCTCTAACTGCTGACGTTTGTTCCATTCCTCTCCTAAATTTGGTATGCCAGTGGCCTGAGCAATAGTCATTGGTGACAAAATGAAATCTACTCCAGCGAGATTTACATGGCCATCATGTAAATGTAGAACAAACAGACGAGCTAGTTCACGATGAAGCTGGGTTTGTGAAATCATCTCACAGAATCGAAAACGTGACTGATACTGAAAAAAATCCATTGCAAGCGGACATGCCTGCAATTGAGCCAAAGAATTAGGCTCCTCCCTGAGATGTTTACCACCTTTGCCACCTTTGTGAGGCCTCCGTGGCACATTACCCTCTGCTGTGGAATCACTGTCAGACTCCTGCTCATAAACTAAGTCTGTCTCTGACATGGCTTTGAAAACAAGATATTTGCAATATGGATGCCGAAATAGGTGCAGTGAAGGCAAAATTTTAATGTATGTTCAAAACCCAATAAATGTCACACATGTACCCAAGTATCACAGGAGAACAAAATCATAATGAGGATGGCTCTGTTTTAATGGCATAAAAACTATCACTATTTTGATCACAAGTAAGTTTGACAAATGAGTACCAAATGCAAATGTATGGTACAACTTTATAATGATGGCCAAAATTTGTCAAAGGAGCAAACAAATATGGGACTGTGTTTTATCAAATGGAGAATAGGAACAACATGACAATGACCATAGTGAAACAAATGGCCATCACAGTGGTAATAGAATGATGATGACAGCAGCGGTGATATTATGGTGATGGAGGATAAAGACCAGTCAACATAAGACTATGTAAAAACATGAAAGGACATGACAGCAGTGGTAAGATGATAAAATAAGGGCGTGAGGATGATGTACACAATGTGCCAGGGCATGAGCATATCTACCATTCACAAAGGTTTTCAAACTCTTCACAAGACTGTCCATATATATTCAAAACCCTTAAGGAATAAATATGCATATAAATGTAGGGTTTATACATTTCTCTTCAACCAAGGCTTGTTTCCCAACATCAATAACACCACAATCATGCTAAAAATCTACTGAGCAACCTTTAGAAACCTACTTGCAAGTCGATGAGCCGATTTGATACGAAACTGGGCGCAAGACAAAAATTTTCTGGGCTCTGTCGCTATATGGGTAGCGCCTACGCTTGGTGGCCCGCGCGGCAAATTAGGCCTTTTAGGTGTTAATTAACTGTGGCTGTAGGCGTTATATGGGTAGCGCCGGCAAGTGGGCGCGTGACTTGTATGGGTAGCCCACCTCCTTATTTGTCAAAAACTCTGCAAACACGGCTTCGGCCTTCAAGAACACAAATTCGACTTCTACCTTGCGGATTTCTTGCAAATGATTTTGTTTGCCATGTTTTATATATGAAGAAAATATCTCATCAAATCAGATTTGATTTCAAATTTTTTTGATAACCCACTTTCATAATGTTTGGCATTTTGACATTTGGTCATTTAATACAATGCTTTTCTTTTGGCTTTTCTGAGTTTTGGACTGAAAATACTTGTTTGTCTTTTGCAGGGATGCGGCACTTGGCTTTGGAAAGGATCAGAGGCTTGCACTGAAGCTTCTTATGATGAAATAAATACAATTATTACAAACATGAAATTAGACAATTTCTAGTTCCAAAACAGAGTTTTGGACTAGAAATGTCTTCAAATGCTTTTGATAATAAAAATGTGAAATAGAAAACTTGCAAAACCAACCTCATGGCCTGCGGGCTTTTATGACATGTATGCAAAGGACTTGAAAACCCTAGACTCTAAGACTAAAGACTCTTTTTAATGAAAACAATCATTAATGACCATGAATGAAATTTCCGAGTTTTTGGACTGATAACTTTGCTGTCTTTTGCAGGGATCCGGCACTTGGCTTAGGAAAATATCAGAGGCTTGCACTGAAGCTTCTTATGATGAAATAAATACAATTATTACAAAACTGAAATTAGACAATTTCTAGTTCCAAAACAGAGTTTTGGACTAGAAATGTCTTCAAATACTTGTGATAATAAAAATATGAAACGAGAACTTTTCGGAACCAACCTCATGGCCTGCGGGCTTTATGACATGTATGCAAAGAACTTGAAAACCCTAGACTCTAAGACTAAAGACTCTTTTTAATGAAAACAATCATTAATGACCATGAATGAAATGACGATGAATTTCAGTGATTTTTGTGGAATTTTTAAATAGCCCCGCAGGTACAAGCATGAGGAAACTTGCATTTACTGCATTCCCCTCATCGGGCCATTTTACAAGGTAACTAAAATGCAACGAAGTGGAACAAGCGAGACACCTAAGAATGAATATGCGAAAAGTGAAATGATCTCTAACGGAGGGCTGTAAGGACCGACTCTAACACGAGTTTCAATTTATATTAACCCATATGGAATATCGACAACTGCTTATTAAATCTAATCCAACAAATGTGTTGTTAAACCAGATCGATCAACTATAGCCCAAACTCTTCCATCATTCCGGCATCTATCAAATTACCATAACCATCATATACTCGTATGAGCGAATTTGACGGGGAAGGATAAAAGTCACATGGTTGATTCGACTACAGGAAAACAATTAACACCAATTGTAAACACTGTTCATCAAAGGATATTTTTCCTCAACTCAAAAAGCATTCAGTCAAAACTTCCTTGTTGATTCCAGCAAATAATTCATGGTCGATATCGGTTCTTGCAGTTGTGGAAATCGATAAATGTGTGCATCACTAGAAATGTTCCATTGGCGTTGACCCTCTAGACTTAGAAAAAATCGGATTTCTAATGCCTGGTTTCAAATCTATTGTAACAAACTGTGCTATTTGTAAATACGGTTCTGGGAAAATAACAGCAGTTCCGCTGCTATAAAATGTAGAGTTGTGCACTCATAAAAGGGGGGGAGATAATAGATATAGCATGAATGTAGTATGAATGGATAGGAGATTCGTAATGTAGTGAGCAGTAGGAAGAAAATTTTGGATAATGTAGATCAATGGTGATGAGTGGATTAGATATATAGATAGGAATCGATAGTAGGTAACAAGCGTTGTAATCTGTGATCTTAATAGATGACAAGGTAATAGTAAGGAGTGAATGATGGATGTTGCAATCAAAAGATATTGGTTAAGCTCTCCATACCACTTCAACACCCCACATTATGTTCACACACTGTAATCTCTTGTTCTACAAGATTTTACATGCTACTCTCTATGATTATGCACCGTTTATGTGTAGTTCAAATACTTGTGCTTTAAAAATGCATTCCATAAATTTTTATGGCACCACACTTTTAATTTTGTTCATCTCTCAACTTGGCACTTTTTTGACTTAAGCACTTAATTTCACCTATATAGAATACTTTTTACATTTAGCTCCATTTTGACAAACCAACTAATACATCTTGTTTAATTATTTCCACACAACCAAGTGTTGTTGATATGGTCTTAAATCGCCACTATAATGAATCCAGAGTATGGGTCATTTAACAAAATAACATTTTGAACCCATCAGATGCATGGAGACTTGAATTGGTTTATGTAGCTTCTTTTAGCTCCAAGTGCTAACCATTAAGCCTTTGTGACCTTGGTTTATTACCACACTCTTAATTAGCTTGATCTAGTAGATATAGAGTTTGGATTTTTTGTGAATGAGGATTTTTTGAAAACTGATCCGGATCTTGGTTGAAATGGACCTCTTGCTGCAACTTTGCTCATAACTTTTGTTCTAGGTGATGAAATCAAATTTCGTCAAAGACCCGTTTGAGGTATTCAATAGATCTTTCCAGGGATATAAGACACTTGAAATGTGATGACCTATGGGGTGAGAAAATGATGCCACAAATGCATAGGACGCGTGACGGCGTAATGTTTCAGAAAGGTGTAACTTCAATTGCGCATATCTATCAAACCGGGAAACAAAATCAAATTCCGTAAAAAACCAATTTGAGATAATAAAAAATGATTTCAAATGCGATATTTTTCACTCTCTAATATGATATATGGATACTTTGGAACTCGCATGAAGTTTACTAAATATTATTGCAAAACATTAAAACTAAAATATGTTTCAAACCCTCATGGAACCCTAACTTGAGTCTGTATTTATGCAGGAAAGAAATAAAATGCTAAAATAAACGTAAACACAGAGATATAGCAGAAATAAAACTTCATTAAATTAAATATCAAATGACTAGAATATGCTTACAGATAGAATGGACATAAACTAGCTAGGGAAATGGTATTTTATCTCTGAGAAGAGCTGTGGCGGCTACATGCCTATGAACTATGTTACAATAAGGCTCAAGGGCCTTTTAACTATGGAAAAATAAGAGAAAACCCTAAACAACCAAAACCCTAACCCGAGGAGATGTAACACCAAGAGTTTATGGGCCCTATTAGGGTAAGTTGTGCAACCAACTTCCCAAGGTTGTAAATTTGTCAAAGTATCTCCATTTGGCACGTATGATACCTCGCTGGAAATATATCTCCGAGGAATACATCGTTTAGGGCCTGAAAAATTACTAAAAATAGTAAATAAGAAAAATGATGAAATTGACTAGGTGGAATAGGCAGGTGGCCACCAATATCCACCTGGATCATTCCTCCCCCCTTAGGAAGAAATGGTCCCCATTGCGTGCAGAGCCTCCATGAGGTAGGGAAATTTCTGTTGAACTTGGTCTGTGGTGAACCACTTTCCCTAGTGAAGGAATTGACCTGCTTTGAGAACTCAGTGAAGGATTTGACCTGCTTTGACAACTCAGTGAAGGAGTTGGCCTACTTTGAAGTGGGTGTAGCTTGCGGTGGGGTCCATAAAGGTGGTTCTTCTGTAAATGTAACCAAAATGTGTCTCCCACCTGGAACTTGTGTGGCACTCGATGTTGATCCAGGCGCTGCTTGTACTTGGCATTTGATTTTTTCAAGATGTCGTGGATCTTCTTGTAGATGTTTGAAAATACACGTGTGGATTCTGTTTGTGTGGTCGCATGATGTATGGAAACATCAGGCAGTGACATGCCTGGGGCCAGGTCAATGGAGTGCTTGACTTGACAGTGTAAAGGAACCTCTATGGGTGAGGAGAAAATTTCCTTTTATTCCTCCAAAACTTTGTCCATTTGTTGCTATCATGCAGGGGAGCCCTGTTTGAAGGTTTTGGCCATAATATTATTCTTTCCTTGTGGGAAAATTGTAATGAAACCACATTTATTAGTTTGGGAAATAATCTTACTACATTTCTTTGCAGTACCCAAAGAGATGGTGGGAGGCGGTACTACCTCCGGTCTCTTGTACAACTTATTTCCCGAAGTAATAATAATAGAAAGAGGCCTAGACTCATACAAAACATGTTTCTTCCACTATTATGGTTGGCCCAATAATAAATCAGACACGTTAAGAGGAGCAACATCGCGTAGTACCTCATCCATGAAGGGCTTAATGTTGGACGAAAGGCGACATTACTATCTGACGCAAAGATATATTCCTTGGTGAAGCCACTTGATGGTATATGACTCTAGGTGTGTTGTTTTTGGTAGGCCAAGCCACTTCATGACCTTTGCTGAAATGAGGTTCTTTTGGCTTCCGCAATCGACAAGGAATTGCAGCGGATAACCCTTCACCCACATCTGCGAATGGAAGAGATGCTCCCCATACTCTTGATACTTGGGATCCTCCCTCTGGAGCTTGGTGGTGGCAACGGTGGAATTGGGATCGACATCAATGATCTGCTTCCTTTTTTCATTCCCCTTGTCTAGTTCTGACTCTGAATCAGAACATGCATATGATTTGGATGCCTTCAATTCGGCCACCAGCGATTGTTTGGTCCGACACTCACTTATGTTGTGAGTGGGGCTATTATGAAATTCACACCACTTCCCCATGTCCTTCTTTGAATTCTTTGTGTTCTTTTGAGTCACCTCGCTTTGGATATTCCCCTTGTTTAGTGGTTCGGGGGTGCCTTTCCTTGGCTTTCGATCCGTGGATCCAAAGTCTCGTTTCTTCTACTTAAATTTCTGCTCAATATTGGCAGCATATCGATATGCTGTGCCAAACAAGGTGATGTTGATGAAATCCATTTCCTCCTGAATGTATTTGTGCAAACAGTTGTGGTACTTGAGCACCAAATGTCTCTCCTAATATTTAATACCCAACTTTGTTCGCAGGGTACGGAACAAATTCATCAGCTCGTGCACATCTTGATCCCTTTGCTATTGTAGCATGGCCCATTAGATGTGATTTTCCTCATAGCTCCCTAAGGGGTGATATTGTTTCTTGATGTCTTCTCGAAACAAATTCCGAGTGGGTGCGGCTGAGAACAGAGAGGGTTCCCTCTAGTCCTTTTGCTCATAGTAGGTTTCCCACCAGTCTTTAACATGGGGGATGGATTTGAGGAGTGAAAAAATAATATTTTCTTGCTCAGAGAAATCTTGGATCAAAAAATACCCTTCCAGCAAATTCAACCATCTATCTATGACATCTTCATATATCTGGCATTCAAATACAGGAATTTCGAAGTTGACTTGTACCTTGAAAGGAGTGGCCCCTCCAGAGTGGTTACTGGATTCAGATGCACCACTGGTGGGCAGTCGTTGAAGGATCTGGATAAATTTATTCATCATCACCTTCCTTGGTTTCTCTAGGGCCTCCTCAAGCAATATTTTGATAGGATCTCCTGCTCTTTCTTATTTATTTTCTTCAGCCATGGGAGACCATCAGGGTTTGTGAGACTAATATTGCAAAGGTTTAACAAAATAGAGCCCTAACTACTTATACCCTGACCTTGTTAGGGACATGAAAATAATTATCAAGAAATACCAAACCGCTCTGATACCACTGATCTTGATCTTGGTTGAAATGGACCTCTTGCTAGAACTTTGCTGATAACTTCTGCTATAGGTGATGAAATCAAATTCCATCAATGACCCATTTGAGGTATTGAATAGATATTTCTAGTGTTATAAGACACTTTAAATTTGATGACATGTGGGGTGATAAAATGAGTCCACAAACTTATAGGACGCGTCGTAGTGCAATGTTCCAGACATGTGTAACTTCAATTACTCATATCTCTCAAGCCTCAAAATGAAATCAAATTCCATAAAAAAACCCAATTGATATAATAAAAAATAATTTCAAATGAGGTATTTTTCACTCTCTAATATGATTTGTGGAGATTTTGGCACTTGCATGATGTTTACTGAAGATTACTGCGAAACATTGAAACTGAAATATGTTTCAAACCCTCATGGAGTCGTAACTTGAATCTGTATTTATGTAGGAATGAAATAAAATACAGAAATAAATGTAAACACAAAGATGTAGTAGAAATAAAACTTCATTTAATAAATATCAAATGACTGAAATATGCTTACAGACATAATGGACTTAAACTAGCTAAGGTAATGATAGGTTATCTCTGAGAAGAGATGTGACGACTACATCCCTCTAAACTGTTACAATGAGTCTCAAGGGCCTTTTTATTATTTAAAAATAATAGAAAACCATAAAAAACCAAAACCTTAACCCGAGGAGATGTAACACCAAGAGTTTATGGGCCCCGTTAGGGTTAGTATGGTAGCCAACTTCCCGGGGTCGTAACTTGGTCATAGTATCTCAATTTGGCGCATATCATACCTCGTTGGAAATATTTCTCTGAGGAATACACCATTTGGGGCCTCAAAATGGCTCTGGAAGTTTAGGACCCAAAAAACTGCTAAAAATATTAAATAAGAAAACTGATGAAACTGACTAGGTGGAATAGGCAGGTCACCACCAATATCCACCTGGATCATGGCCGGATCACCAAATTCTCAAATTTCATTTTCAATAATCTTTTAGCTACATTCCCTAACCATTGAACATTTCATGACGAAGTGTTGTGATTGTACCCTTTGTTGGAAATGTGACAACTATAACAATGACCACTATACTGGATTCCCATCTATTTCCTTAGATAGTAGGTATGGTGAGACCTTGGTAGATATAGCCCTTTGTGCTATTTCCTTTATTTCTCATGACTACGAGTTGATAGAATTTCCACTACTGTGAAATTTTGACAAACTAGAACCTTATATGCCTATATTAAACATTGGAGAAACTTTATACTCCTCTATTGAATGTCCTAGTAATGGTATGGTCACGAGACTTGGTAGAAAAGAACTGCAAATGATGAAATTTTACCCTTGACTATAACTAATGGTTATTTTCCCATGACAATGGAAGGGACATCTCAAAATAAAAAAATAAAAACACTTCAAAAAAAACTATTAGAAAAAATAAAAAACTTTGAAAACAATTAAAAACAAAAATATTAGGAAAGAAGAAGAAGAAGAAGAAGAAGAAGAAGAGGACAACTTGAATAATCGTTAAATAACCAATATTTAAAAAAAATGTGCTTACTTAAGACATACTAAAATTTAAAGTGTTGAAAATATGCCCAAAAAAAAGGTTGATGTTGCATCAACGCTTTTCAAAATCAACCTAAAAGTCACCAACATTTAAAAAATAAATCCATACTTAATACATAATAAAATTATAACGTAAACAATATGCTTCTCCATAAAAAGTTGATTATGCATCAACACTTTTTAAAATTGACATGAAAATTATGATTTGATGTGACCTATAGAAGAAAACAACTCGATGCAATTCTCATTAAGTTAGTAACTATGTTTAATACAAAAGGAAAAATGAAGCAAAGAGGGGAAAGTCCCACAATATGTCATCCTACTAAGGAACCACAAACTAGTCGAAGTTCCACTTCTACATAGAGGAAAAAGGAAACAATTTATATAGGAGGAGACAACAATGACCAACACTTTGTTGACAGTGATGTAGAAGAAGCCACCCCCTTATGTTTCTCTTGAAAAGTTGCATGTGGTTTCATCTTTTAAAATAATATGTTCAAACAAAAAGGAATCCTATAATGCAGAAGGTCCCATGGATTTAAAAGTAGAAAGTATTATAGTCATGGAAAATTTTAGGGGCTTTCCAAGTGGGCTAATTTTCCATTATTTTCCCTAAAAAAAAGATTCGCCAATTTTCATTTTCTGTAAAAAAATATTAGCCCAAAATTTACAACATACAATTATTTTACCTTCAAAATCGCCAAAAATATATAGAGACCATATATAAAGTATTTATAAATTTGAATATTTTTACAAAGATATCAACTAAAATTTTATAGTTTGCATATTAGGGACTAGTGAGATTCACTAATGTTTCTAAACCTTGAGATAAATTTCCATCCCTAAATTTTTCCTTGATTGTAGTTCTGAAATGGATGATGACCCAATGGTTGAAGCCCATAAACTTGTTGAAGCACTAGTTACTGAAGAGACTACCTCATTTAAAGGGAAATATTTTACCATGTGGGACACCCATTTTGATATGCCAACTAAGAAGGTTTGATTTGAAAAGATGTAAGTAAAAAAGAAGAAATTAGTGAGTCTAGTGAAGAGTTAAATAAGAAATTCTAGAGACAAACCTTTCGAACTCCTAAAACTAAATCCAACTATAGGCGATTCTATTGCTCATTCTATAATGGAGTAGAAAGCTATAAATTTAAGGTTGCAAAAAAGAATACATGATCTTGAAGAAGCTCTTAGTCTAACACCCATATTCATGACTCCATTATATATTGAAACAACTAAAGTAATAGTAACGACCATCACACCTTGGAGGATAAAACAAGTAGCATAGGAATTGACAAGAATCAAGACATACATTACTATGAATGTTAATAAGTGAATTGAAATCATAGCGGAATCAAGGGAAATTTCTCTACACTTGAGAAATTTATTTCGATATCTATGAAGGGACCTAGAAAATGATCACAAATCTACTAAAGATAATTTAAATACATTTGTGAATAAAATAAACTTTCAACGTGAAACTCGAAGACATCGGCAAGGTTTTCCCACCCCAAAAATAATTAAAAAAATCAAAGCAAGATGGTTTCCTCAGATTAAAATTATCGAAGATTCCATTGTTAAATATCCATGCATCAATGGACACATAACTAGTAGGTTATTTAAAGCCATTAATATTATCAAAGTATCATTGGCGACTAACTTTGAAAATTTAGTCAAGTTTCCTAAAGGTCATATCGAGAAGTGGTTGGCCACATTAATGAATGACAATACAATTAATTGGATAATATTGCACAATTGTTGTCAGATGCTAAATAAATATAGGATGAACTTTTTACTTTTAAAATGAATCGAGAAATAGTTGTCCTACTCATGAAATACTACATTGAAAAATGGTTTAGGAAGTTCTTGAATGAATTCATTAATCCATAATCATTTCCCAAGTAATTAGGACAATGAACAATCAAGGAGCCAATTCTATATAACTTCTTCTACAACCGATGCACAAGAGAGAGGATTCATTCCACTTGTGATCCTTTTACAATTTTGTGTGTTTATTTTTATTTTAATAAATTCCCCACTCCCTTCTTAGTCTTTGATTAATATGAATTTATTGAATTTTCGCATGTTTTCTAAATCCAATCCCTCATTGTATTTTCTCTCTTTCTTCTAGATACCTTTATCATTATTATTTGGTCCATGTATTCACGATTCTAGTCTCTTAGGGATGAATGGATTTCATTTTATGTTTAAGTAGAAGAAATTTATGACTGTGCTTTAGGCACATGACTTTATTCTAAAGCTTTAAGTCTGCATATTATTTTTTGACTCTCACACAAATCTTATTTTCAAGGTGTGTCATTTGTGATGATGAAGCTTTAGTTTTCAAATAAGAAGTAGAAGAATTTCGTGAATTTTCTCCTATCCTCTAAATGGTTTTGAATGTGTGATAGCATTTTATAGTTCTCTAAGTGTATGAAACAATACTTTATATTTATGTCTATCTAAATTTGCTTCAAATATGTTTTCTCATATATCTTTATGGATGACAATGTGAAATGGATTTTTGAGTATATAATTTATTTTGTTATCATTTTATTTTTTCTTTGGAAAACAAATGGTCCTCTCATAGGCGCATGTGTTGAATTCTTAATATTTAATATTCAAGTTATATGCATATCAAAGTGTGATCAATAGAGGAGTACCACCTCTATAAAAGCATATAGGGAACATGTAAACATGTCTTAGGAGGTTGATTTATTTTTAATGTAAGGAAAAGAGATCAACACAACTTTACCAAAAAAAAAAAGAAATAGAAAATGTTTCCAAATGACTCAATTGAGACTAATATTAGGGCTAGTTAGAAATCCTAACTTCTGCATAATTTGTTATCTCTCCTCAAATATTCCAAAAATTTCAGTATAAAAATTTACCAAAATAAGTTATAATGAAAATTTCAAGATGATTCATTTTAAGCTAATTTCAATATTGGCCACAAACCATAAAATTATCTTGTCGTTAAGAGAATAATTGAAAGGTTAAGTTGACCCTTATATAAATTATTAATTTTATGGAAAAATTTCCTCTACATATCGATGACATTTTCTTGTATAAAAAAGATAAAGTTTAAAATAAAGCTTCTTGAAATAAGTTATAATTTCAACATTTTCTAGGCTAGAGAATTCTATATTTGACTGTGAAATAATGGAGAAGTGACTACCAACCCTTCCTCATATAATATTCTACTAAACATTTCGAAACACTTTTTTCTACACATAAATGCAATATGGGGGATTCATCTTGTTGAAAAATATCTTAACATGTTCATTCATAAAGGGAGCTTTAAAATTTATAAAAAAATAAAGTGAATATATTGTAGGTATTGTGGGGACAAGACATGTAGGGAGATACAAGGTATAGTAGGTTTTATATGTATTAGGGGATATAAAAGGGGATATCTAGTAAAAGTAGGGGTCTTTTTTACTAGAAATATGTATTAGGAGGGGATTCAACAAATTGATTTTTGGAGGTACTTGTTAATATTTAGTGAAATTATCCCCGAATGGCATTCCTGTAAAGGGACAAGTGGGGGGATTTTCTACCATCCTCCCACTAAGTAATGTAGAAATTTTAATACAATTATGTATTTCCTAGATTCTCCTGATCTAACAATTATATGCCACTATTAAATATAGAATCGCTTCTACTAAAATCTTTGCGGAAATTTAAAACACGATCACCAATTGCAAACACATAAAGAAAGATCAATGAAACATAACACATATGTTTTTACCAGGAAATAATAAAGCTAAAAACCCCACTATCATATATTATTTATATGTCATGGATCATGAAACAATCTCATATAAAACTCTAATCCAAGAGCTCTCAGTACAATATACAATCGTCTCACGCTGTCATACAAAAATTGTCAAATACATGTGCCAATTTACTACCTCCTGACAGCTTGCCTCCACCGCACAATCCCTGATGGTAAAGAACCCCTGAATGAATGATTCTTGGCTGCCTTGAATGCGCAATCCTCATAGGCGCATCCAATGTGTGTGTGGTTACATGAGTGCACCCACTAATGTCACAACTGATAGTCAAACTGTCCCTTTCACCTACCTCTCAACTGGGTCTCCAGTGGATTTGACATGCATGTAGTTAACAATAGTAAATCTTCAGTTGCATGTGAGATCACTCCATGTGAATTAATTGAATATTTAATTCATTGATCTCTCACTAGTGTCTCTTCAGTTACAACTAGCACAATTGAGTTTAACTCACTTAACTGAGTTAAACTACTTTTTAAACTCACATAACTACACATCCAACTCTGTTACAACTTCGAATCACTTAGTTACAACTAAGTCCACTTGCATGTCCCACCAACCAACCTTTGAACTTTAATTTCCTATAGCTAACTGGTTCGCCACTTTAGTTAACTATTTCCAAGTGCTCATTGAGAATAGATTAATATTTATTGTCCAACTATTATTAAGGGATAATAATAGTTGACATGCATCTATAAATAGACATCCGATCTATAACTAGAACTCACACATACATCTATAAATATACCATCATATATAAATATAATTTTCTCATACATCTATAAATAAGCATCATCCATCAATAGAATTTTCTCATGCATTTATAAATAGACCTCCATCTAAAAATAGCCTGTGTGGGCCCCACCTAGTGTAGTTGCTTAATTTTCACTAGGATTAAGGATGTTGTTTCCGGATGCGAATTTCACTTTTTCTTCATACAAACTTCAACACTCCCTCTCAACAAGAAAGTAATGTCTTTACATGCGACATGAAACTCCATGCATTCGCCATGCAACCTTTGCATGCCCCCTGCAACTCTTGTATGCAACACTTCTCTAGTGTTTCTCGCACATGCAACACTTCCGAAACTGAATAACCTCCAAATAACTGAATCAATATAATACATATGTCATCAAAGTATTCTGACTTCTACTGGTACCAACTGCAAATGTCTTCAGGAACCACTACGTTGTTCACCTCTGCATCCATGCACTTTGCACTTTTTGTCAAATCTGATCTGCACTGAAGTATTCGACATTGTCACTTTGATTTCATGTCCTCACGACATCTGACTACATCAATCCCACTGATCCTGCTACTGATATATTGTGGGCTCCTCGTAGCCAAGTTCAATTCATGAGATCCACACCATCTCAATGAATCCTGCCCAAAAATTCCATCTTAGGATTATTCATGCATGTTGCCCCACCTCTCACTTGGTGGTATAGCTGCATGCACTCCCTCTACCTATCTGGCACAAAATTTATTTGCATGAGTGGTTGCTCCCACTCCACTATCCTCATCTTGTGGCTACTACACACCCCGAGTTCACTCTTACCTGCATGAAAATCCTGCTCCCTATAAAGCATCAATTTCATGGCTTTATCACACTTCCCAACAGTAGGAGGCTCAGTAGAAATCCCATCTACATGAAGTCTATAGATATTCTTAACTTGAATCCCAACCTTCTTGGCTTTCCCTGTTGCTTTGTTTCGTAAGGAAACTTTTCCTTCAGTATAGACAACATCGTAGCCTCTATCCTCTAACATTGCGACTGAGACTAAATTTTTCTTCAAAACTGGTACATTCATTACATATTTTAAATGAAAGAGTTTACCTGACGCCCTTTCAAAGGTAATTGTACCAATGCCATTCGCACTATATCGTCCATCGTCACCTAACTCAATATGCATTTGGAGATCTTTCTCCTCCAAGTCACAGAAAAGTTTCTTGTCTCCCATCATGTGAAAGGAAGCACCACTATCCAAGTACCACCCCGATCCCAATGCACTTGACACCATTCATGAGATCGATGAGAAGTCAAGATCGAATTGCAAAGCAAGAGCCTCACCAGCTGCAACTCCAACAACCATCTTGTTCTTCTTCCTTTATGGACAATTTGTGGCAATATGTCCATACTCATGACAGTGAAAACACTTCACTTTGGAAATGTTGTGCTCCTTTCCATCTTCACCGGCCTCAGATTTAGAATGGAATTTCTTCCCCTTCCCCTTCCTCGCCTTGGAAGCCAAAGCAAAACCATCTTCATCATCATTCTTTGATGAAGACCCATCTCTAGTGTTCCACCTGAAATCCTCCTACACTAGATCCGACCACAGTCGTTCCCAATCTGGCAGTTTTTCCCATGCATTGACAGAGTCTTCATAACTATGCCAAATCTTAGGAAGTCCCAAGAGAGCCAAGCTCACCAAATCATCATGAGAAAAACTTATTCCTACACTCCCAAGCTCATCCCAACATTGGACAAAATTTGTTAAGTATACTGGAACAGTGTCATTCTTTTCCATCTTGATCTTCCTGAGTTTATCTTCGAGTGCCAATTTCCTATGGTCACTACTGATTTGGAATAGATCCATAAAAGCCTTCCACATAGCATATGGGGTGGCTTTCCCATGAAGGCTTGAGACAATGTGGTCTCGTACTCCTTCCAAAAGAATCCTCCTCACCCTTTCAACTTTCTTTTTCCATCACTGTCGATGAATTCCTTCAAGACATTATCTTTGAGCACCGCCTGCATCCTGTCCTTCTAGGAAATATAGTTCGAGCTTCCCTAGAGTTCATACTCTATCCGCAAGCCATTGAAAGACATTTGATGTTTAATCAAATCTAGCACCAAAAAATGTTTCTACAAATTCGAATTTCTTCCACCAACAAACTTAGCTCTTGGTTCAAAATTGCAATCATCTGTGCTCCGATACCATGTAGAAAATTTTAATAAAATTATGCATTTCCTATATTCTCCTAATCTAACAATTATATTCCACCGTTAAATACATAATCACTTCTACTAAAGTCTAAAACCTTTACGGAAATTTAAAACACGATCGCCAATTGCAAACATATGAAGAAAGATCAATCACACATAACACAGATGTTTTTATCGGGAAACCATGAAGATACAAACCCACTATCATATATTATGTATATATTAAGAGTTATCAATACAATATACAATCGTCTCACATTGTCATACAAAAACTGGAAAATACATGTGCCAATTTACTGCCTCCTGACAGCCTGGCTCCACTGAACAATCCATGATGGTCAATAACCCCTGAATGAATGATTCTCTGCCTGCCTTGACTGCGCAATCCTCATAGGGACATCCAATGTGTGTGTAGTTGCATGAGTGTACCCACTAATGTCACAACTGAAAGTGAAACTGTCCCTTTCACCTACCTCTCAACTGGGTCTCCACTAGATCTGACATGCATGTAGTTAATAGTAGTAAATATTCAGTTGCATGTGAGATCACTCCATGTGAATTAATTTAATATTTAATTCACTTATCTCTCACTAGTTTCCCTTCAGTTACAACTAGCACAACTGATTTTAACTCACTTAACTGAGTTAAACTACTTTACAACTCACATAACTACACATCCAACTCTGTTACAACTTCGAATCACTCAGTTACAACTAGGTTCACTTGCATGTCCTACCAACCAACCTTTGAACTCGAATTTCCTATAGCTAACTAGTTTTCCACTTCATTTAAATATTTCCAAGTGCTCATTGAGAATAGGTTAATATTTATTTTCCAACTATTATTAAGGGATAATAATAGTTGATATGCATCTATAAATAGACATGCAATCTATAAATAGAACTTGCACATACATCTATAAATAGACTATCATCTATAAATATGATTTTCTTATACATTTATAAATATAATTTTCTCATGCATTTATAAATAGACCTCCACCTAAAAATAGCCTATGCAGGCCCCACCTAGTGTAGGTGCTTAATTTTCACTAGGATCAAGGATGTTTTTTCCGGATGCCAATCTCACTGTTTCTTATTGCAAACTTCAACAAGTATTATGGTGGGTAGATGTGTCAACACATCCCACCCAATTCATTAAAGAACCTCATTTTCTCTTCAAAATTTATCATGGGAATTCACCATTTAATGACACTCCTTAGTCCCTCCATTGTAGATTTCACTATGGGTATCTATTATGGATCTATGATATCTTAGGAGGTAATGATGAATCATCCTTGGTCGATGAATAATGTATTTGGGCAATGTTTTCTAGTATGTATTGGTAATTCATGGAGATGGGTGACTTGACTCTACTGAGTATCACTGCCTTACAAATGCCAAAGCTTAATGGGATTCTCCAAGTAGATTCAAATTTTCAATTAAGGTATTTGATGGGAGAAACTCAATATATTGCATTGGATTTGCTCCATGTTTTGCAATTATTATTTTTTAGATCTCTCATGGGGGATGAGTCTTGGCCCTACAATTTCCCAAATTTCTTGGTAGGTTCAAAGGTTAAGGTAGCTATTTCATTTTCATGATCATGCAAGCTAGGTTAGCTAGGTTAATATTTTTCCTTTGTCATCCCATTATTTTAATTTTTTACTTCACCTTCTTCAACCCCCAAAGTTTTTGATGATGCTATGGTGTCAAAGAATCCTAAAAAGCCCCAATTTTCTTATTTATTTTCCACCCATATTTGTTTTTCCTATCACTAGCAAGTGCACCCTCATAGCCTACCACATTGTGTTGCACTACAGCTACACCTTTCTCATGCCTGTGGAAATTTTATTCATGTTTGGGTCATAATTCCCCACCAGTGAGCTATAATATAACATGAGGAAATTTATTAGATCCATAAACTATCATGGATATTCCATTGGACATTTTGTCACAACAAATCTGATAATATTATGTTAAAATTTTACACTATTACAATTTTATTAATATTTAAGATATGTATATTTAATTGTAATTACTGCATGCATGTGAATGGAAATTACGCATAAAAATAGAGAATGGAAAAATAATCTCACATACACACATAAGGCACAAGATATTCTCTAGGGAACCCTTTTGGGATAAAACTGAGCTAGAAGGTGAGGTCACATCACTCTCTTTCTCTGTTTGGAAATATGGTTGCAGGTACAAAGAAGTGAAACTTGTGGCTCATGGGCTACTAAATGCACAAATATTTTCTATGTTATTTACCTCATATCCCTCTTGGCTATATTTTCACAGCTATGGAACATAATTATATCAAAAGAATGGAAAGCATCTTCCTCCCAGTGGCCTAGTTATAACACTACCTGATATCCTACTAATGGTTAAGTTTGACTATATCAACTCTTAACTAGAGTTACAATATAAACATTTATAGAGTATTTTACATCACAAAAAAGTGGCTATCCCCTTTACCATGAATAACGGGGGTTGACAAGACATCCTCTCGAATTATAGGTGTGAAAACTAGAAGGTCAAATTTTGAGTGGCATAACCTTTGCATACGAACTCCAATTGACACACTTCTTGGGCCGTTGGAAAGATCTCTGTGTAGAAAATCATCAAAATGTGTTGCACTAGAGTGGAAAAGCGTTAACACCAAAAAAGTGTCATTTTATGCCTCAAAATTCTCCCAGAAGGTTTTCAACCCTGTTTTGCCAAACTGGGTCCTGCTGGTAAAAAACGTCCCATGGGATGATTCCTCCACTTTTTCCACTATGAATGCATCGATATGAATGACAAAAAATATGATGATCCAATCCTAGTCAATATTGCCAAGAATATGGGATATCATGTTCCCAAGAACAAGGAAAAAGATAATCTCCTGATATCATGATCACATTGCCCTGTTAATGCAAGAAGAGATAACTTAGGTGGAACATGATCTGGCATATGAGAGGTCTTGTTTAATAGAATCTAAAGTTTTGGTTGCGGTGATAAACTGCATCTTAGGAAAAGGTCATACCAAGGGATACTACGACCAATACAAGTACACAATGGTAATCTATTTTCATATGAGACTACTAGTAGGAAGAGTCTTGGTTTACAGGAACGAAGCTAAAGAGGAGATTATTATTATTTTGGATGAGATGAAACTACACGTCACCTCCATGAATCATAGTATTATATTCATAGAGAATCGTATGCCCCCTTACCCACATGACAAAGCTACTCTCCTAGTAGAAATAATGAGCCCATTCAAGTAGAAGCCTCATAATCTATTAAGTTTGTATGATAGTTTTTCAGTTTTTTTTTTCCATCCTATCTATAGGTTTCTTAAACGGATTCTTTGACTATATAAATATAAATGTTATGTAAAAAGAAATTTGTCAACACTTCTTTATATCCATCACATATTCCTTTTCTCCCACTCATAAAAGAGTTTAATTGCATCATAAGAATTCGGGACAATAAACTAAACCTTTGTAAATTAATATTCATCAAAATGATTCCACCATTCATTAAAGACATTTTATTGATAGAGAAAAAAATTAGCCTCCCATTATCCAAATAATTATAATTTTAGTATTTCATAATTTGAATACTTATAATTAAAAAGTGCAATAACAAGAAAGGGTAGACTTTCTCGTATTTATACATTTTTCCACATAATCGTATTCTACCAACCGTAGAAAAGTTTCTCTCAATGAGAACAATGGAGAGGGTTAAATTTCGTTAAAAGAGTTTACCCTAATTACTAAGAGAATTTTCATTAAAAAAAATTATTACTTAACCTTTCTTCGAATATTTATAGTTTTAATATTTTTCTGTACTTGAGAATAAAATAGTGAAAAACGTTAGGTAACCATTCCTCATAATGTTCCATTAATCCTTTAAAAATGATTATTCTTTATATAAATGAAAAATGTTTATCATCACATGTTTTTTTATGACCCTATGAGAAGAGTTCATATAAGAAAAAATAGAGGGGAAAGATTGTGCATAACCTTTACATTTGCATTATCGCCTAATTATACCTACAGTAAAATCAATTGAATGGACATTATTTTGTCAAGTTATTTGTGCTTTATGCCATCTGGATGACCATATGAAATCAGTGACTCATTAACAAAATATTCGATGTCTATATGTAATGTACAACTCCACATTCGGAAATTAAATCTTTAATACTAGTTCATTTATATATTTATAAACTCCCTAAACCTTTATAACGACAAATTATCACATCATCAAAATAATCCATGAGTAATTAATAAAAAAAATCGATATTAAAATATCAATACATAAATGATCCATACATTCATTTCCTAAAATCATCGTGGACATTTGATAGTGTTTGGTTCTTATTACATATTTAAACATATAAATACATATCAATATTCTATTTTATTTATTGAAATATTATGTATTTGAAAATCAAACCAGCGAACGTGCAATATTAAAATTTTTATAACATTTCAATATCACTTAAATATTCAATTATCTAACTAGTTTGTTCAAAATAAACTTAGGTTTTCCATATATATGTATATTATATTTTATTATATAAATTACATTATAATTATATATAAAATATAAAGTTAGGTTACAATTAAATTTATATGATTAAATACATAAATTTTGAACCTATAGAATAAAATAAAAAATGCATTTTATTGTTATATATTATAGATATTAGGTTAGTGATAATGTTTATTATTTTCTAAAATTAAAATAATTTAATCTCATATTTTTAAGTGATTAAATAATTTATTTTAATTTACATTTTTAAATATAAACAAATTGTTATTACATAACTATAAAAATCATACGTTTAATTTTTTTATTAAAAATGTGTATATTATTCATATTTATTATTTCTTAAATCAAAACAATACAACATATTTTCAAATGAATAAAATAATTATTTTATTAATAATAATAATAATAAATTTGATTGGATAATGGTTTGATAGAATTTGAGGATAATTGGTTTCGAGAGGATTTTCTCGGAACTATGTGTGGGAGTTTGTTTTGTGCTACAGGAGCCTTGATGCGCAATACCCCGTGGCAAATGGAGTGGATGTTGGTTAGCAAGTATGCAACTCGTGCTACCATCTGTGACTTTGGGAGAATGTTCGCCCCTCTTGAGTCCACTAAATACACGCCGAGAGAGGAGGGTTTTGACATTGATAGGAAAAATTCTAATAAAAGGGATGTATTTGGTGTAGATAATGGAGAAGTCACAACATACAACAATGGCACATTTGTAGTTGGTCATTAGGGGACCCCAGAGCACATCAAAACAAATGGGTATAAAAAATGCATGCGCAACAAGGATGTCGATAAAGTGTTTGCTAAAATTTTAGAACAATAAATCCACCAGGGGTATGGTAAAGATTGTAAAATGTTTGACATATAAGTTTCAAGCTAGTGGGGTTTCCTTGGGCCATTAGGACATGCTTGAGATGCCTAGCTACTTAAAAGGAACTAACTAAGAAGGTTTTCGGGGACTTGGATCCTCAAAAAATCCCACTTTTTGTTAGGTATTTATCTGGAGAGTCTCTCTGCATCACGATCAAAGAAATGTATGTTGTAAATTCGCTTGCTGGAAAAATTCAAAAGCTTACAGGGATCCCTGTGGTGGAAACAAGGCTTCTCTACGAAGGGAGACAACTTAATATGGATAGAGTACTATGAGATTGTGGAATAAAGAAGGCACCACTATCTCTTTAGTTGCAAGTCTCAAATGAGGTGTCAAGGTGGTGGGGCATCCTCTCCTTGAGATCCCATGTCTTTCAAGGATGTCATAAAGTTAAATCCTAGTTCTCAGACACCCAAGGATCTCTTAGGTTAGGATTTTATGGCGGAACATTCTTTGGATACCCCGACCCCAGAGGTGAATGATACCATTAACAATATAAGGATACCGATTTTAAAAATTAGGGAATTATATGTCGTTTTAATGGATTTGGCCTTCGGAATATGCCATTTGGGACTCAGTTCACCAAACTATTCCCAAAATATAGATTTTTATTTTTCTCGAAAATATAATTCATTGTATTTTTTTTTCAATATTGAAGATTGGAAGAAGGTTTTCGACCAAGAACTATGGTTTTGGGGTTGGGCATGTCCTTCTATTTAACCATAGTTTTTAGATTTTTATCCTCTCACCATGATGTCCCTTCTTGTACCTATTTGGGTTGGGCTCCCAAACTTTCCTCTTTAATGGATCTGGTCAGATATCCCATAATATATTGGTCACTCTACAAGCCACTTCATCATAGTAAATAGTTAAAGACTTAAAAACAGTATTATAAGTTTCTTCTGCATATGTGTGTAAGTGGACCTCAGTGAAGGATTACCAAATAAAATCATCCTCAATTGGGAGGGTAAGGAGTATAACCAACTATTGGATTATGAAAACACTGCTTTCAAGTGTATAATTTTCTAACAAATTGGGCACCTTCAGAATCCATGTCCCTCTTAAAAAGGGGCTTTTTGCAACCAAAAGCCGAAGAGAAGTAGCCATGGATGGAGAGACTTGAAGGAAAAAATAGGTACCAAGAATTAGACATGTCAAAATAATAACAACTCCCATCAACATAAGACATCTTCGGAAAACTCAACCTCTTCAAAGCCAAGTAAATCCCCCTAGTAACACTATCACAACCCTCAATAGAGGAAAATATTTTAGCAAAGGACAATGAGAGAACATAAGCTATAATTGTTCTTGCAATCTGTGGGATAAAGTGCAACCATGATTCTGAACAATCAAATAGCGAGAAAGAACTATTGAATTTGATTGAACTAGTTGCTATGGTACTTTCTCAAAAAAACGTGGAAAAGATACTATCCTCATTTGTGGTCGATTAAACTATAGGGTGGATTAATGTTCGTAGGAGAAAGAGAGAAAAATAAATACCCATAAATTATCCGCGATATTTAAAACCAAAAATGTAGAAAATGGAATTTAATATTTCTAGATATTTATATTTTTGATATACTATGTTTTCAAAAATTAATAAAATTCAATCAATTAATTAATAAATAATAATAATAATAATAATAATAATAATAATAAATTCTTCTTAATAATTATCATTTAAATTAAATAAATTTATATTATAAAAATAACGAAATTCAATTATTTAATATTGAAAAAAATTGTTATATAAAAATATGACATACCAATAAATATGACATGTAAAATTGTATAATATTACCACCCAAAAAATTTAAAAATGAAATAAGAATATTTTACTAACAATGAACTCTTGCATTTATAGTTTTCAATACTTAATTTATATGTTGAAATATTGTAAATTTTCAAATGGAAAATTTTAAAATTTTATTTACATTTTTTTGTGATAAATTGATGAGTAAAAATGTATTTTAGTTTTAGTTTTATTAAGAAGGTAAAATTTTTGAAAAAAAAATCATTTTTAAAATTTTGATTTTCTAAATTGAAATTGAGATATGGTAATTCTTTTTAACATTATTTATATTAAATATAAAAAATTTAGTCCATGGAAACATTTTAATTAGCTATCTTAGTGATCTGAAATGATATGTATGTTGTGTTCAATTTCTCTGAGTATTTACTAAAAAAATATTAGGTATAAAAACATTCTTATTTTTAATTTATTATATATATATATATATATATAACATTTTTTTAAATTTTTTTAATATAGACATGTATACATCCTCACTGGGGTGTCTAATCATCAAGACAAGTGGGATGTGGGCAGTTAAGGCTAGATCGGCCCTCAAACACGCGCCCGTCGGCTCACCACCCTCTCACGCACGAAAGGTAATGGGCCTCGTGGCAGGCAATCCTATAGAAAGGGTGAATGAAATTAAGGGAACGATTGATGTGAGACAATCCATTCGGTATCGACGGGCGATGGTGAAGGTTGGCGCTCTAGATTTCGCAGATGAGCAAATGCTGGCTCTCAAGCCTTGGTTTGAGCTTCACCGACAGGAGACGAAGTGGGTGCAAGTTCAGTTGGGTAGCAGTGGTGAGAGTTTCGAAGCCTAGAGTAATCCTAGCAACAACAAGAGAATGGTGCACTAGGAGGCGGAGGAAGGTGGTTGGGGTGAATTCGCTGTGGAGGGAGTGTCTTTGGACGGTGGTTCTGGTGTTCAGCCCAGGCGCCAAAAGACAGTTTGTGGACTGCGCAGAAAGGGCTCTTCATTGGCGAAGCCCCAAGGTGGTTTTGACTTGGGCTTACTGAGCACTCATTCTCTCCTGTGATTCGCATCTGCGGGTGGTGGAGCTTTCGCACCCCCTCTGAGGGTAGTGTTGCGGTTAGTGGTGGTAGTGTGTCTCTTTTCTATGGTGCTCAAGACGTGTTCATGATAAATTCAGACGATCATGGAGGGATGATGCATGGTTTTTAGGGGTTGTTGTACCTGGATTGACTTAGCGCTGTAGCCCAAAAAAGTGAGAGGGAGTGTTAGGTGACTGCATGTCGCATGAACGAGGCGAGGTAGGGCATGGAGGTCTTCGACGCAGCATGGAAAATTTCCAAGTACTTAGGGACTCAAGCTCACACTCAGAATCTACTGGGAACCATCATTTAGTGGTGGCAATGGCAGTTTCTTTGGTTCAATCACCGAGCGAGGTTGAGGCCCTGACCACCCTTGAAGCAATTTCTACTCAACTATAGTAGATCTAGCTCAACCTGGACACCTTGCACGAAAAAAGGTATGGTGATCATAATCAATTGGTGGGCTACATTAATGTTGTTCAAAACCTAGAAAATGAGACCCTAGAACCTTTGGAGAGTTCGTGTCATCTTCTGAGGCACTGTCACGACCACCTCTGAGCTTTAGAGGCCCAAGTGGACCATATCAGCTACCATATGTACAATCAGTGTCATCTCTTCATGGCTCCTCCGGCAGGTCCCCTGCACCCTCCCCCATGATGACAATTTTGTTATGCTTGTTTTGTAATTTTGTGCGGCTAATAACCAAGAGCATTGAATGCCTTGGCAAGCACCCAAGTTCTTCTAGGCACTGCATGGCTTTTGGGTTGAATGAATGTAATACAGTCAACACTACCCTTTAGAATAATTAAAGGTCTACTACTAAAATTTATATTTATATAGTCAAAGAATCCGTGAAAAGGCTTACTCAGGTGAAAAGACACTACCCTTTGGAATAATTAAAGGTCTACTACTAAACAAAGGTATTACCCTTTTCTGAAACATAGTCATATCTAATTGGGGGTCCACTTAAAAAGGAGTTATTTATTCTATTTTTTAATGCTAGTTAATCTAATACTACTCATTAAAGGTGAATTAGATCAAAATTGAATTACGATTAGAAGATAGTTAATTATTCGATGGAGAGAAATATTTGGTGGAGTGACTTGGCACCTAAATTCAAATCATTTGATTTCATGTCACTTAACCTCACCATGATTAAGGGCATGCATATCACTCTCTCCTATAACCCTTTAACTCGAGAAAGCTACAACAATTGGTTTTCTTCCAGCAAGCAGTTTGTTATCTTCCAACACGTAGTTAAGGTTTTGTGGCTAATTTCCGTTCATTTTTTTATGGGTGTTCATTACAGGTTGAGTTAGCTATTAGTAAAAAGGAATGGGTAAGAGTGGTAAGGTAAACCTCTCAGAACAAGCTAATACATGGTTTTTTGATCACCGTGCAAAGGCACAGTTTCAGGTAGCTGGATGGTAACAATTTTTGAAGAAGTTCTCAGGGGAGAACGTTGCATTTTCTCAAGCATTTGTCGAGTCTTTTAATGGAGAGCAGGTGAAGCTGGGGTCTCAGACTTTCAAAATATTAGAGGCCATCATAGCATGAGCTACCCAACTATGAGCTTCAGGTGAGTCATGGTACATAATAAAAACTTTGTTTAGACAGGATTTAAATGCATATCTCAAACCTAAGCATGAAAATGTAGATTGGACCGCTACTATCCATATTTCCTATTTTAAGCCTGAATGACAAGGAATTATCACCAAAATGCAACATTTTATCACTTTTCAAGGCTGTTTCTCCACAATGCATTAATATTAGATGAATTTTTTATCTCATATTTCGGGCTCTAGACCTATGAACCTCCCTTTTTTCCTCTACAAATCTCTGTTGAAAGTGTCTCAAAAGATACAATGAACCCCACATTATTCACTCCATAATATTTATCATCGTGCATTAATCAAAATGTTGGTGGTGTATAATTTGAAGACGAACATAACCACATGGAACAAGTTCCTAGCAGATGAGGGTTTTAGTATTGTTAATTCAAGGATAAAAGTGGGTAGGAATTTAGGACACAAGACCCAGGAGGAAGATTCAAGCCCTATACCTATAATGACCCCTTTATAGGCTGAACAATATTCTTCACCATCAAGAAGGCAGAGACGAAGATCAACTAGAAGAGATAGAGTTGAAACGGCCATTCCTATAGCTATGATGCAACCAACCAAGGAAGTTTATACTAGAAGGCTATATAAGGAACCACAAACCTTAGAGTCTTTTCAGAAAGAAAATGCAAGAAAATTTAAACAAAAGGCCACTCTACTTGACAAGAATGCTATTTCTAAAGACAAAGAAGAACTAGCTTCTTATTAAAGAAATACACATAGAAGAAGACTCATTATATTAGAAGGATCTTCAGTGGAATCTAGTAGTATGGAGAAGGTCACCCATGAACCATCAATACAAAGCCCTATTTCATAGATTAGACAAGATTATAAAGAAGTCAATGTGACTCTAGCAGAAGAGGAACTAACACTAGCTCAGGTTTATTCCTCTCTCAAGACACCATCTAAGGGAAATAGTAAAGTTTCAAAAGCTAGAGTAGAGGAACCAACAATAGCTGAACTTTATTCATCTTTGAGTTCATTAGCTAAGGGAAAGAGGAAAGTAACAATTCACTCATACTCATCATTGGAGGAAGAGAGTAGTGAAAGAGAGTTTACTGAAAATAGAGTTTGAAGATGAGCAGCAAAGCAGATTCATCCAGGGAAGAAGAAGGCCTTCATATACTCCTAATCCATATTTTCAAAGGCCTCATACCAGACCAAAAAATAAGCTTAGGCTAGCCAGCAATCTCATAGCTAATAATGCTATCAGAGATGAGATAATAAACATAGATGATGAGTCCAGAAAATGATCCAGGGAAGAAGAAGGCTCATAAGAAGAAACAAGCACAAATAGAAAACCAAATAAGAGGGTCACTAAGGTAGAAGCTCTTAGGTTTTTGGCTTATGTGCTAGATTTTTAATGATTGAATATCTAAAAAAATTCAAAGATGAAGATCAATATCATTTTGGGCCTATCTACACATTTATCAGAAATTTCTACATTTTCATAAAGGTACCTTTTTGTTTTTTGTCAAAAGAAGATAAAAAGGTAGCTCTTTGTTCTAGTCTTGAGGAATGAAATTATATGGTGATAAATTATATGTTTCCTCGATGATAATATTTTCCTACCAAGTGTTATCCAATGGAGCTGTCTTCGAGGTGTCATTTTCAGGTGGTTACTGCTGCACTTTTGTAGATAAAGATCCTGGTGTCATTTTCTGTTAGTTGTTGTGATTTTTGTGGAGGAAGTTTTCTAGGAATTAGCGATAATTTAGCCACCTTAGCTCAGCCATTTCGATTTCCATATTATCAAGTTATGTCTTCATGCATGTGTAAACCAAAAATTGTATATCAAACTGCCTTTCTATTATTTTTAAGATAAACTTTTCTAAACTTAGAAAGTTGTAATAAAGGTCCTACAACTACTTCCTCTTTTTAAGGATATTTAATAGATTACCTTTTTTTATATATACTATGAAAACAAATGAGGAAATGGTTCCTCAGTTGTTTATCTCATTGCATCCTGTGTTGTGTACTTTTGAACTTATAATATCCAAATAAAGTCTTGTAGGTTTATGAATGATTTGATGTGTGTATTGTCTATTTCCTTATGTGTTTCCATATCTTACAGTTTCATTTCCAAATTATGATCTACATATGTTGTCTCATATTTTTGTCAGTCTTACAGTTTCGTTTCCAAATTATGATCTACATATGTTGTCTCATATTTTTATCAGTATTTTTTTACAAGGTTTCTAGATAAGATGTGTATGGTAAGCTTGTTCATAAGCATTCCCAGTTACTGAAATCTTTTAAATGTGTGATAAGATTCTTGTAAGTCTTGAATAAGCTTATTTTTAGAAATACATTACAAGTCTGAAATCTCTTGTTTTCCTTTCATCTTAATAGCGGATTTCTATCATATAGACCCACCGTTATTTTCACATTCTCCTAACCATTAGAATATTAACTTATCCTTGCTAGCACACCAATCACTAATACCTTCATATGTGTGAGTTATTTATCTATTCAAAATCCTTTTATTTTGCAGTGTGTGAGAATTTCAACCACCTTCCAAATCATAATCCAACTCTAAGAAAATTCCTTGAGCTTAAGATGTGTCTAGTCAGGCACTTGATACAATCCAAGTGCTGATTCCAATGCTAACATCTTTTGGTGTGTCTATCGGGAGACGAAGATTCTGAACTCAGTATTCTCCTCAGTTTTTTGCATGAATGCATAGTACTAGTTTTTAAGGGTGAATAAAAAATAGTCACTCTTTCTGATTGTAATTATTTCACCTGGTGACTCCAAAATGAGGACTAGGGGTTTCAAGACCACCTACTACAAGAAAAAGTCAGAGATCGCCTCCTGTCACTCCAGTCTCTAACCCAGAAAAAATCATTAAGGATGTACGAGGGAAAAAAACAACTAAAGCTACATCACATTTAGTGAAAAATGTGCATTCGAAGTATATTCCGAAAGAAAGGGTACCATCATCTATTTTAAAAGCTAATGAAGTTTCAGTTTCAAAGGATTATATTGAAATATTTCAAGTTGAAACCACTTTTATAAAAGATAAAGTAGATGATGTTAGCCTAGATGCAGCTAAAAATATCCCTCAATCATCATTTAGTAAACCAGAGATAAGTATTACTCCAGTGAAAGAAGAAAATTAGAGGTTTTAAGTGTTAGTAAAGAGAATCAAGAATCAGAAGCCTTTGTTCTTACAGAAATGGAATTAGAACAACTATTGGAACTTCTTAGATAGGGATATTTTAACTCAATAATATATTAAAACAACTCTAAGATTTATTAAAACTCACCCCGAATATCAGTCCTCTCGTAGTCCACAATAGGAGTATTCTCACTCATTTCAAAACCCATTTATTGGCTCCTGCTCTTCTCATCAAGAAGAAGGTAATCTTCCTGAAAATTTGAACATTAATCCCTCTGAATTTTTAGCTCAACAAAACAAAATTTAATTTTCCCAAATCTTTCAATAATCTACATATGAATCTGATTCTCCTGGAGATGTTGAAACAAAATCCTCTTGTGTTCATCTCTTTTATAATCCTTTGTTCATAGCTCAAAAGCCTGAATAATGAGCCCAAGAACTTCAATGTTATGTTATTCCAAAACAAATAAAAACTCCACAGACTATAATTTCAAGCACTAGAACATATGTATCAGTGAGTCATCCACTAATTGTACCTCATTAAGTCATGGCTTAACCTCCTCCTACAAGGATGCATCATATTTTTGCTGCAAGATATGCATCTCTTGCTCTCCCTCAACCTTTACATCCCCTTCCTCAAGGGTATTATATGAAATATTTTCCAAAATATACAGGGGAGGGAGAAGGAGTATCTATCAAAGAACATTTAGTTGCATTTTACAATTATGCTGATAATCCAAACATTTGACATGAAGATGTTTGGTCAAGACTCTTTGTTTAGAGCTTAGATAGAGAAGCTCGTAAGCCATTCAGAAATATACCAGCAAATTCAATGATAGGAATAGATTCTTTGGAGGAAGTGTTTGTAAAACAATTGGGTGACCATAAGGATTACTTGTATTACCTTAAAAAGTTTGGAGATTTAAAGAAGAAGATCGATGAGTCATTAGTAGACTTTATAAAGAGATTCAACAAAGTTTATCAAAAGATTCCTATAGAAGTCAAACCTCTTGAAACCACAACCATGATAACCTTTTCCAGTGCCTTAAACTCTAAGTTTTCATTCTGGTTGAGAACTTAGAAGGCACAAACATTGTTAGCTATGCAGGAGACTGCAATTGGGGTGCAGTCTAATATTATGGAATAAAATATACTTAAAATATAATAGGGGAAGGGAGTTAAGGATAAGAAAAAAATGAAAGAGGAGAAACCCTCTTCTCCCTCAAAATGTTTCACAGGTGAAGAAAAGCTTGATCAAATGTCCAATTTAATTAAAGATCTTGCTTCCAAAATGTCAAAACTCGAGTTATAAAACAGGCCTACTGTTAGACCCATTCAAAATGAAGGAAATAGAAATTAAGCTCCTTTCAGGAGACCCTTTCACCCTCAACAAATTTTACAATGCCCAAGAAGAAATCTTGATGATCAAAATGTCTAGCCTCCACTGAATAATTTCGCTGAAGAAAATCAGCAAGAAAAAGAAGAGGAAGATGAAGACATAAATCTAGTTGGGGAGACATCACAATCAACTTGTTTGAATTTGCAAGAGTATGAAGATCGATATAGGATAAATCTCTTTTCAGATGACGAAGATGCTCATATTCATGGCCAAAATGAGAAAAAGTAGGCTGAAAATCAGACAAGAAATCATAATTTGAGGTCTAAAGGAGATGTCCAACAGCCCCAACAAAAAGAAAATTCTGAAAAACATGTTGCCAAATAAAAAACAAAAGTTAATTATATTCGTTCATTGCCTAACCTTGCCCCAATCATGAAAGATGCTACAGAAATTAAGGATTTGGCTCCTCTCAATTTCAGTTTCAAGTCAGAATTAAATATAATCAAGATTCTGGTTTCGCTCCTTGAATTGTTGAAAAATACAACCTACAGAGAATCATTTAAAATTCTGTTACAACCATCTCTTGCTCCTGAATCAGTCAATCTAGAGGATGAACATCCTACCATCTATTTGGGTAGCCATGTCCAAGATCAGAATGATGATAATTCTCCACCTTTCTATCCTTCACTCAATATTCATACAAAGCTACTGCATAATGCCTATTAGATTCTGGGGCCTCTCACAATCTAATGCCTAAGAAAGTTATGGATGAACTAGAATGGAAATCACTATGCAATACCATGATATTTACACATTCGACTCTAAAAGGGTCAAGTGTTTAGGAGCGATCAAATATTTGGTAATTTCCCTTACCCAGCTCCCTATGAAAATTCTAGTGATGGACATAGTGGTTGTGGACATACCATCTAGATTTATAATGTTTCTTTCCAGATCTTGGTCCAAAAAGTTGGGAGGAACCCGTCAAATGGATATGACCTATGCCACTATCCCAGACTTTGGAGGAGAATTCAGGAGATTATATAGGGAAACACAAATGGCTTATATCATAAGTGATCGAAAAATACCTCAAAGCATCATATATATGTAGAGGAGAAGGATTTAGGGTCGTCCATATTACACATTGTTATTGATGACAACAATTTTCATCCCGAAATTAGAAAAAAACTGAATTTACAAGTCATAAATGAGCATAATTTAGAAACAGTCCATATCTAGAAATTATATTTTGATGGAGCCTCATCACGAGAGGGATCAGGGGTTAGTGTAGCTCTTATTTCTCCCACTCAACAAGCAGTGACCCTATCATACAAATTACAATTTTTGACTACTTATTAAGCTGCACTTTTGCCCAAATTTTCACGATATTTATCACATCATTATATGTTTGTACCTGGTTTTTTTGTCCTTTTTAAATGATTATTAGAGACATTTAGAGACGATAGATTTTAATCTATGAATTCTTCTTATTATTTAAATATATGAGTGTTTGTGTGTAAATTTTATTAACAGATCTCTTCTTGGTAGCAGGTGAATAAGTCTAGTGTAGAACTGCATTTAAGCATGGATCCATGCACAAGAGAAGAAATATATGTTTTGCCAAGAAATATGGTATGCTGTGAATTACCTTCTAGAAGATAAACCTTCTCCATTGAGTTATGTAGTATAGCACAATGAAGCAGGGAAGATTCTGAATGGAACATGATACCTTACTGCCAGAAGATGCATAAAAGCAGCAGTTGGGTAGTTGAGTACGAGATTGATGTAGGTGAAAATATACATTTTACGACCAAATGGAACATAATCTATAAAGTCAAAGACATGGGTTTTTCTCAAAGAACCATGTTTCATGTAACCCTGAAACCGTTTGGAAAAATTCAGCTTCATGAAGGAGTTATCGTCAGGGGAATATTCCACTAAAAACCATTTCTGAACGTGAACATATTGGGTCAACTCGGGTCCGGTTTTTTGTAGAATGGTTTTGGTTGGCAACTTCAAACCTGGCTGGCTGAGACATGGCTTCCTGCACTCCAAAATATTCTCAGACTACACTCATGTTCCTACATTAGAATCAAGGATGTGTACAATTCCTATTACAGTGTTTCACTAAAGAGAGCACGAGGGAAAACAAATCTTAATTATCAAACCAAAGGATGTTCTTATACTCTCATCAAGAGAACCTTAGTATGTGGAAGACATTAGTGACCACATGCTAGTTGTATTAAGTAGAACTGAGTGTCAATGTGGATATACAGATGGTAAGAATCAGATAGCAATATGTTGGAGGTGAGATCATATGTTCCAGATATGCATCCATTTTTTTCCCAAAATACAAACATAAAGGATAAAAGTTTTGGTATTTATGTTGATCATCTGGCTACAAATTTTAGAATCTGGGGAGCTTTGGATATTGACTTGGATGATCAAACAAATTCGACTTTGCTTCACAAGGCAGTACACTACAATAGAGAAGACTCTAATGAGGCCCTAGTTGAAGAAAATGAAAACTATATAGAAAGATTGAGAAGCAAGCATTTTGAGTCCCATAAGTTAAATGATTCTTAGATATTTGCTTTAGTTAAGTGCAGTGAATGCCGTTAAAAACAAAGGAGCATTCCAAATTTAAGAAGAAGACATTTTTTCGTTGAGAATACTTTACTATTGACAGAGGCATTGTGCGGGTTTCAATTTATATTAACCCATCTGGAATATCAACAACTGCTTATTAAATCTAATCCAACAAATGTGTTGTTAAACCAAATCGATCAACTATAGCCCAAACTCTTCCAGCATTCCGGCATCTATCGAATTACCATAACCATCATATACTCATATGAGCAAATTTGACGGGGAAGGATAAAAGTCACATGGTTGATTCGACTGCAGGAAAACAATTAACACCAATTGTAAACACTGTTCATCAAAGGATATTTTCCTCAACTCAAAAAGCATTTAGTCGAAACTTCCTTGTTGATTCCAGCAAATAATTCATGGTTGATATCGGTTCTTGCAGTTGTGGAAATCGATAAATGTGTGCATCACTGGAAATGTTCCATTGGCGTTGACCCTCTAGACTTAGAAAAAATCGGATTTCTAATGCCTGGTTTCAAATCTATTGTAACAAACTGTGCTATTTGTAAATACGGTTCTGGGAAAATAAGAGCAGTTCCGCTGCTATAAAATGTAGAGTTGTGCACTCATAAAAGGGGGAGAGATAATAGATATAGCATGAATGTAGTATGAATGGATAGGAGATTCGTAATGTAATCAGAAGTAGGAAGCAAATGTCGGAAAATGTAGATCAATGGTGATGAGTGGATTAGATATATAGATAGGAATCAATAGTAGGTAACAAGCGTTGTAATCTGTGATCTTAATAGATGACAAGGTAATAGTAAGGAGTGAATGATGGATGTTGCAATCAAAAGAATCATGAGATCCAGATCAGAGGAATTCACTTTTCCAGATCCGACATCAAATTACTGATAACAATAATTGTAATGGAGTAGAAACAGATGATGTATTTATTAATTAATATTTGACTTGGTGTTTTGATTTAATTTAACAAATTTTTAATTCTGCATTTGTTTTTATATAAGCATTGTAATTTTTATTTTTAAACGATGAGTTAGTCTAGGACTTGCTCCAAGGAGTGGCAAGGATCCACTGCAACCTGGAGTCGAGTCCCTTTTTCTTCATAGATGTAGGAATTGTGCTTTAGTGTAATTTGTATGGTTATATTTTTTTTTGGAATTTTTTTTAAAATATTATCTCAGATTTCCTAATTCTACACTTAAACCATTATTTTGTTTTGCTTGAATTTGAAGTTTTAATTAAATAAATTGTGATGGTTTGTAATGGATTGTAAATCATGAAGGTTTGAATAATTTTTTCTATTTTAATGAATTGTTGTGTGAGAGTGTTCATAGTGTGAAATAAGTTACAGTCGGCAGTGTGTTTTAATCAAATAATTAGATTTCATTTCAGTTTCAAATAGGTTGAGAGATTCATTTTGCAAAGTAATCAAGCTGTTTTGTAAAGAGTGATTTCACTAGAGTACAGTAGTTTCATTTCAGAAAGCATTAGAGTGATTTGTCATATTTACGATTTGTGATATTTGATGCATTATCATTTAAGGATTGGGTTTTGTTTGATTTAAATCGTTGAGTTAATTTGACTAAGTAGCAACAGGTGTAAAGATTTTCGTTTTTGCAACTTAAATTATCTGATTTGTTTTGTATATTTTATGAATATTGCTTTCAGTTATTAAATTATCATAGGGTAATTTAGATTTATTCTCGCCTAATAGAATAAGATTGATTTCCATTTCTAATATTTTAGAATAAAGAGTGAAACTTATATTCCATGTGTGATTTAATTTTGCTTTAGGTTGTTTGAAGATAAGGATAAACTAGATTTCCATTTTGAAGACAATAGATCGTGATTTGATCCCATAATTACAGTTTAGCCTCATAGATTAATGCTTAGTCTCTTTAAAATTGTAGCTGAAGTTAATTTCATCACGGATTTGTTTTGATAAGATTGTCTTTTGATTGCAGATTGAGTTAACTAGATAATTTCCTTCAGTTTGCTTGCATTTAAGTGTGAGTTTTCTTGGCTAATAGAAGAGTGTTTTTATCTCAGCCCTTCACTATTTATACCTTTTGCGACCTTCTTTAGTTATTCACATTTCTCGTCCTAAAGATGGATCCCCGTTGGGATTCAAAACGTCGACAATCGTTTTATGATACTGTGGATAATCTGGATTCTGCAATCAACAAAAACCACAGAAGTTTGAAAACCATAGTGTTTTTATCATTTCATACTTAAGCGACCACGAAAGGAAACTTATATACTATAACCATTGAGCTGAGCCAAGATGCAGTACAACTCACGTTTACGACTCCCGAATTGATAATTAATATTGAGAGTTTCAATCCGACAATTAAACTGCCCAACATTACTAATAACACTGCTGAGTATGAAGCCCTTATTTTGGGTATGAAAGCAGCAAAATATTTGGGAGCTAAACAATTGACTATTTTCGGTGATTCATAATTGGTGGTATATCAGGTGAGAGATAATGATCAAGTGAAAAATTCAAAATTAAAAAACTATAGAAATGAAGTGTGCGATTTAATTTAACATTATTTTTTAGCATTCAATTTGAATTGTGTTTCCAGATAACAAAATGAAATGGAAAATTCACTCGCCATAGATGCTAGTAATTTTAAGGTTCCTCTTGATGTTAAAGCAACATATGATGTCCAGATAGATAAAATACCTTCCATTCCTAAAATATCAAATATTGGCTAGCAAGTATTTGACGATGATAAAGAAATTCGTAAATTCTTGGAATGTGTAGAGGAGTTTTCAGACGTTCAAATTCATAATGAGCAAGACACGGTTGAAAGTCAAAAAAGCAAGCCATTTAAAAATTCTATAGCTGGAAAAGAAATTATGGATCTAAAATAAAAACTTTATTCCTAAAGGCTTAGTTCCTTTAGAGAGGTTGTTTGACAATAATGATGTATCTTTAAATATTGATAGTAAAACATATGGAGAGAGTACAGTTGATTGCAATATTGGTACAAAAAATCAGCCTAGATTTGTTAAATTTTCTAAATTTATTCCTCAAGAAACTAGAATTTAGTATGTTAATATGCTCAAGAAATATGCAAGAATTTTTGCATGGTCCTATAGTGATTTGAAGACATATGACAGAAGTATAATGGAACATAAAATTCCTCTCAAAACATAAGAAAAATATATAGCACAAAAGGTAAGACATATTAACCCCATGTTACTCCCTATTATTGAAAAAGAAATCAGAAAGATGTGGGAAGCCAAAATAATTATGCTTTTAATATTTTCCAATTGGGTAGCTAATATAGTCCTGGTTCGGAAAAAGAATAGCGAAATTAGAATTTGTGTTGATTTTCACAATTTGAACCGATGTTTGCTAAAGGATAATTATCCTTCACCCAAGATGCACCATGTTTTGCAGCAGGTTTTAGGCTTAAAGAGGCTGTCAATGATAGATGGTTTTTCGGGGTACAATCAAATCTCAATTGATAAACAAGATAGGGAGAAAACAAATTTCATCGCGCCTTGGGAAAAATTTATGTACAACAAGATACCTTTTGGTTTATTGAATGCAGGTGCAATGTTTCAACGAGCAATGGATAATGCCTTTGCAGGGGAAAATGACAGATTTTTACTCATTTACTTGGATGACATTACAGTCTTTTCAAAATGTGATGAAGATCATTTAAAACATTTGCAACAAGTGTTTAATAAGTGCAGAAAATTTGGTTTGTCTTTAAACCCAAATAAATCATTCTTTGATGTTCAAGAGGGAAAAATATTGGGCACATATTGACAAAAAATGGTATTTGCATTGACCTAGGGAGAGTTGAGGCTATACAGAAAATTTGTTTACCTAGAAGTAAGAAAGAATTTCAGTCATTATTGGGTAAAATTATTTTTCTGAGGCATTTTGTTCTAAAATTTACAGAACTAATTAAACACATAAATGTCTTACTGAAGAAAGATGTAGAATTCAAATGGAAAGATGAATAAAAAAACTCTTTCATAGCAATCAAATATGCCTTGACTGAAGCCCCAGTGTTAATCAACCCTGATTTTAAGAAATATTTTCTTACTTTTTCATATGCTTCTGAGGAAACTATTGCAGCAGTTTTACTACAAAAGAACAAAGAAGGCTTGGAGAAACCTATTTCTTTTTTCAGCCATGAATTAAGAGATGTTGAGTTAAAGTACAGTTTGATTGAAAAATAGGAATATGCATTTCTAAAGGCTTTAAAGTATTTTCGAGTTTATGTTCTGCATTCAAAATTCATTTATTTTGTGTGAAATATTGTTGTCAAGGATGTATTGTTGCAGCCAGATACATATGGGAGGAGGGGAATATGGTTAAAAAATATTCTAGAATTTGACATTGAAATCAAACCTACTAAGATGATAAAGGGTCAGGGTTTATCCTACTTGATGGCAGAATCAAATTAAAAAGTTCTAAATATGAACATGGAGGTACTTGTAGAAGCATATAAAGAAGGTATATCTTATTATCCTAAAATTTTGTATTCCAGTTGGTATAATGATATAGTGTACCTTTTATTAAATCTTAGTTATCCTCCAAAAATGGAAAATCAAAGAGAAGGGATTTTAAACTGAAGGCTGTTAAGTATTGCATAATGGAAAATCATCTCTATTGGAAAGACCCTATAGGAGTTTTGTTGAGATGTGTAGATGAATCTTAGTCACATAACGTTATGTCAGAGATACATGAAGGGGTGTGTGGTGGACATTTATACTGGAAATTTTTCGCAAATAAAATTATAGTAGTTGGCTATTATTGGCCAACTCTTTTCTCTGATGTTTTTCTAAAGTCAGAGCTTGCACTGAGTGTCAAAAGTTTGTCAGTAAGCAGAAGCGGATCCCACTACGTATCATTCGCATTTCAACAGACGCCCCTTTCCAATAGTGGGAGCTAGAATTCATTGGTGAGATTCATCCATCATCATCAGGACAACACAGGTGGATTCTTCCAGCCATGAACTATTTCGCCAAGTGGAGTGATGCCATTCCAACTAGGAACACCACTGACACGGTAATTATTAAATTTATATTGGAAAATAGAAATGTCTAGATTTCGTTGCCCTCATAAGTTGGTGACTGGAAATGCAATGGCTTTTAAATCTACCAAGATGAATAGTTTCTATCAAAAATATAATATTGATTTGACTCATTCTACACCATATTACCCCCAATGTAATGGGTTAGCCGAGTCATCAAACAAAATCCTAGTAAGAATCATTAAGAAGATGATGCCAAAAAATAAAAGAAATTGGGACACTTAGCTAGTTCATGCTATTTGGGAAGGTGGAGTAAGTAGCAAGAGATCAATTGGAGTTTCTCCCTTTCAACTTGTTTATGGTACCGATGTTGTGATGCCATTACAGTTGGCGCTTCCTGTTATGAAGTTTTTATAGGATGAAATTGATGAGTCAAATCCCATTCAGAGAAGAATGATGCAGCTTATATAAGCTCATAAAAACCGAGAATCATTCATGGACAAAGCACAAAAATACAAAGACAAAGTAATTTTTTTTTACAGATGGGAAAACCAACAGGCATTTCAAGAAAATGATTTGGTATTGCGCTGGGATATAAGAAGAGAAGACCATGGAAAGCACGGTAAGTTCAAACACCTATGGTTCGGGCCATTCAAAATTTCTCAAGTTCTACAAAACAACATATTTCTGTTGAAGCGCTTAGATGATGATCAATTGATTGGAGGTCTAGTCAATGGTCATTTTCTCAAAAAGTTTTTTGTTTGTTAATTCAGTCAAGCTTTCCATTGTAAATATCTGGAGTGTTGTTTCAATAAAAATCCATGACCAATGGTGTTTGTGTCTGTAAATAGATTCAATATTGAGTTCTGTCAATGAAAATTCAGTCCTTGTAATTAACTTCTAAAATTGTAAAAGTATTGAAAGTTTAAGGCACTGAATCTATGGTCCTTGAAGCCTCACAGGGAGAACTTCATCCCCAATAGGAGCCACTGTTAGTCCTGCAATTTTTCAAATTATCGTTACCATTGCATTAGTGTATTTGATCCTCTCTTGTCCCTTTAGCTTATGGTTGAATGCCCTGGAGGGTTAAAAAATGTGTCAAAGTTTTTATTATTTTCAAAAAAATCCAAAAAGTTTGAGTAAAATAGTTTGTTTTTGTGTCTTAGAATAATTAGAGTGAATTTTATTCTAAATAAGTCTTTTAACTACCTTGAGTAGTTAAGGTCATGGATTCAGTTTCAGTGTATCATTTATGAATAATGATATCTTCTATCCAAGGCTATGGATAAAATGTCAGAGTCATATGTTGTTTAAGGAATAACATGAAATTGCTACCTTTTCTAAAAAGTAGCAATTTTCCCAAAAACTTTGGTTTCATAAGCAACACAGAAATAGCTACCTTTTTTGAAAAGTATATATTTTCTTCAGAATTTGTATAAGGAAGTGAAAAGGCATTACTCAATTGAAAAGGCATTACTCAGGTGAAAAGGCACTACTCTTTGGAATAATTGGAGGTCTGCTACTAAACAAAAGGTATTACCATTTTTTGAAACGTAGCCATTTCTAATTGGATTTCCACTTAAAAAGGAGTTAGCTATTCTATTGGTTAAGGCTAGTTAATCTAACACTACTCATTAAAGGTGTAGTAGATCAAAATTGAAGTACGAGTAGCATTTAGTTAATTATTCGATGGAGTGAAATATTTGGTGTAGTGGGTTGGCACCTAAATTCAAATCATTTGATTTCGTGTCACTTAACATCATTTTGATTAAGGGCATGCAGATCATTGTCTCCTATAACGGTTTACCCTGAGAAAGCTACAACAATTAGTTGTCTTCCAGCAAGCATTTTGTTATCTTCCAACAAGCAGTTAGGGCTTCATGGCTAGTTTTTGTTCATTTTTTTATAGGTGTTCATTAGAGGTTGGGTTGGCTATTAGTAAAATGAAATTGGTAAGAGTGGTAAGGTAAAATATTCATAACCAGCTAATACACGGTGTTTTGATCACCATGCAAAGGCACAGTTTCCGGCAGCTGGATGGTATCAGTTTTTTAAGAAGTTCTCAGGGGAGAACGTTGCAGTTTCTCAAGCATTTGCTGAGTCCTTTAATGGAGAGCAGGTAAATCTAGGGTCTCGGACATTCAAACTATCAGAGGACATCATAGCACGAGCTACCCAGCTTTCAGCTTCAGGTGAGTCATGGTATAAAATAAAAACTTTGTTTAGAGATGATTTAAATGCATATCTTAAAACTAAGCATGAAAATGTAGATTGGACCCTTCTGACCATATTTCCTATTTTAAGCCTGAATAGAAAGGAATTATCACCACAGTGCAACATTATATCACCTATGAAGGCAGGTTCTCCATAGTGCATCAATATCAGATGAGGTTCTTAACTCATATTTCAGGCTCTAGACCTATGAAACTTCCATTTATCCTCTACAAATATATGTTGAAATGTCTCAAAAGATATAACAAACCCCACATTATTCACTCCATAATATTTATCACTGGGGGTTAATGTTGGTGGTGTATCAATTAAAGAAGAACAGAACCACATGGAACAAGTTCCTAGTAGATGAGGGTCTCAGTAGTGTTAATTCAAGGAGAAAAGTGGGTAGGCCTTCAAGATAGAAGGCCCAGGAGGAAGAGTCAAGCCAGGTACCTATATTGACCCCTTTACAGGCTGAAAAATTTTCTTCACCATCAAACATGCATACAAGAATATTAACTATAAGAGCAAGAGTTGAAGCCAACATTCCTATACCTATGATGCAACCAACAATGGAAGTTTATACTAGAAAGTTATCTAAGGAACCACAAATATTAGATTATTTCCGGAAAGAAAATGCAAGATGATTTAAACAAAAGGAAACTCTACCTGACAAGACTGTTATTACTAAATACAAAGAAGAAGTAGCTTCTTCTTCAATAAATAAACACAGAAGAAGACTCATTCTATCAGAAGGATCTTCAATGGACGCTAGTAGTATAGAGAAGGTCACCGATGAACCATTATTACAAATACCTGTTTTAGAGATTAGACAATATGTACAAGATTTCAATGTGAATCCAGCAACAGAGGAACTAACACTAGCTCAGGTTTATTCCTCTCTCAAGACATCAGCTAAGGGAAAATGAAAAGTTTCAGAGACTACAACAGAGGAACCAACAATAGATAAAACTTATTCATATTTGATTTCATTAGATAAGGGAAAGAGGAAAGTAAAAATTGACTCATACTCATCATTTGAGGAAGAGAGTAGTGAAACATAGTTTACTAAAACAAAGTTTGAAGATGAGCAACAAAGCAGAGTCATCTAGGGAAGAAGAATGGCTTCATATATTCCTAATCCATATATTCAAAGGCCTCATACCAGAAAAAAAAGTAAGCTCATGCTAGCTAGCAAGCTCATAGCTAATCCTACTCTCAGAGATGAGATAATAAACATATATGAGAGTCCATAAAATGATCCAGGGAAGAAGAAGGCTCAAAAGAAGAAACAAGCACAAGAGAGAAAATTAAATAAGAGGGTCACTAAGCCAGAAGCTCTTAGCTTGTTGGCTTATGTGCTAGATTTTTAATGATTGAATATATAAAACAATTCAAAACTGAATATCAATATAATTTTGGGCCTATTTACACAATTATCAGAAATTGCTACATTTTCATAAAGGTAGCTTTTTTTTTTTATCATAAGAAGATAAAAAGGTAGCTCTTTGTTTTGGTCTCGAGGAATGGCATTAAATGGTGATAAATTATATGCTCCCTTAGTGATAATATTTTCTTTCCAAGTGTTATCGAGTGAAATTGTCTTCCAGGTGTCATTTCCAGTAGGTTACAGTTACACTTTTGTGGATAAAGAGCTATGTTTCATTTTCAGTTAGCTATTGCACTTTTTGTGGGGGGAGTTTTTCCAGGAATCAAGGAGTATTTAGCCACCTCAGCTCAACCATTTTAATTTCCATATTATCAAGTTCTATCTTCATGCATGCGTAAACCAAATATTGTATATCGAACTGCCTTTCTGTTATTTTTAAGATAAACTTTGCTAAATTTCGAAAGTTGTAATAAAGGTACAACAACAAGCTTCCACTTTTTAAGGATTTTTAATAGATTACCTTTTTGTATATATACTATGAAAAGAAATAAGGAAAGGGTTTGTGAGTTTTTCTATCTCATTGCATATTGTGTTGTGTACTTTTGAACTTATAATATCCAGACACACTCTTGTGGATTTATGAATGATTTGATGTGTGTATTGTCTATTTCCTTATATGTTTACATATCTTACAGTTTCATTTCTAGATTACAATCTACATATGTTGTCTCATGTTTTTTTTAGTCTTATGATACAACTGTACATGATTATCTATTTTTATCAGTCTTGTTTTACAAGATTTTTGGATAATATGTGTATGGTAAGCTTGTTCATAAGCATTCTCTATGACATAAATCTTTTAAATGTGTGATGAGATTCTTATAAGTCTTGAATAAGCTTTCTTTCATAAATACATTACAGGTCTGAAATATCTTGTTTTCCTTTCATCTTAATAGTGGATTTCTATCATATAGAGCCACTGTTCTTTTCACATTCTCCTAACCATTCGAATACAAAATTATCCTTGCTACCACATAAAACACTAATACCTTCATATGTGTGAGTCATTTACCTGTTCAAAATCATTTTATTTTCCAGTGTGTGATAATTTCAACCACCTTCTAAATCATAATCCAAATATAATAAAATCCCTTGAGCTTAAGATGTTTCTAGTCAAGCACTTGATACAATCCAAATGCTGAGTCCAATGCTCACATATTTTGGTGCGTCTTCCGGGACACGAAGATATTGAACTTGTTAGAAAATTATATATTATAAAGTAATACGACACATAAAATACATGGAAAACACAAGCACAAAAAACACATAAAACCAAAGAGACACAAATATACATGGTTCACCCAGTTTGGGCTACATCCACCTCAAACAGCCAGTCCTTTCTTTCTATTATCCAGAAAAATGAAGAGACACAACCTACAACAGATCCGTTGTAATATCCTTTGTTCTCTCTCACAGTTTCCCTATCTTTTTCTTGCTCCGAGAATACACATACAATACACAGCCGCAATATAATGCCCTCATACAAGCGAGGGGTTTCCTTCTAGGGAAAAAAATCCTAAACTAAACATAACTTCTACCGTTAGATCATCTGCCTAATGAACGGCCCAGATTGACTAGAAATTACTATACTCTTAGAAGGCAATTTTACATCTGTTTTTAGCTTCGGGGGTGCTACCCCCGAAACCCCCCGCTAGGGGGGGGGGGGGAAGATCCATAAAGTCACAGTTGTCCCCCCCTAGACCTCGTAGGCAGCGTTTAATTACAGGTAGCATTGACACCCCATTAAGGTAAAAGGGTCCAACACCGTGATACAAAATAAACAAGATAATCAGGCTCCACACCCAACAATCTCCCACTTAGAGACTAATTGTAGCAACTCCACCACTGCTTCATTTGCTGGAAAATGACTCCACTTTCGACCTGGCTATTTCTCATCTTCATCGTCATTCTTGAATACCAATTGAAACTGAGCATATTCTCATTTTCTCCTTGGTTACAACTTTTGTTAGCATATTTGCAGGATTCTGGCTAGTGTGTATATTTTCCAGCTTCAACTGTCCATCTTCCAACACTGACCGTATTAAATGGTACTTGACTTGTATGTATTTATTCCTGGAATGAAATGCTGAGTTCTTTGAAAGATGAATGGCACTTTGGATATCATTGTATAACATTCCCATATCATTATTCTTACCCAATTCATCCATAAACCTTTGTAACCAAATAATTTCTTTAGTAGTCTCTGTAGTAGCAACATACTCTTCTTCTGTTTTTGAAAGTGCATTAACACTTCGGATTTTTGAAACCCAACTGACAGCTGTTCCACCTATAGTAAATACATATCCTGTAGTGCTCCTCTTGTTATCTCTGTCACCTGCCATATCTGCATCAACATATCACTGTAGAGAAATTTTTGAACCACCAAAGCATAATGCTTGATTTGTGGTACCTCTCAAATATCTCAGAATCCATTTCATAGCCATCCAACATTATTTTCCTGGATTGTTCATGTACCTTCTTACAACTCCCACTGCATGTGCAATATCAGGCTTTGTGCAGACCATTGCATACATTAAGCTTCCAACTACTGACACATATGGAACTTTAGACATATAATCCATTTCTTCTTGGGTATTTGGGCACATCTCCTTACTATGTTTGAAATGGCTAGCAAAAGGTGTACTAACTAGTTTTGCATTCTGCATATTAAATATTTTCAACACCTTTTGTATGTACTCATTCTGAGACAATGTTAAATTGCGGTTTTTCCTGTCTCTAGTTATTCTCATACCAAGGATTTTTTTTGTAGCTCCCAAATCCTTCATTGCAAATGAATTTTCCAATTTTCTTTTGAGCAAATTTATTTCCTGCATGTTAAACCCTGCAAGAAGCATGTCATCTACATACAATTACAATATAATATAGATGCCATCATTTTGATTTTTCAGATAAACACAATGATCAAAGTGACATCTAGTATAACCTTGTTCAGGCATAAACTTATCAAATTTTAGATATGACTACCTTGGAGCCTGTTTTAAGCCATACAAGTTCTTCTTTAGCCTGCACACTAATTTTTCTTTCCCTTTGACCTCATATCCTTCTAGTTGCTACATATAGATCTCTTCCTCCAAATATCCATGGAGAAATAATGTCTTTACATCTAATTGTTCAATATGCAAATCTTCTACTGCTGCAAGACTTAAAATAGTTCTGATTGAAGTAATCTTAACAACATGAGAAAATATTTCATCAAAATCAATACCTTTCTTCTGTGCAAACCTCTTCACCACAAGTCTAGATTTGCACCTCTGTTTTCCTTCATATTCTTCCTTCAGCATGTAAACCCATTTATTCTGCAATGTTGTTTTACCTGCAGGAAACCTGACTAAGTCCCAAGTCTATTTATGTATTAAGGAGTCCATATCTTCTTCCATGGCTAGCTCCCACTTCTTCCTGCTTTCAACCTACATTGTTTCTTCATAAAATTCAGGTTCACCAGAATCAGTCAACAATAAATAATATAATGAAGGAGAGTATCGTTCAGGGGGTTGGTTTATCTTGGTAGATATTCTAACACCACTTTCAAGTGTTTGAGATGCATGTTGCTGTTGTGGTGGTTGTTGTTGTTGTGGTTGTTCATTATTATTATTTTCAGGCACCTTTACTTTTTCGGTGATCTCATCAAGAACTGTGTATTCCTTGTTTTCTTTTTCTTGTTTCTTTTCCTGCAACTAATTCTTATACAAGACCTTTTCATTGCATATTACATCTCTGCTCCTAATAATTTTGTGATTTTCATAATCATATAAGCGATAACCAAAATCATTAAAACCATATCCAATAAAGGTACATTTCTTTGATTTTGCCTCAAGATGTGTTCTATTTTCTTTATTAATATGGAAAAAGGCCTCACAACCAAAAGGCTTTAAAAAAGAGTAGTTTACCTTTTTACCTGTCCATGCTTCCTCTAGAATACCACCATCCAAGGAACTTGAAGGCGCTCTGTTTATTAGATAAACAATAGTATCTACAACATCTGCCCAAAATTGTAAACACAATCCTGCATGCAATCTCATGCACCTTACACTGTCCATTATTGTTCTTTTCATCCTTTCTGACACACCATTTTCTTGTGATGTTCTTGGAATTGTCTTCTATCTGCGAATTCCATGCTCTAAACAGTACCTATCAAACTCTTTGTTGCAATATTCACCTCCATTGTCTGATCTAAGACACTCCAACTTCTTTCCTGTCTCAATCTCAACCAAAGCTTTCCATTTCTTGAAAGTATCAAATACATCAGATTTATTCTGAATACAATAAATCCAAGTCTTTCTAGTTGCATCATCAATAAAAGTAACATAATAACAAGAACCACTGAGAGATGATTCCTGAGAAGGTCCCCATATATCTGTATGCACAAGCTTTAATTTTTCTCTCTTCTTTTCTTTCCCAACTCTGAGAAATCTGACTCTCTTCTATTTTCCATAAATGCAATTCTCACATAAATCCAAATCAATATTCTTCAAACCCAGCAACAAATTCCTTGAGTGAAGAATCTTCATCCCCTTCTCACTGATGTGTCAGAGCCTATGATGCCATAATGCTTTATCTGCTCCTTTGGAAGTTAATGCATTAATAGAGTTAGAAATACCATTGCATAAATACAATGTACCAACCTTTTGCCTTTTTCTATTACCAGGGCTCCTTTGGTGACCTCCCAATTTTTATCTGTGAAAGTTGTCACACTACCTTCACCACCTAACTACCCTGTTGAAATAAGATTTTTCTTCAGATATGGAACATGCCTTACCTCCTTAAATAGCCATTGGTTTCCATTATGATGTTTTACAAAAAATTTACCCATTCCAACAATTTTATAGGGTATATCATCACCCAAACGAACTTGTCCAAAATCTCTTGAACATAGTCATGAAAATATTTGTTATCAGGTGTGGCATGGAATGAGGCCCCTGAATCTACCACCCCAGAATCAGTAACATTTTCGAAATAAATAATCAAAGAATCTTGTAACACATCACCTATCACATTTTCTTTATGATCTTTTTCTTGTTGTGTGTCTCCTTCTTTTCCCTTCTAAGATCTACAGTCTTTCTTCAAGTGTCTTTTATTTCCACATTTCCAGCACAATATCCCAGATCTAGACTTGGATCTATGTTTCCTTGATTTACTGCAATATCCCGAGCTCTTTCCTCTTTCCGTTCTTCTTCCCCTAGAATCTGCACTCAAATCATTACCTGATGTCTCACCGAAGCTTTTCCGTCGCATTTCCTCGCTAAGGATAGCACTGACAACATCATCAAACTTTAAAGTACTAGATCCAGAGATAGAGATACTAATGGCCATAACTAAACCATTCCAGCCTTTTGGTAATGAGCAAAGAAATAAAAGAGCTCTAACTTCATCATCAAAGTTTACCCCTATAGAACTCAATTAACTCGTAACTGTATTAAAATCATTTAAATGTTCTGCAACAGATCCACCTTCCGACATCTTCATATTAAATAAACGTTTCATAAGAAATACCTTGTTTGAGGCCGAGGTTTTTTCATATAGTTTTTCCAATGCCTTAATCAAACCCTTTGTTGTTGTTTCCTTCGAAATATTGAAGGCTACCGATGCCGCGAGGCACAACCATACTGTTCCAAGTTCCTTTCTATCGAGAATCTCGCATTCTGCATCTGTCATAGCCATCGGCTTCTTTGTTTTTCCGCTCAATGGTAGGTACATATATTTCTGATACAGATAATATTCCATCTGCATCTTCACAGCAGGAATTTTTGGCCGTTAAATTTCTCGACCCTAAATTTACCATCTTCCACCATTGCTCCCACTCGAACTAGTAACCCTTCTTTCCTGCAAGTTTATCAGCCAAACAAAACTTCAGCTCTGATACCAGTTGTTAGAAAATTATCTATTACAGAGAAATGCGACAGATAAAATATGCGAAAAACACAACCACATAGAACTCATAAAACTAGAGAGACACATATATACGTGGTTCACCCAGTTTAGGCTACGTCCACCACGAATAGCCAGTCCTTCCTTTCTATTATCCAGTGAAATGAAGAGACACAACCTACAATAGATCCATTGTAATATCCTTTGTTCCCTCTCATAGTATCCCTATCTTCTTCTCGCTCTGAGAAAACACATACAATACACAGTTGCAATACAATGCCCTCATACAAGCGAGGGGTTACCTTCTAGGGAAAAAAACCCTAAACTAAACATAAATTCTATCGTCAGATCATCCGCCTAATGAATGACCCAGATTGACTAGAAATTACTATACTTTTACAGGGAAATTTTACATCTGTTTTTAGCTTTGGGGGCGTTGTCCCCGAAACCCCCTGCCAGAGTGGGGGGCTCTATAAAGTCGCAACCCCCCCCCCCCCCCCCTGGACCCCCTAGGTAGCATTTAATTACGGGCAGCGTTTCCACTCCATTAAGATACAAGGGTCCAATGCTATGATACAAAATAAACAAGATAATCAAGCTCCACACCCAAGAGAACTCAGTATTCTCTTGAGAGTTTTGCATGAATGCCTAGTACTAGTTTTTAAGGGTGAATAAAAACTAGTCACTCTTTCTGAATATAATTAGTTCACCTAGAGACTCCATAATGAGGACGAGGGGTTTCAAGACTGCCTACTACAATAATAAATTAGAGATCGACTCTTGTCACTCCAGTCTCTGACCCAGAAAAAAATCATAAAGGATATAAGAGGGAAATAGAAAAAAACTGAAGCTACATAAAATTCAGTGAAAAAAGTGCATTCGAAGTATATTTCGAAAGAAAAGGTACCATCATCTATTTTAAAAGCTAATGAGGTTTCAGTTTCAAAGGATTCCACTGAAATATTTCAAGTTGAAACCACTTCTATTAAAGATGAAGTAGATGATGTTAGCCTAGATGTAACTAAAAATATCTCTCAATCATCTTTTAGTAAATAAAAGATAAGTATTACTCTAGTGAAAGAAGAAAAATTAGATGCTTTAAGTGTCAGTAAAGAGAATCAGGAATCAAAAGCCTTTGTTATTACAGAAAGGGAATGAGAATAGGTATTGGACCTTCATATATAAGGCTATTTTAACTGAAGAATATATCAAAACAATTCTATGCTTTCTTCAAACTCACCCTGAATATTAGTCCTCTCTTAGTCCACAAAAGGAGTATTCTCACTTGTTTCAAAATCCATCTGTTGGCTCCTCTTCTCATCAAGAAGAAGGTAATATTCCTGAAAATTTGACCTTTAATCCCTCTCATTTTTTATCTCAACAAAATAGAATTGAAGTTGCCAAAATCCTTCAAGAATATACATCTAAATCTGATTCTCCTCGAGAAGTTGAAACAAAATACTCTTGTGTTCATCTCTTTGATAATCCATTGTTCACAACCTAAAATCCTGAAGAACCAGCCCAAGAACTACAATATTCTACTATTCTGAAACAAATACAAACTCCACAGATTATAATTTCAAGAACTCAGAGACCTATATGAGTGAGTCATCTACTAATTCTACCTCACGAATTCATGGCTCAGCCTCCTCCTACAAGGATGCAGCATATTGTTGCTACAAGTTATGCACCATTTTCTCTCCCTCAACCTTTGCATCCCCTTACTCAAGGGGATTATCTGAATATACAGGGGAGGGAGAAGGAGTATCCACTGAAGAACATTTAGTTTCCTTTTTCAGTTATGCTGATAATCAAAACATTGAACATGAAGATGTTTGGTCAAGACTCTTTGTTCAGAACATAGATGGAGAAGCTCGTAAGTGGTTCATAAATCTACCAAAAAACTCAATAATAGGAATAGATGTTTTGGAGGAAGATTTTGTAGAACAATGGGGTGACCGTAAGGATTACTTGTATTACCTTACAGAGTTTGGAGCTTTAAAGAAGAACATTGATGAGTAATTAGCATATTTTACAAAGAGATTCAATAAAGTGTATAAAAAGGTTCTTGTAGAAGTCAAACCTCCTGAAACCAAAACCACGATAACCTTTGCCAATGCCTTAGACTCTAAGGTTTCATTGTGTTTGAGAGTTGAGAAGCCACAAACATTGGTAGCTATGCATGAGGCTACAATTGTGGTGTAGTCCATTCTTATGGCATCAAATAAACTAAAAATAGAAGAGGAGAAGGGAGCTAAGGATAAGAAAAAAATGAAAGAGGAGAAACCCTCTTCTTCCTCAAAATATTTCACAGCTAAAGAAAAGCTTGATCAAATGTCCCATTTAATTAAAGATATTGCTTCCAAAATGTGGAAACTGGAGATAGAAAATATGTATGTTGTTATACCCATTCAAAATGAAGGAAATAGAAATTAAGCTCCTTTCAGGAGACCCTTTGAGCCTCAACAAATTTTACAACGCCTAAGAAGAAATCTTGATGATCAGAATGTCCAACCTCTACTGAATAATTTTGTTGAAGAAAATAATCAAGAACAAGAAGATGAAGATGACATAAATCTAGTTGGGGAGACATCATTGTCAAATTTTTTTACTTTGCAAGAGTATGAAGATAATTCTAGGATAAATATATTTTTATATAATGAAGATGCTCATATTCATGTCCAAAATGATAAAAATTAGGCTAAAAATGAGACAAGAAATTATAATTTTAGGTCTAAAGGAGTTGTGCAACAACCCCAACAAAAGTTAGATTATGAAAAACATGTTGCCAAACAAAAAGCAAATGTTAATGATATTCCTCCATCACCTAACCTTTCCCCAACCATGAAATCTGCTGCAACAAATAAGTTTTTGGCTCCTCTAAATTTCAGTTTCAAGTCAGAATTAAATAAAATCAATATTTTTGTTCCGCTCCTAGAATTGTTGAAAAATTCAGCCTACAGAGAATCATTTAAAAGTCGGTTACAACCATCTCTTGCTCTTGACTCAGAAAATATAGAGGATGACCATACTACCATCTATTTGGGTAGCTATATCGAAGATCAGAATGATGATAATTCTCCACCTTTTTATCTTTCACTCAATATTCATAAGAAGCTACTACATAACTACCTATTAGATTTTGGGGCCTCTCACAATATAATGCCTAAGAAATTGATGGATGAACTAGGACTGGAAATCACTAAGAAATACCATGATATTTACACATTCAACTCTCAAAGGGTCAAGTGCTTAGCAGTGATCAAAGATTTGGTAATTTCCCTTACCTAGCTCCCCATGAAAATTTTAGTGATGGACATAGTGGTTGTAGACATACCATCTAGATTTGGAATTCTTCTTTCCAGATCTTGATCCAAAAAGCTGGGAGGCACCCTTCAAATGGATATGACCTACGCTACTATCCGAGTCTTTGGAGGATAATTTAGGAGATTGTATACGGAAACAAAAATGTCTTATATCATAACCGATCCAAATATGATCCAGATGTTTATGAAAGGGAGCATTATTATTAAAGAAATATATTTTTTATTTTTCAGTATTTATCACTATACATGAAGCCTCCATGAAATCATTGAGAATGGTTTCAAATAAACTGTCTCCCCCACTATTGAAATCCTGAAGAGCGCAATATCATCAACTAACTATTGGTGAGTTATAAATAGATCATTTCCATATAGGCGAACTCCTCAAATGTTATCCTGGTGCCTTACTTCCTTTAGATTTCGTCCTATTCCCTTCGTTATAAGAATAAATAGAAAGGGGAAGATGGGATCCCAATGGAATAATGTTCATTGTTAGGGATAAATTCAAGAGAATGGGAAAGAAGGATATATTGATTAATGCTTTTATATAGGGGAACCATTAGTTCAAAAACCCAAATTATTGGAGGTTTTGGAGAAGATAACACCAATTTAATCAGTTTTAGGCTTTTGAAAGGTCTAATTTTATCAACATTCTTGTCCACTTGGATCATTTTAGGAAATGGATAACCTCATCAGCTACCACTATTCCATCAAGAATTTGCGTCCTTTGAGAAAACCATTTTTCTCTAGTGAAATGATACTATTAAGAAGAGGTTTTAAACAATTTCCATTGCAGTCGATATAATCTTGTAAACAACATCGTAAAAAGTGATTTCTCTAAAGCCACTTCTATTTTCTAGTCTATCATATTTTTGGATTAATGTAATAATAGTAGTATTAAGACCAGGGTATACCATTTCTGAGTGGTGATATTCTTCACCCAAAGCATGAACCTATAGGCCTAAGATATACCAAGAAGCTTGAAAGAAGTCCATTGTGAAGCCGTCTAGTTCGAGAGATTTATTCTTTGGAATTTCCATCATCACTTCCTCCAATTCTATAAATAAAACTTCACACATAGTGGGAGATAAGTTATGGATCCAACTCTGCATGTTTCACCAAATGTTACCCATCCTTAGATTAGATAGAAAATATCTTGTTGTTATGTATGTGCTTCATCATTACTTTATGGAATAATTTCAAATTTTGTTCTGCTTCTTTCATCCATCACACATAATATTTTTTTTTCAATAGTATCCTCTCCTACTTCCTTTTCTACTCTATTTGATTGATAAACTATCCCTCATCCATTAGTAGGGCATCCATTCATCCAGCTAGAATAATATGTTGTTGCACTTATTGCATACAAGATTCCAGGACTTGTTTCTCTTTGAGGATAATGTTGAAATATATTATGTTACATTATTTGAGTTTGAATTTAAATTATTTAAGCTTCATATGGAAGGTATGCTTGTTATTTCTTCCTTTTACTTGTATTTCCTCCAATTAACCTTTGGACTTGGGTACAAAATCTGGGTCTTGAAGCCAAAAAAATTCAAATCTAAAGGGTTGATTATAGGGAGCCACTTTTAGGTCTAGTTCCAAGAAAATTGGCCAATGTTCTAAGCCAATGCTTGGTAGAATGAGAGATTTAGCAAAGAGATCTTGTTATAATAGGGATTTTCACACTATAAATTAGTCTGGTCTATTGGCCATCTAATGTTACCCTCCTTCACATTTTTTACAAGTATAAACCTTGTTGATAGGGTTTAGGTCTACCATATGAAGTTGTGTAGAAGAGGGGTGAATTTTTGTACCTCTGACTCTAATTTTATGACCCCCCCCCCGCTTCTCTTGTATTATATATTTTTAACAAGTTTGAAGTCTCTCCCTACAACCCATATTTATTCATTATGGAGGGGTCTTATTTTTCTAATGTTTGTGAGGAAGGATAGTTTTTCCATGCTGATGTAAGACCATACACCACATTTAAGAAACCTAATTCCCTAAGTCCTCTTACTGAAAGCGGCCTCAAAGAATATGAGGGAGTGTTATCCAATCTTGGAATGACATCTCTTGAGGGTTTCAAATAATGGCTAGACCCCCACACAACCTCTAACATTTAATTTTTTGGCTTCATGAACCCTCCAACATTAAGAGGTGATTTATTTCACAATGTTGCTTGAAAATTTTGTTTCTTATATCATAAATATAGTTGGGCTTTCCTTTTTAATTCACATCTCAAAGATATCTTTGTTTACCTTTGTTTTTGAGATTGATGATGTTCCAAGAGATAATATTCATTTTATAGAATTTTTGGTTGAGGTAAACAACTTTGATAAGAAATCCACTTGTCTTATATTAACTAGGTGTTCTCGAGTTATCTAAATCAAAGCTTTATTATTTCTTTTTCCATATGTTTTAATTCCTCATGAGATTGAGCTTTTCCTTTCTCTCTTTGTGTAACCACTCCAAAACCCTTTCCTGATGATCCCACCTCCTCATTGGATGAATGTAGTTGGCCCTTCACTCTTAAATATACCTAATGATATTGGGCATTTTGACGTTATGAGATCATGCTCAAATCTTTATTTTTCCATTATTCAAGAAGGTTTAATATGATTTGCTCATATTTGTTCAATATTTTAGTGCCTTCCACTACATCCATTCTTAACACATCCAGTATGATTACCTACTCCTTCGATGGGATTAATGGAGCCTTCATTTTAGGTGAGTATTTTTCCTATTCTCCTCTAAATTTGAGTTAATATTCATGATATCTTCAAGAAACTCTATTAGCATCCTAGTTGGTAAGCGTCAAATACTTATTTTCAGCCAGAATTGAGGTTGCCTCTATTTCAGAATATTGATTTCTTGGGTTTCTCCTTCTCGTCGCGGCCCTTTGAAAATCCTTTGGAATAACTATTTGAGATTCATATTGCATTTCCTCCTAGAAGATTAGGAAGTCTCTAAATAAATGACCATATTCATGTCATCTATAACACCATAAAGAAAAATGTTCATAATCCAAATGTTGACTCTAGATCTCATCTTGGTAGGAAATTTCAATAGACTTTGGAAATGGCTGAGATATTCATGTAGACTCATATTCTAGCATACGAGGTTTACCTCCCACATTAGGTGACCTCTGAGATCTTGACAAAAGAGGCTATCGAGTTTTTTATTCCTTCAAAATCTTTGGATCCCAATATTCTTTGGACCCAAAATTCTTTGGGTAGAGAAAAAGAATTAGCCCATATCGAGGCTACTAATAATTTCTCCTTTTCAAGGTTATAATATTCTTGCTAAAATCACATAAATAGACCTTCATTTAATAGAAGAAGGGGTCATTTTAGAACACGCTTGCCCTCTCTTTGAAGCTTGTAAAGATGACCATAATAAATCTTTGGCCCCCATTTCCAAATAAATTTGACCTTTTGGTTACCATTTGTGGTACATCTATCTTACTAGATCTTTCTCTGAATGCCATATGCCAATAAACTCGCAAATAAGGGCATGATATTTCATATATTCTCTATATCCTTCCATTTTATTGGGTCGAACCTCATATTTGGGGTTGATTGTTGCTTTACCCAAACATCGAATCTTGACTTGAGATTTCCATTGCATTCCTAAAATCGTAGTGTCTTGTGATTCTCCCCCTCCATTTGGTGCTCTAGATTCTACATCTCTAATAATATGTGAATGGTTTTCCCTAGCCACAACATTTCTGTAGAAAGGGTTCACCAAATGTGACACATCTCTAACAATATTCTTCACATACAAGTAGGGTTAGCTAAAAATAATTTTTAAATAGATAAAGGTATTTCAATTAATTAATTTTAGATAAAATTACAAAATCATCTATTTTCACTTTCACCCTTAAAAAAACATTGAACAGTAAAAAACAAATTCTTAGTATCTACCAACACGTAAAAATAGACCTACCAAAGTTTCACCATAGTCAGTTAGCATTATTCATAAATGGCCACGTACATATCTTATTGAAATCTCCCAATCATTAACACAATGATTATTACAATCAACATGGAACATTGTTAAGCTTTGCATACATTGATTCTTGGATTTAAATATGAATTGTTACGTTCACATGGACCGCGTCAATACGTTATGATAGCTCCAGTTATTAACAATGGATTAAAGGCATTTTAATTCGTGCCATGAATATTTTCTTGTCGTTGTTGATGGCATTCATTTCGACTTAAATTAAGAAGTACTCATAATACTAGTTATCTCTACTACGGTCCTTTGGCAATCTGTCGCTCTTTGATTTGTTTGATTGACAACTGGATATCTATACGCCGTGGATTTGGAAATGATTAAACGGTGGAGTTTTGTTAGGGTTTGGCTAACGACTATCGACTTTTAACTGTTTTTGCATTCGCATTCCTCCGAGGATAGCTTCTGGAACGACTCTGCTGCTCTAGGGTTTCTACTTCCGGTTTTCCTGGCCTCATGGCCTCTGCTCGATGGCAGCCCGGCGTATCTGTGCATTTGCGCATCCCCCGCTAGCTGGTGTACTCTATCTACTACTGCAATGATCATATTGGTAAGTTTAATTACTAAACCTACAAAAAAATTTCTTACCTTCCTGTTGACATTCTTGTTGGAAAGATTTAATTTCTTCCTCTAGGTTTGAATTTCGATTAAATACTAACGCGCTATTCCGTGATTCTGGTTCTTGCATGGCTACTTACGGTTTAGTTCATGTCTTGCAAACGCTCTCGGACAAGCCGACAGGTATTGCTCTCGAATTATTCCGGTTATATTTCCAATTCCTTGTTCAGGGTAGTCAGTTGAAATTTGATTAAATGTAAGAGCAGGGTCTCGTTTCCGTAGCCAGTTCCTGTCTTAACTTATTTTTCGATTCTGCACGGCAGGTAACAGATTCATCTTCTCCTGCTCGCACCATTTTTTATGCTTGCGGATTGCAGTGGTGCTTCTTTGATTCAGAAATGTTTAACTGGTGCTTACCTTGCTCCCACAGGTACCCCTATTCGAGCTTCTAGGGTTATTCCTTGGCCGCAAGTGGCTGGTGATTAACTATGGCTCTTGAGTTGAAAGATTTTCTCATAATTTTTACCATATATGTTACTTAGGAATCAGTAGCTGCACCTAGGGTTAAATAGAAAGGGTTTTTTTTTTCTTCTTACGGCTGCAGGCCTATCTCCTATGTAACATCATTGGGTTCTCTATACTTTTGATAACCATAGCAAAAGAGTTATTTTAACTTTCTCCATGCTATTTAAGCTCAGGTTACGAATCTTGTTCATGTGGTTAAGTACTGTGTCGATTTATGCATGACAGTTTAAAAACAGAGTTTTCATCTCAGATTTGGACTACTGTGAATATATCTGTGAATGTATCAGTTCCGCCAATTCTAGTTTCTTGTTATGCATATCGATGTTCTCACCTGTGCGTTCATGAACTGTTAATTCGTATTTTTTTTTTGTTTCTTTCTTTCTCTTTTCATGTTCAGTGAATAAGTTTATTCGAATAGCTAGAAAATGAATTTCTTCGTTAGTCATAGTTTATCTCTTCTCTACGAAGGAAACAACCCTACACATATCACTGTTATTGTGTATGCATATGGCTTTGGTTATAAATATATAAATACATTTCTTGTAGAGATTTGTTCTTTTAATATAACTAAATATAGCATCCTTACACATTCTATCAGCATTTCTCTCCTATTTACTTAATGAGGAACTATTTATTGTGAGTAAGTTCACTTCTCAGTATTTCATTTTGACTTAGTCATGCTATTCTTTACCTGTAATTCGTGTCCGGACCACGACTTGTCCGTGTATTATCATAGATTATGAAGGACAACCAGCCGAGGAATCTGGTCAAGGATATTGGGCTAACAGTCCTTCGGTTAGCTAGTTAGTTTGTAGCTTGTTTTTTTCTAAGCACAGTTAATACACTTATACAGAGTGCAGAAGTAAATTTCGTCCTAGATTTTCTTTTCTGTCTGTTGAACCTGAAACACCTAAATTATTTCAGTCCTTACAAAATTTCAATTTTATTGTCTGAAAAACTTAAGGAAATAATCTTTTATACTTCTTTCAGGGATACATAATCCATCTAATAAATTAAATAATACAATCGTTTGTACCACTGACAGAGATACATAATTCCATCTAATAAACTAAGAAAATAATCATTTATACTACTAACAAAGATACAGATTCCACTCATCTTTACTTAAATCTGACTGATGACTTTTGGTTTCATCCCTTCCACGAGTTGGGAAATTACGTCCTGCAACTCTCTCCCATGCTCCAAGTATGAGTCTTCGTTGAACACAGAAAAATTTGGAGGAGAATCTCAGGACAGTCTGGTCCAATTCTCCAACTCTAGTGGAACAATATCCTTTGCAAGTTCCCTTCAAGGGTTACTTCCCAGGATGACAGATTCATTTTTTTTCTTTCCTCTCAGAACCCCAAACTCTCTCCGAGAATCCTTATTTATTCCAGAGTTTTTTTTTGTTTTCTTGGGGTAACTATGGAACTGTTTTTCTGTTCAACTAACTCAAGATCTTGAATTACTTTTACCATCAATCTTTACTCATGAAACTAATTTCACAAGTAATCTTTTATTCCAATACCAAAATTAATTTTTGTTCATGATATTCTATTTGCAATAAAATAACAGTCATATTTAATCCATCTTTAACAATAGTCTAACCATTTGTCAACAACTAAGACAGTGGTTACAATTTTTCCCCTCTGGAAGAGAACACCGTCCCCGGTGTTCTCATTTAAATTCAGCAAAAAGCTCAGGATAAGCTTCACGAACAAAACTTACGTCCTCGCAGGTGGCCTCCTCTGGTCCAAAGTGCTTCCATTGCACCTTAACCTGGGCAATGGCTCGTTTCCGGACCATGATTTCCCTCTGGTCGATTATACTGTGAGGCTCGACCAGAAATTCTCCATCCAGTTCTACCTGCACACAATAGACTCATATTAATTATATAAGTCTTTAACATAATATTATTTTTTAACTATTATGCTCACCCACTACCTGAATGTTCTGCCAATGGATTATGTGTCTTGGATCATGAACATATCATTTTAATAACGACACATGAAAAACATTATGCACCTGAATTTGGCTAGGAAGAGCCAAGCGATATGCCACCAGTCCCACCCTTTCCAGTATTTGGAAAGGACCACAAAACCTAGGAGCTAACTTTGCACAAGATGCCCATCTTAATGTACTCTTCTTTGTCTTAATTCTTACATACATGTGATCTCCCACTTCATATTCACGGTATGATCTCTTTTTATCTGTGTACACTTTTTGCCTGTCCTGTGCTACCTTTAAATTTTTCCTAATTTTCTTCACTTCTAATTCCATTTTTGTTAGCATGTCTGGTCCTAGCATGAGTTTGGTCTCGGGACTACTCCAATTAATGGGAGTTCTGAACTGCCACCCATATAGGGCTTCAAATGGACTCATTTTCAATGATTATTGATAACCATTATTATATGCAAATTCCACTAAGTGTAGATATTCCTCCCACCTAGTCGGTTGCTGCATGATGTACATTCTCAGCATGTCCTCTAGCACTTGGTTTACTCATTCAGTTTGTCCGTCCGTTTGTGGATGATATGCAGTACTAAAATTAACTTCAGTTCCTAAACCCGTAAACAGTGCCTTCCAAAAGGCTGATGTGAATTTTACATCCCTGTATGAGATAAATGTCTTAGGAATGCCATGCAGTCTGAAGATCTCCCGCATAAATAGATCTGCCATCTATGTTGTCTTGTAAGTGGACTGGACAGGTATGAAATGTGTTGATTTACTTAATCGGTCCACAACTACCATTATGGAGTCGTTACCATGTTTTGATTCGGGTAATCCAGTAATGAAATCTAACGAGAGCACCTCCCATTTCCATTCTGGAATTGGTATGGGCTGCATTAATCCAGCCGGATGCCGATGTTATACTTTCACCTGCTGGCACTCTAAACACTTGGTTAGGTAGTTTTCTATGTCATTCCTCATACCCGGCCAACATCAATCCTTTCTGATTGCTGTCAACATCTTTTGGTACCCAGGATGCCCTGCATAGTTGCTTCTATGATATTCATCTAGTACCAAAGTTTTAAATTCCACTCTATTTGGAATGACTATCCTTTTCTTAAAAACTAGCAATCCATCTTGGTTAATTTCATAATCCCCTAGCCTTCCTTGTTCTCCAGATTCTTGTGCTTGTTGCCACAAAAATTTATATTCAAGGTCTTTTCCTGCTTCTGTTCTAATTTGCTCTAGAAATCTTCTTTCAACTCGGTTAACATATAACTTGTAAATGTTATGCAGTTTTCTGCTCAATGCATCCACAAATTTGTTCTCTTTTCCTTTTACATGTTGCATATCAATGTCAAACTCGCTCAAGAAATCATTCCACCTTGCTTGTCAGGAGTTTAAATCAGCTTGTTTGAAGTAGCTGGTTAGAATGCTATGGTCGGTCTTCAATACAAATCTTTTCCTGAGTAAATAATGTCTCCATATCTGGAGGGTGTGCACGACTGTAGTCAGCTCCAAATCATAGGTTGAATAACATAGCTCGTGATATTTTAACTTACGGGATTCGTATGCAATTACTTTTCCTTCTTGGGATAAAACTGCCCCAACACCCTCCTTGCATGCGTCCGTGCAAACCTCAAATTCCTTATTCGGATCAGCCACACTTAACACGGGTGCTGATGTTAATAATTGCTTCAGTTTTTCAAAACTATCCTGACATTCTTGTGATCATTTAAAATTTTTTCCCTTCCTTTGCAAAGAGGTAATAGGGAAATCTATCTTTGAAAATCCTTCAATAAATCGCTGGTAATAGCCAGCAAGTCCCATAAATGATCGTATATCTGCCACATTTTGTGGCACCTTCCATTCCATAATAGTTCTGATTTTCTCCGAGTCTACTGCTATACCTTTTTCAGATATCACATGTCCAAGATATTGTATTTCTTCCTTGAAGAAATCACATTTACTGAATTTCACATATCACGGATGCTTCCTTAACATTTCCAGTACCATTCGCAAATGTTCCTTTTGTTCTTCCGCATTCCTGGAGTAAACTAATATGTCATCAATGAAAATTAACACAAAAATATCCAAATAAGGGTGGAAGATACTATGCATCAGTCTCATGAAAGTGGATGGTGCGTTAGTCAGCCCAAAGGGTAATACCACAAATTCATAGTGGCCATACCTTGTGCGAAAGGCAGTTTTATGTATATCTTCATCTTTGATTCTGATTTGATGATAACTGGACCTCAAATCAATTTTTAAGAATACAGTAGCTCCACTTACCTGATCAAACAGATCGTCAATACGTGGTAAGGGATATCGGTTCTTAACAGTCAGCTTGTTTAACTGCCGGTAATCCATGCACATGCACATGGTTCCATCCTTCTTTTTGATGAATAGTACAGGTGCTCCGGAGGGAGATACACTGGGTCGTATATATCCCTTGTTTAATAATTCTTGAAGCTGCATTTTCAACTCAGTCAATTCTGGCACACTCATACGATAGGGTGCTCGTGAAATCAGTGATGCTCCTAGCAGAAATTCTATTGTAAAGTCTATATCTCTTCTAGGTGGCAATCCGGTTATCTCTTCTGGAAATATATCCTTGAATTCCTGTACTACAGGTATATTTTCTAGCATGGCAGCTTTTTCTTTAGAATTGGATAATCCTACTTTTATATCGTACATTTGACATCCATTTCTTATACATTTTCCCATTTGGGAAGATGTAATTGGGCGCAGATGTACAGGCTTCTTTATTCCCTAAATCTCTTGGCGATTGCCATTTTGATCTTTGTATTAGATAATCTTGTCTTTGTAATCTATTAGAGTCCAATGCTTCTCCAACCAATCCATACCAAGTAGCACATCATAAGATCCCAAGGTTGAAATATTCAAATCTACCCTTAATTGTTGTCCACTGATTTGTAGTGCACAATCTGGTATTTTGGTGCTAACTTTTCTTTTGGCTCCAGTAGCTAACTGGACTAACCATGTCTTTTCAAATTTTTGACTTTGCAATTTACAAATCTCTACTAGTTTAGGACTTATATAACTTAAACTTGCTCCCGGATCTACCAAAACGAAAATAGTTTGAGATAACAACTTACCTTCTAGCTCTATCATGGAAGGTTGGAAATCAGCTTGTCGATTTTCCAATGCTGCATTAATTCTAGGTACGCTTCGGGCAACATCTCCCACAGTAGAAGCCTCCTGTAGATTGGTTACTGCTTCGTTTCTAACCTATTGTGGGCAGTCTCGATAGTAGTGCGCTGCTCCACAACCCCAACACTGTAGAGGTGGCTTCTGATTTTTAAGGTTGCTCAGGTTTACTAGAAGCCTCAACAGTTTTATCTTCCACAGACCACCTTACCCTTTGATGGTTTCTACCGAACTGCCTACTAAATGAATTTTTTGTCGTGTTTTTAAAATTACTAGTTTTTCCTCTTTTAAAACTAGCACTACTCTTGTTTTCTTTCCTTGATTGCCACCCTTTTCCTTGGTCTGTTTTGGCTTTATCTTGCTGATAACACATCCTATCCTTCCTAATGGCCTCGTCCATTGTTTTGGGATTTACAAATTCAATACGTTCCTTCATATGGATGGGTAGGTTGCTCAGGAATCTTTGTACTTTAGCTTTCTCATCTCTTACGTAAGGTACGTAACGCAGTAGTGAAGTGAACTTAGTGATGAACTCATTCATGGTCAATTGTCTGAGTTTCAAATCATGGAATTCCCAAGACTTTTCATCATAAAAGAGTTCTGTCAGGTATTTTTCTTTGAAGTACTGTTGAAACTTATCCCATGTCACATTTTGGTCCTCTATTCCACGCACGTTCTTCACTTCTTCCCACCATAGAGTGGCTTTATCTCGTAACTGGTAAATAGCTAACCATGCCTTAAGACTGTTGTCATAATCATATATCTGAAAATACTTGTTCATGTTGATCAGCCACACCTCTGCTACCTCCTCTTTCTCTCCATCAAATGTGGGTGGTTTTATCTTCCTAAATTCACCTTGCATCTCTATCTTCTTCCTTTTATTTGCCTTCTACTCAGTTTCGTTTTCAGGATCAGCCTCATTAAAATTTTTATTTTGATTACTTCGCTGTGAAGTACTCCTTTCTTTTCGGCCTGCATCCTGATCTTCCGTTTGTTGTTCATTTCCTTCCTGAAATTCTCTATCAGCACTAGGCTTCTCAATTATTTGGTTTTGCTTATCTGAGAGGATTTTTAGAATTCTTTCCATTTAACACACACTCTCTCTCTCTCTCTGTGCATTAGTAACACGCAATTTAACGTTAGTCGACCGAATAGGGTCCCAACATTGTAACGCAGCTCTGATACCATTTGTCAATTTCACCCTTAAAAATACATTGAACAGTAAAAAAAAAATTCTTACTATCTACCAACACGTAAAAACAGACCTACCAAAGTTTCACCATAGTCGGTTAGCATTATTCATAAATGGCCACGTACATATCTTATTAAAATCTCCTAATCATTAACATAGTGATTATTACAATCAACAAGGAACATTGTTAAGCTTTGCATACCTTGATTCTTGGATTTAAATATGAATTGTTACATTCACATGGACCGTGTCAATACGTTATGATAGCTCCAGTTATTAACAATGGATTAAAGGCATTTTAATTCTTGCCATGAATATTTTTTTGTCGTTGTTGATGGCATTCATTTCAACTTAAATTAAGAAGTACTCCTAAGTACTAGTTATCTCTGGTGCGGTCCTTTGCCAATCTATTGCTCTCTGATTTGTTTGATTGACAACTGGCTATCTATACGCCGTGGATTTGGAAATGATCGAATGGTGGAGTTTCGTTAGGGTTTGGCTAACAACTATCGACTTGTAACCGTTTTTGCATTCGAATTCCTCCGAGGATAGCTTTTGGAACGACTCTGCTGCTCCAGGGTTTCTACTTCCGGTTTTCCTGGCCTCATGGCCTCTGCTCGATGGCAGCCCGGCGTCTCTGTGCATTTGCGCATCGCCCGCTAGCTGGTGTACTCTATCCGCTACTGCAATGAGCAGATTGGTAAGTTTAATTAATAAACCTACAACAAATTTTCTTACCTTCCTGTTGGCATTTCTGTTGGCAAGATTTAATTTCTTCCTCTAGGTTTGAAGCTCGATTAAATAATAACGCGCTATTCCGTGATTTTGGTTCTTGCATGGCTACTTACAGTTCAGTTCAGGTCCTGCAAACGCTCTCGGACAAGTCGACAGGTATTGCTCTCGAATTCTTCCGGTTATCTTTCCAATTCCTTGTTCAGGGCAGTTAATTGAAATTTGATTAAATGTAAGAGTAGGGTCTCATTTCTGTAGCCAGTTCTTGTCTTAACTTATTTTTCGATTCTACATGGCAGGTAACAAATTCTTCTTCTCCTACGCGCACCATTTGTTACACTTGCAAATTGTAGCGGTGCTTCTCTGATTCGTAAATGGCTAACTGGTACTTACCCTGCTCCCACAAGTACCCCTGTTCGAGCTTCTAGGGTTATTCCTTGGCCGCAAGCGGCTGGTGATTAACTATGGCTCTTGGGTTGAAATATTTTCTCAAAAAAATTTCCATATATGTTACTTAGGAATCAGTAGCCGCACCTAGGGTTAAATAGAAAGGGTATTTTTTTTCTTGTTATGGCCACAGGCCTATCTCCTATGTAACATCATTAGGTTCTCTATACTTTTGATAACCATAGCGAAAGACTTATTTTAACTCTCTTCATGCTATTTAAGCTCGGGTTACGAATCTTGCTCATGTGGTTAAGTACTGTGTCGATTTATGCGTGACAGTTTAAAAAAAGAGTTTTCATCTTGGATTTGGACTACTGTGAATATATCTAGGAATGTATCAGTTCTGCCGATTCTAGTTTCTTGTTATGCATATCGATGTTCTCACATGTGCGTTCATGAACTGTCAATTCGTTTTTTTTTGTTTCTTTCTTTCTCTTTTCATGTTCAGTGAAGAAGTTTATTCGAATAGCTGGCAAATGTATTTCTTCATCAGTCACAGTTTATCTCTCCTCTACGAAGGAAACAACCCTACACATCTCTCTGTTATTATGTATGCATATTGCTTCGTTTATAAATATATAAATACATTTCTCGCAGAGGTTTGTTCTTTTCCTATAACTGAATATAGCAACCTTACACATTCTGTCAGCATTTCTCTCCTATTTACTTAATGAGGAACTATTTATTGTGTGTAAGTTCGCTTCTTAGTATTTCATTTTGACTCAGTTATGCTAGTCTTTACCTGTAATTCATGTATTATCATAGACTATGAAGGACAACCAGCCCAGGAATCTGATCACGGATATTGGGCTAACAGTCCTTCGGTTAGCTAGTTAATTTGTAGCTTGTTTTTTTCTAAATAGAGTTAATACACTTATACAGAGTGCAAAAGTAAATTTCGTCCTAGATTTTCTTTTCTATCTATTAAACCTGAAACACCTAAATTATTTCAGCCCTTACAACATTTCAATTTTCTTGTTTGAAAAACTTAAGGAAATAATATTTTATACTTCTGTCAGGAATACAGAATCCATCTAATAAATTAAAGAACACAATCATTTGTACCACTGACAGAGATACCGAATTCCATCTAATAAACTAAGAAAATAATCATTTATACTACTAACAAAGATACAAATTCCACTCATCTGTACTTAAATCTGACTGATGACTTTTGGTTTCCTCCCTTCCACGAGTTGGGCAATTACGTCCCGCAACTCTCTCCCATGTTCCAAGTCTGAGTCTTCATTGAACACAGAAAAATATGATGGAGAATATCGAGACAGTCTCGTCCAATTCTCCAACTCCAGTGGAACAGTCTCCTCTGCAAGTTCCCTTTAAGGGTTACTTCCCAGAATGACAGATTCCTTTTTTTTCTTTCCTCTCAGAACCCCAAACTCTCTCCCAGAATCCTTATTTATTCCAGAGTTTTTTTTTTGTTTTCTTGGGGTAACTGTGGAACTGTTTTTCTGTTCAACTAACTCCAGATTTTGAATTACTTTTACCATCAATCTTTACTCATGAAACTAATTTGACAAGTAATCTTTTATTCCAATACCAAAATTAATTTCTATTCATAATATTCTATTTGCAATAAAATAACAGTGATATTTAATCCATCTTTAACAATATTCTAACCATTTGTCAACAACTAAGACAGTGGTTACATCTATATACTTCTAATTTCTCTATAAGACATGATAATGATACACTTTTTCAAAAAATTAGAAATAAACAATAGCACACTTTTTCAAAAAATTAAAAATAAACAATGCCTTGTAACTGTAATAATTGTGAGTAAATATTTTTCAATATTAATAAAATGCCTGCATACGACTTTTGACAATATTTTATCATTGCTCATTCATGTGTCTTTGAAAGTGTACATCCCTTGACCATTTTCATTGTCAAGAATCCATTATTGATACGGCTGGTTGTCCTTCATCGCTTCTTTGTCAAATTATTTTCGCCTTGAACTAAACTTCTTTCACTTCAAATTCTCTCTATTTTCAGCCGACTTCACACAATTATCGTTACAATTCTTTGTGGGGTATTAAAATTGATTATTTTCAACCACTTCATGAACATTGTTCATTACTTTATCATTTAATTCTTAACCACTTCATTAACAATGTTCTCACCTCTATCAATCAAGCGAAGCTTCAACCCTAATCACTTTCACCAGTCGCTTCAGTAGCGACTCTGATGACTTGTTTCTATCCTGTAGCAGACTTTCAGCCATAATACGTCCAAATTTCCATTCTCTCTAGCTTTTACAATATGAGTCGGCCACAAAAACCAAAAATGTCACCAAGGTGTCACGGGTCCAAAACCCTAAATGAGAAATGAAAATTCTTTCTAGAACCCCTTCCCCAAGAACAAAATTCCAGTTGATGTTTTAGAATCCTTGCAAAGTCATAGCAACAGATGTTTGTGTCCTATAAAATATTCCAAATGATGAACATAGTGAAATAGACCTGCCAACTACTCTTCTACACTAACTTCTATAAATCCATTTGTGGTGACATTATCTATAGTTCTCAGGATTCAAAACCTTGCATCTTGTCTCTGGTTATCATTCCCTGTGAGAGAGTTATCCCAACTGAACTGCTGGAAAATGGAGGTTTCTCCCAAAGTCCTGGGCTTTGGCACGATTGTCATAATTTCCACTATTCTGTGCTGCGGAATAATACGATCAGTGCAAGGTAACTATGTCTGTGATTTCTATGACTGCGGAAATGGAGTATGCAAAGACTCCTCAGTTTATCCATACTGGAGGTGTGAGTGCAAACATGGATGGAGGAGACCACTTAATTCATACACATATCTTCCCTGCACTGTACCAGCTTGTAAGTTTAATTTCAATCAAATCTTTGGAGGCTACACCCATAAGTACACAGTTCATAGTGCAGGAGAATACAAGTAATATGAATGCAAGTTTTATCACTAATTCTGATCTAATTTGAAATATATTTGCAAATAATCTCATCTATGTGTTTTTTTTTTTTTTTTTTGTAAGCTTGGTAGTTCTTTTCATTTTTCATCTATGTGTCAGATGTCTCGAAATTTTATTTTTAAATATCTTTTTTTTGCTATTGCACTCGCTCCTGAATCATAATTCATTAAGCTCTTTATCCACCAAACCATTTGTCAATAGAGGCAACCCTTGGGATGATATGGTGGATATTTTTTCAGAGCCTCCTACTAACATCTGGTGTCTGTGTTCTGATTGTGTTTGTCCCCATGTTTCCATTCCCTTCATGATGCTTCAGTCCATTACTGTAATTCTAAATAAAATAGTGACATATTCCAGTTTGTGTGAATTTAGTTCCATATTAATACTTCCCTCTACCTTTAACATATTTCTAAATAAACTTTTATTTTCTAACATATTTCAAGATAAACTTTTACTTTAACCTATATTTCATGTAGGTGAGATTCAACAAGTTCTTTGTCTGCGCAGGCACATTAAATTATGGCTGTAGTGAAGTCTCATATCCTTCAGCAACTTCGCAAGAATCCCGTAGTAACTTGAGCGATCCAGATCAGTTCAACCGTAAGTAACTTCACCATAACCATTTAGTTCGACGTGTGTACTAAGCTGCAGGCCAATATTGCGATATTCATAGTCAGTTTGATTTCATTGATTTCTTCCAGCATGTGAGTGGGATGTATGTGGAGCGGGAACGTGTGTGAAGAAGCCTCATGGAAGTCATACTTGCTCCTGCCACCAAGGCTACCAAAATGTCATGAATTCGAAGACGGGTTATTGTGTTGCAGAATGTAAGTTTTTCTTTCCCTGACCTCAACTCGGTTTTTTTTTGTTTTCAAAGTTATTCGGGAATAACTCTTATTATGATAATTATGAATGCAGTTTAGTTTCAAAATTTTCTCATGTGGTTAAGCTGCCTGATTATAGTTTCACGAAACTTAATTGCATTTTACCATGTCTAAAACAGTGTGTGTTTTTTTCAAATATTTATTGGAATGGGTAAATGGGTAACTAGTTAGAATTATATGGGCAAGGTCTTGGTTTAAAGTGATATTATTATCTTCAGACAAGATCTTGGTTTAAAGTGGTTTATTGCTATTATTATCTCTAGGTAAGGTCTTGGTTTAAAGTGGGTTACTGCTCTTATTATCTCTAGGCAAAGTCTTCATTTAAAGTGGGTTATTGTTATTATTATCTCTAGGCAAGGTTTTGTTTTAAAGTGGGTTACTGTTATTATTACTTGTAGTTTAGTAAGGCATATCCTACTAGCTAACTTATGATTTAGCAACAATTGAATGACTTATGATTTAGCAATAATTGAATGATCCTTGGTAGTAGGGGTGTTTAAACTTCTATCTTTATCACAACAAATCAACTTAACAGCTTTACATATAGATACCATTATTAAATTTTTTGAGAGGTTAAATAGTAAAAAAGGTTTTGGGTTAGCTGTTAATTGCTAAACTAAATAGCATAACTAAACTAAATACCACTGCTTATAATTTGACAAAACTTAAATAATATTTAACATAAATTGAAACATCTACATCTAAAAATATCATTATTAAATTACATGGCAACTTAAATGATAGGGTAAACATTAACCACTATACAACATGCCAATGATTTGCTTAAGACTTTTTCCATCATGTCTATTGAATGAGAATAGTATTATATTCAATGAACAAAATGAAAAAACAACAAACCAGTAATTTATAAAGTAAAAATAGTATTATATTTAATGAACAAAATGAAAAAACAAGTCATTTATTCACTTCATGGTGTTTAATATTTTCATTAATATATTTTAGTTTAATTACTAACAACTAAACTGATCAATACTCCTTAGTGATTATAATTTGACAAAACTGAATGACATGAACTAAAGTATGTCTAGATACTATTATTAAATGATACTCGAGGTTAAACTGGAGGGGAGGGAGATTTTGGGTTATTTGCGGATTATAACAAATGACAAAAAAATATAATTATACATATAATTCGCAGGCGAATTAGGAGCAGACTGTGCTGCAGCGGGTATTACAATCGCTGGAACTTCATCGAAAACAGTAAAACCTGCAGCAAGCGGCACCAACTTTGAAGTGGACTCGCGTCTAGCTTCTGGCTCTACAACTACAACTTCAGGTAACTCACTATTATTTACTGCAAATTCAAATCATTTGTTTTCTTCAAGTAAAATTTTCACTTTAGATCGGATTTTCACTGCCGGGCAAATTTTTTTTTTGGTCTGCAGGGTGTGCGAGATTGGCCAGGGATTATGCACGTCCATTGATTGAAAGGCTCTTCATCATCCTGGCCATCGTCTCCTTCATCGGCTGAAAATATGAACATTCCGTCCAACTACGCACCGCTTTTCGTTTTCCGGTTGAAGTTTGAAATCGTATTAGTGTATTACGTATGCAGCGTTTTCCATTTTCGGGTTGAAGTTTGGAATCATATAATTACTCTATGTTGTAGGGTTGGGGTTTGAAATCACACTAGTGTGTTAGTGTGTGGTGTTGGTTGTTTGTGATTACTTATATATATTTCAACACTCTAGAAGTTTAGAACTTTATAATTATAATTTTGGATTATTCCATGATATATATTATCATGTTAACTTTGTAATTATAATGTTGGATTATTCCATTATATATATTATTATGTTAAAATTAAGTGGTACTTTTTATCTAAAGTAGATTTTATATTTATGATTTATGTGGTTTAATTGATTGACTTTTGGGTTTAATTAATTTAACTTTTTAATTATAATGTTGGATTATTCGATTATATATATATATATCAGTGTATATGTTAAAATTAAGTGGTACGTAGATTTTATATTTATGATTTATGTGGTTTAATTGATTGTTTTTTACGTTATAGATAAAGATTCATGGACAAATAATTGCATTTTTTGGGTGAAGGGGCTTATTATGATTTTGGGGTAAACAATGATGAGAACATAACAAATTGGTTTTGTTTTCAAAAAGATGGATTTTTCATTTTGGGGGTGAAACCATGATGACGATAGATGTAACCAATTTTTTTTTTCCAAATAACATGGATCTTTAAGTTTTGATATAGAAGATGTAATTGCGATAGATATGCTTTTTAGTTAGACATGCCTAAGTGGTTTTATATAGTCATTGAGACAAAAAGAAAGCTGCTAAGTAGCTTATTTATGATAATTTATTCTTTTTTATTTTAATTAAAAATAGTTTTTTTTTTTTAAAAAAGGAGATTGATGAAATTGTTAAATATAAAAGTTATAAAAATACTAGTTTTTAGTGCCATAAAAAATATCTATTTTTAATGCAAATAATTCTTCATATATAATTGAAATTAAACATAATTAGTTTTTAGATTCTTATCTTGTAAATTGTAATATTCCTAATTAGCAATAAGCTAATTGGAATATTAGTTCGGGCCAATTTTGCCGCCTACAGTGAAATGTAAATATCAGTGAGCGGGTCGTGGACTCACCCGAGTGCGCGAAGGCAAGTACGCGGGCTGAGTTGGTAACGAGGGGGCCGAGAAGGGTTGTGCGGGAAAGGAGTCGAGGGTTTAAGAGGAAGGCCGCATACAAAAGTGAGAGAGCTCCTTATTTTTGGATTGTTGATGAATGTATGAAATTGTTATTGGTCGCAAAGACTTGAGCACGCCGACTATTTAGCCAATCTGCAGCACTGTTCAGTGCACCGAGTGTCTCTGAGCGGAGATCTCAACCTCAGCCCCGGGGGACTACGAGTGCCTGCTCGGGTGAGGCAGTTCTATCAGCGTTTTGTCAGAGGATCGGGTTAGGAACTTGTGCAGAGCCGCGTCGAGAGTGACGACACAGTCAGTGTGGGAAGATCATAGCTCATCTCATGAGAGCTCTGTGTTATTTCCATTTTGGAGGTTTCGGGCCTAAAGCAGAATCAAGAGTGTCTTGGTGGTTCCTTTCCAACTGCAGCATCTTAGAAGCACGAGGCAGTGCATTCCAGCCGCCTGTACGCAGAACTGTGCACCGTCGTTTCTCTGTTATTTCTTGAATACCTTTTTTTTTTGCCGTGGGAAAGTTTCGGGTGCTACCACCTGCGTATGTATTGTATTTCCATGTAATCTCCCGACATAATAAAATGGTTCAGTGAATTATCTATTTAGCATGTATCTGTCGCATAGACCGCTTCTATTATTTTGTGTACCGCTGAATATTTTCTCTTGAAGTTGTTCCATCAATGTGTCTTATAAATATTCTCAAATAAGAATATTACAGTGGTATCAGAGCATGGTTCTGGCTCAGCCTGTGGACATTATCACAATGCCTACATTCTTACCTCCAGTTCAGAGTAAGGAAGAGAGGCAGCAGGATCATTTACCCTTTGGAGATTATTTTCGAGAATGGCAGTCCAAGGGGGAAGACTTCAAAGCAGCTTTGCCCTTCAGAGATTACTGTCAGCTCAGGCAGGATGAAGGAGGAAGGTACAATGGTAACAGAGGGTTTTCTAGCATGCAGAGTTCAAATTTGCAGTGTACTACTGGAAGGTCACCTCTTCCCATGAATGGGAAATCCACTGGTCCCTGCGAGTCTAAGCCTAAGAGGAAGATGAGTTTATTCTCATCTCTTTTCAGACCCAGAGAAGATGCATCCACCTTTGAGGAGGTCAAGAAGGAAGAGGAAGTACTGTGCACTTCCAATTCTAATCGAGAAGAAGAGATCACATCACCTATTGAGGAGGCTTGTGAAAATGCTGTCACACTCATGGAGGAGCAGCCACATGCATCGATAGTTAGGGCAACCAACACTTTTGAGGATGGGACTCTTGCAGCTCTACAAGAAGTTCCAAATGCACATCAAGAGAAGCTTGGTTGCACTGCGCTGTGCAACATGGAAACGATCAAGAAGGAATCAAAACTTCATTCTCATGAGCCATTGTTGGATTGCACATCACATTGGAGGTTGGGGTTTGAAGATTTGAAGATCGATGGTAGACATCTTGCAGTGAGAAACCTTTTCTCCCTTCAATATGACACTTTCTCAATGAGCTCCTCTCAGCTCAAAGAGGAACTTCTACTTTCAGATCCAAGACCTCATTGGTTTTGGGAGACTATGGATGAAAGGGAGGTCTCCAGGGGAGATCTCATTGGAGATGCACTTCGGCACACTTTTCTTCCCTTCTTACAAGAGCAGATAGAAGATGGAGGACATCTTAGGATGGATAACATCTCTCATGCTTGTGTTGGACATCCCTTGAGCCATACACATCATGATGGGAGGTTTTTGCCTACCACCTATTTGATTCTTGATAGGGTCTCATTGATCCTTGAGAAGTTTATATTTCAAAATCCGATGAAGTGCAAAGTCAGAAATTTGATTTGGGAGGATAGTAGCCCTCATGGGAGGAGTACCAGGATGAGGAGAAGAAGGAGGCATCCATAAGTGATTGAGTGGATGTGGTTGATGAGCAAGGAGCTAGAAGGCTACTTACAGATCTATGATACCGGGCAGCAGGAGGCTTGGCTGTGCTGGTTACTCTTGAGGGAGTTTGGGCATCATTTGTACCTACAGATCTATGATACCAGGCAGAAGGAGGCTTGGCTGCATTGGTTACTTTTGAAAGACTCTGGCCATCACTTGGAAAACACTCTTCCTAAGAGTAGGAGGACGGAGAGAAGATGGTTGGATACTTGCATCATTGAGCAGCATAGAGGATGGATGTATGGTGTTGATATGATACTCATATCATTCATTATGTCTTTATCACATGAGTTGTATGATGGAAGTATGGGGAGGCAACAAATTGTCTTGTTGCTTTGCTTGTTTCTGGGAGAGCAAGGGCAGATTTTCTCTCACACTTTGTATGATGTTGCAGGAAGAGGGGATGACATTATCTCCTTGATCTTTGATGATGGCTTGGAAGCACTTCCAACTTGGGAGGTGTTCCACATTTGTTGCAACATTATTGGAGGAGTCTTTGACAAGGAGCATGTCAAAGAACAGAGCTTTGTATTGACCGGAGCTTATTTTCATGAGCTCACAGCACTGTTACTGTGGAGCAGAACCTCATGGATGAAGTATGCCTGGCAGAGATATAGTGGATCTTTAACCCATAGGTCCCAGGATCACTTCATATTTGTTGCACTTGATGAAAGAAGAGGAGGTAATGATGATTGAAACATCTATGGCATAATCTGCTTGACTTGGATTTCCAAGCATGAGGAGGATTACCTTCTGGCAGCACTTGGTTCATTCTTCTTCATGTGCATTGCTTCACAAGAGGGCAAGCTTGTCACATTGCTCCATGAATTGTATTGGGCCAATCTACATGATGGAGGCAGCCACCTCTTTTGTGGCCTTGGGCAAATGTTTTGTCATCACTTGTTTGCTCATTTTATGCACTCTAACATGTATCATATGAAGACATCCATGAGTAACAGGAACATTTTTCCATATACTCTTATCAAGCAGCAACTTGTAAAACTGCGTTGTACTTGTTTGGGAAGCTGTTGGTACCTCTTTTCATCACTTGTAACCTTCAGCACTTCCTTCATTTTGCTACTAATCATGTCTCCATTTGCTGATATAAATCAGATTTGTATGGGAGGCTTGATTATGAAGGAGACACATGAGCTGGATGTGTCTTTGAGTGGGAAGAATTCTCACATTTTCTGCACTACATGTTCTAATGGGAGCATGGGAGGAGGCATGGCCACCACTACTACGTATGCGTTCTCTTTTGAGGTGGGCCATGAGGTTGATAGTCATCCATTGTACAGTTATGGGCAAGTGTTTGGTCTTATGTTGTTGTCATATTCAGCCATTTACTATCCATTAGTAAATGTGATGGATCTTGTACATTGCTTGCCATGTAATTTTCTGAAGTTGCAGTGGATGAGACTGCGTTGTATCCTTGTGAGAGATTGTTTACGTCATATATCATCATGTAAAAACTTCAGAAAAACTCTCATTAGGATGATCCATGATGACCATGTCCTATTCTTCATGGATGGAATGTTTTGGGCTAGATTATTCTTCATTATTGGAGGAACCTTCTATGGAGGATTGCTCCTCACTTTTCCATGGCAGGGCAATAATTTTTCAGCCTAGGACCAACATATACTCTACACTTGTCATGAGTGGAAAGAAGGACAGCATGGGGTAAGCTATGATGCTTTCGAAGTTCAGATCTACAGCCCACCTTCATTACCGAAGCTTGAGGTGGAGGGCAGACCCAGAGGAGATATGGCGGAGGTAGAACAGGAGGGCATTCCTTTTGTATGCGAGGGTGAGGACTATTTTTCATATGAGTCCATAGGATCAGTTCAGGATGCTCTTGGGGAGTGAGGGCAGTCATGCAGAGATGGTGACAGTAGAACGGAGCTACATTTTGGTGTCCAAGGTGAGCAGTCACGGGACTCTGCGGGAGATACTCTGGATGAAGAGACACTTGTGACGATCCAGCCAGGGTTGTATATGCTAGAGCCTAAGTTAGTAGAGGGGGATGCTATGCACTTCATGCATGATATTCCTTTGGGGGAGAGCCAGATGGAGGCTCACATAGAGTCTGTTATGGATATGCGACTAACCGCAGGGTCAGCCATCGAGGAGGAATAGTCAGATGTACTGCCATCGAGTAGGGTGATGGCAGTTGCGGATCCATATCTTCTAGAGGTGTTGCAGGTTGATGGGATTGCTCTGCAGGAGACGAGTAGATAGCGGGAGTATGACATTCCTGATCAGGAGTGGGAAGAGCTGTTGGATATGGTGGAGCATCTATCTATGGATCGACACAGGGATGAGGTGTAGATACAGGTACTCGCAGTCAGCAGAGCTACAATGTTTTTATTGCGTAGCCCTCTCCAGGAGTACATCGATGGAGCTTGCAACATATCCTGCCCACTTTGGCCCATTACAGAGAGAGGGGCTTCCTTCCTCAGGTAGCTTTCTTTGGCAGATAGGGCAGAGCAGCGGGAGTTGATCATAGGTTGGCGGCGACATTCCAGGCATGCTCCATATGCAGTTGTTGTTGCTACATCAGACCCTTCTTCCAGGATGGACTATCGGGAGATCATGAGTTGGTACCCTCTTGATGGTACGGTATTCTTCATAGGGAGCACAGTAGAGCAGGGGCCCTTAGACATAATAGATGTTACAAATCCTAGTTGGTAGGAGCGCACCAGTTGTCGTTACTTCAGGACTCCTTCCTGATTTCAGGAGAGCGGGATCAACATGGGATTGAGGCAGGATTTGGATTGGATAGAGATGATGAGTTGGTATGCAATTACAGGTACAACACTACAGGAGCCCGGGAGCATTGATGCTTGTTGGTGGTCTTGACCTCTTAGAGAATTAGTCCTAGCCAGAGATAGTGCGCAGTCCGAGCCATGGGACTTGGGCGATTATTAGCAATGGTGGCGATGGAATTCGAGAGGATTATTGGTTGGCTGGTACTGTGAGAGGTTAGTTTTGGATCCTGGCATTGAGAGATCCCTTCATATCAGGGCGATGCGAAGGTTAGAGAGGTTTCAGTGGCACATCTCAGACCCAAGCACATTTTGCAGTGTCAGTAAGGAGCATCAGCTAGAGAGGAGGCTTGTTCAGGCATTTCCTGAGGACAAGAAATTTTTGTCAGATGAGGATGCCACTTGGGAGAGCAAGAAAAGATCTTGCAGTGCCCATCACTACAGTTGCTTGGGTCAAGCAACATTTTGCCGGGGAAGACTAAAGGGAGAGAGCTCCTTATTTTTGGATTGTTGATGAATTTATGAAATTGTTATTGGTCGCTAAGACTTGAGCACGCTGGCTGTTTAGCTAGTCTACGGCACTGTTCAGTGTGCCGAGTGTCTCTAAGCGGAGATCTCAACCTCAGCCCTGGGGGACTACGAGTGCCTGCTCGGGTGAGGCAGTTCTATCCGCGTTTTGTCAGAGGATCGGGTTAGGAAATTGTGCAGAGCCGCGTCGGGAGTGACGGCGTAGTCAGTGTGGGAAGATCATAGCTCATCTCGTGAGAGCTCTGTGTTATTGCCATTTTGGAGGTTTCGGGCCTAAAGCAGAATCAAGAGTGTCTTGGTGGATCCTTTCCAGCCGTAGCATCTTAGAAGCAAGTGGCAGTGCATTCCAGCCGCCTGTACGCAGAACAGTGCACCATCGTTTCTCTGTTATTTCTTGAATACCTTTTTGTTTTTCCGTGGGAAAGTTTCGGGTGCTACCACCTGCGTATGTATTGTATTTCCATGTAATCTCCCGACATAATAAAATGGTTCAGTGAATTATCTATTTAGCATGTATCTGTCACATAGACCACTTCTATTATTTTGTGTACCGCTGAATATTTTCTCTTTAAGTTGTTCCATCATTGTGTCTTATAAATATTCTCAAATAGGAATATTACATAAGCTTCCACACAACCTTCATAGTGCACCTCATGTATCCATGGGTGTTGTGGAGAGCCCTATAATAACTCAATTATTGTGCATAATTTTTATTTATAAATGTTAAATGTGATTATAATTAAAATATATTAAAATGTTGCTCGATCAAGGTGTGAGGCAACAAATGGATCTCGTTGGGATCTGAAGCATGTGTATTTGAAGGATGTAAGGGTCGGAGGGCGGCTTACCCACAACCCTCTCATGCTTGGTATTGAAGGTAGGGTTGCAGCGCGCATGCCAACAATTAATACCGATGAGACGACCAAAGGTGATACCTCCTTACAGGTGTTAAGCGTTTGTCACTCCTCATTCATGAATGGTTGGTTTTTAGTTTCAATATTTGGTATTGGTATAGTGCTCCTGAATCACTCATGGTCGTTTGAGAGGAAGGCTTCATTGGTTGGTTACCTTGGTGCAGCTAATTTCCTCAGTCTCGTTTCCAAATCCACCGGGTATGTTATTTATCTTCATCTTCTTCACCGCCTCCTTTATGCAACCTATTATCATGTTTCATTGATCTTATGGGGAAATATTTATAAAATGGTCTCTGCAAGAAATTGGAATCTATGTCGCAAAATATGGAAAGCTCTCGCCGGATTTTACTCTGTATTGTCTACTTTCTATATGATTTTCTTTATTCTCTTTGGTATTCTAATATCTCACATGGGAATGTACTACATTTATATGACTCGGAGTTTTGTGGATGTTGCATGCTTGTTTGTCCATGTTGGATGTTTACTACATTCGATGTCTCTGATAATGTGGAGGATTCATAATTTCCTGTGTTTGGCTACTCTTGTTTTACCTTTGTGTCTAGTCCGAAACAGGGTCAAGGATCTGGGGCATGTTGTTCTCTGCCTTGGGTGGCAGACCCATCTTGTTTCACCTCTATGCTTGATATTAGGCAGGCTCAGGGAGCCTACGTATGTTGCTCCATGTCGTGGGTGGCAAATCCATCCCACTCTAAGGTTAATTGTTGAGTTCAGGCCTAAAGTTAGCTATTGGATGCCTCTATATTGTGATAATATACCATGTAGTCACTGTTATTGTAATTTCTAGGACATCAAGCTGTTACATTACTCCAAGCTCATGGTTTGTGTAGCTTGTTCGAGTGCTTTTGTTGTATCCATTGTTTTGTTGAGAAGCATCATAGTTTGTCCTTCGTCCGGTTCTAGCTCTTCGGCAAAGGGGGTCGGGGTCAGGGAAGGCATGCGGGGAAGTGAGGAAACAATGGCCAAGCTCAGGCTTGCCAGCCACGGGGAACAGGTCACAAATCAGTTGCATAACTAATCGAGGATGTAGCTGGCTCCTATGAGATAGGTATCGCAGCTTAGGTTCGACTGTTAATTTCAAATTAGGAAACACAACTTAATCAACTTGCAGAAGCAAAGCTTGAATTGGAACATTGGAGAGACTTGGTCCCCAACCTTGGTCATTACAGAGATCACACTTCTCAATACAAGTATATTATTCACCTATATTTTTTGATGAAGAACATTGTGGCCAAGGCCATAATGAACCCTCCAGCTAGCTCTGTTAAGTCTAATCCTGGTTTTCAGGAAATCCAAAAGGAATTTCAACTTATCGAGTTCCAAATTTATCAACGAAACGTCTGTCTTAGTCGCATCGAGAACCACATTTCGTGTTTCCCTCGATCTGAATTATCGTGTTCAAGTGTGAAGGATGCAATCCCAGTGGATTATTCTAATGAGCAACAATATGCTTGACTCTATTTGGTTTCAATTCTGTTTAATTCTATATGATAGATATCTTGATTAGGCTATTATGTTATAGTTATTTAGCTTGTAGTTTGTTTCAAGGCATTTAATTTATAATTGCACTATTAGACAAACTCAAAATTTACTGCTTTTGGATGGCTTATAATGTTGTTCCTGGTTTCCTAAATAGGCAAATTGAGGCCATTGAACTCCTTGAATATGGTTGTAACCTGCTTTTGTTGAAAAAGAATGAAAAAATCCTACCAAACTTACCATATATATATGTATATTAAAATACTTCTAATTTTACAAGAATGTAGCATATTGACGTGCTTGGATATTTAGTTTATGCATTCTAATGGTTCTTTTTAATTTCATTTGAATGTGGCATGTTGATTTGATTAAATCTGTAGTTCATGCATTCTGCATTCTAATGGTTGACTTTGTATTTATTTAAATTTAAATTTTTTATTTTGAAAATAATATTAAATTTTTTAAATATTTTTATTAATATTCATAATTTTTGTTATTTTTAAATATACATTTTTTAATTTAATATATAAAAAAAGACATTTTCCTATAAATAGTAATTCTAAACAAATAAATTATTGAATGTCACTCAACTAATTATTTTTTGGTAAACATTTAAATCCTTGAATGTGCCTCAACCAATTATTTTTTTAATAGTAAACCGCAGAAATTCTTGCGTGTGACTCCATCATCCATAATTATTTTTTTATTAAATTACTATGACAATTTTTTCAATAATTAATGCAATAATTACTAGGATTGAGGGCTACTTTTACGAAAAATTATTTACAAATTTAAAATTAAAAGGGTTTAAAGGAAATCACTTTAAGGAAGTAAGGTTGTTTTTCATTTATTATTTTTTTAAATTTTTTTTATATTAATCCATTAATATACAAATTTAAAATTAAAAGGGTTTAAAGGAAATCACTTTAAGGGAAGTAAGCTTGTTTTTCATCTATTATTTTTTTATTTATATCTATATTAATCAATTAATAGACTAATTATATAATTGTGTAAAAACAATATTGAAAAATTTAGGCATCTATATTTGTATATATGGATAATGCTATTATATACAATGATAATGAGATTAATCAATATTCTATCATATTAATAAAATTATTAAACATAGACTTTTTATATACATTAAGGATTCATCAATGCTACAATAGTTATCTTTCTCATTTATATATAGATGACAATTCTCATTTTATCTATTTCTGCTTCTAATATTAATTTAAAGTTTTAAAAGTTATGTAGTAACCCAACATTTATTTAAATATAAATAAATAAAAACTCGTAATTATTATTGAAAACAATTTTTCTAAAAATATTAAAATTTATTTTAATTATAAATAAATTTTAAACTAATGACTAAACTAGATGTTAAGAAATAAGTGAAGGAGATTGGAAAACATATTTTAATATTCAAATAGAAATAATTTTCAGTTTTAAAAGTTTATGTAATAACGTCATATTTATATAAATATAAAGAAATAAAAATATTAAAATTTACGAACTAATGACTAGATGTTAAAAAATAATTGAAAGAGATTGGAAAACATATTTTAATATTCAAATAATTAAAGAAATAATTTTATTTCTTTGAAAAGTATAAAATATTTTTTTTGGAAATGTAATAAAAGAAATGAGCCTTTACGAGAAAACAATTTTAAAATTAAGTTTATAGGAAAATACTTTTAAAATGAAGTATAGTATATTTTTTCTTATTGTCATTACAGAAGAGAATGTTCTTTTTATTAAGATTAGGGCTATAAACATTTTTCTAATCTATTATGGAAGAGATGTTGTAATGTCTTGTCTTGTTATGTTATGTATACATAAAAATAAAAGCAAAATAAATAAATAAAATAAAATAATAACTAAAATTATTAATAAATAATAAATAGTAATTATTAATGATCATTAATAATTAAACCTTCTTAGAACCATTTTAATTCTAGATCTACCAACTGCAAATAGGGATTAAATCTATTTTGATTTTAAAAAAAGGAGTCTTGTACCTCAAACATTTGATCTCTATGAATACTAAGTAGATCTAGAGTTAAGATGAATCATTATTAAAATAATGAATTAATATCTAAAAATAATTTTGGTTAAAATAATGAACGGATATTTAAAGATATTTCTAGTTAAAATAATAATTAGATATCTCAAAATAATTTTCTAAAATTTCAATATTTAATAAAGATAATAACTTGTAAATTTTCTTACCACCACTTAAACTACACTCATTTGATAAAAACAAAATTAATTGTTTATAGATTTCAATTATTCTTCCCCATATATATATATATATATATATATATATATATATATAATGTTTTTTTGTAAATTTAGTAGATCTTTGTTACTTTCTATTTATAAACAAAAGTAGGTCAAAAGGTAAAACTTTAGCCCTCAAGCTGCCTGTAGGAAACCAAGTATGTTGGCAGTCTTCACTAGTTATAAGCCATCCAAAATATAAACATCTTAAGTCTAATTTTCACTGTCTTCAAATAGCTAATATCAGTATTTGCAGTCATAGACCTAATATGAATAAACATAATATTAAAATAAAAGCTACATATTAATAGTGATGTAGAAGATTCATTTCTCTATAAACTAGTAAATAAAGATTTCGATTATTACACTAAAGTAATAAAATATATATTTGGAAAAAAGTATAATTCAAATATTAAGATGATGTTTATTATTATGATATTTTAAAAAAATAATCGTATTAAACATTATTTGAAAGGTTACCTTTATAATATTTCATGTTTTGAATATGGGAATTTAAGACCAAAATATTAAAGTGATTTGTGGTTTTGGTTTCAATTAATTGCAGAGGTTATGAAGAGCGATCATGTTAATGAAATATGAAATCTGTTTGTTGTTAATAAAAGGTTATGAAGAGTGATTATGTTAACGAAATATGGAAATTTGTTATATGGTTAATAACAGATTATGTTAAAATAATTGATGGTTAAGTATTCTTTATATTATAAATTTTATTTAATATTTATTTAAATTTATTTTTGGGTTATTGTTAATTTGATGATGAAAGTTATATGAATTATATATATATATATATATATATATTATAAAATATTTGATTTTTTTTTTATGATTTCATTATTTTTTTTAGCATTTATATTTGAGTTTCATATTTTAAAAAAAAACTAATTATATAGTGAATTCGTTATTGAATAATGTTTGAGAGATATCTTAGGTAGAATCAATTCATAATTTAATAAGATGTATGTTTGAAATTTTAGTTTATTAGAAAGAGTCTTAAAATATTCTATATTTTAATATTGTTTATATCATTAATTTGATTCTTTTATTTTATGTTTTAATAAGTAATCCAAGCTCCAATAAGATTCGTTCAACTTATAGTAGCTACTACTTACATTAAAACCAATAAACCAATAACGGGGAGACAATCTTTGCTTAGTTGTAAAATCTATATTCCTAACGGAGATAACTAATGATGGATTTATATTCCATGAAAGTATGGCATACTTCAATAAAAAGGAATAACGAATAGGTAAAGGAAAATTGCTAAATTTTAAAATTACATGTTATTAAATGCATTTGGATTTGTTATTTTTTTTTTTTAAATTCATTAATTACATTGTAGACCTAAATTTCACATGTATAGATATAATTTAAATAAATAAAATGTTGAATTTTCTTTTTATTTTGGCTACTTTAATACGTTACTTTAACATTTCAATATGTTTTCAAAAAGCATAATAAGCTTTCCCAACGCTACAAATTATCTTCTAAATACTATGCTCCAATACAAAAGACATTTGAAATTTGATTCGTAAGTACTTTTAAAATTGTACCTCTCCAAGAATATTATTACCATATAAAATTAAATGAAACTTTAGTAATTATAAGCTTTTTTTAACGACATTGATGGTGAGTTCATTATGTCTACAGAACTTAAATTGTTTGAGTATCTTTAATTTTTTTTGAAATGAGAATAATATTACTAATGTGTAATGGAAGGATGAAAACAAAACCAAGCAGGTTATTACTAATGCATCACCATTTTTCTAAGCATTTCTCAAATTTTATTAATTTAGATGTGAAAAAGAGTAGGAGAAATGAAGCACCATTGGTTAACACTAATATTACAATTAATATTTTGCGTCGATTTAATATTGCATTTTATGACATAAATAACCCTTTTTATTCCCAACACTATTAAGTTTAAGAGGGACACAAATTTCTCTCACTATTTTCCATAACTGAGCTTTAAACAAAGTTTTAAAGGATTCTCTAAAATGAATAAGACAAAATATGAAATTTATTTTATTTTCACTAGAAACCTAAAATACAACTATAAAAATGTCATTTGAACTCATATCCTCACTTGTTTTTTTCCCTTTTTATTATTTTCTACAACTTAGTTTCTAAATTTTCTATTAAAATCATAGAAAAATAATTGTAATAAAAGAGTGGTAATCTTGATAATTGGATGGTAATCCTAGTTTTCATATATGAAAATATATTAAAAAAAAAAATCAATCTTTTTAGAGAAGTTCTAGTTGAATTTTTTTTGAAAATTTATTTAATATAAGACATTTAGATCAATCTGTAAAATTTTAAATTATTTTTTTTGTATCTTTCAATATCATTAGCTTTTCAATTGGACAAATACTTGATGCCAATATTTATACCTTTAATTGATAAAACCTTCATGGAACATAAGTACCTTGAAGGTCATTATAAAATTGAGAAACATGAACTTTTCCAAGATACAGAATCTATTCATTTGTGCCAATAATTTTTTTGTTAGTAAAAAAAAATTTCATTAATTCATGAGAAAGTTATAGCTTACAATATAGTTACTTTCATCTCTTCTAACTTCACTCTGACTAGATTTGTTAGCCAACAGAGTAGCACAAAAACAGAGAAAAATATTCACATAGGTGTATAATTTCCAAAAATAACATAGCCATATGACCCAAAACACAAAAAAAATCAAGAGACAACTAGTCGATTTCATGTGAAGGAGGAGGGTTCTGGCCGTGAGCACCACTTAGGACCATATGGGGGTCATTCCCTTCAGGTACATGGTAGTCTATGTGTTCCAATTGTGTCTCTATCTTGTCCAATATTTCACAATTGTGATGTTGGTTGCGCCTCACTGAGGAAAGGCATTCGAGGATGGCATCTAGGTTATTTGGTGGATGGCATCGAGGTTCACTAAGATATCTCATAATTGGTCTATTATCAATTCCAATGACATAGGCTTCTCCACACGACCTGGGGACTAGGCCCGGGAATGAGTGGCCTCACCCCCCACATCTTCCCCTTCCATTTCATCCTCAGACAGCATGTCCACCCTTGTCACTTGCTCCCCTAGCTGGCCACGAGGGCCAACATATCTCCTAACTCTCCCATGCTACCAAATCATGTCCTCCTTGTACGACAAACAACCCCAACACCATAAAGAATACCACCCTTCCCTAAATTCCCCACTGTTATCACCCAAATCGAAGAGATATTCTCCACACTTTGAATGGAAACCCTAAACTATGGTTGGCCACCATTCGAACTAGATAGGAATAGAGAACAAAGGTGAAGCCTTGGCGAGGCCTGTGATATGTGAATGCTGCCTGACAGTTCCTCTCTGGAGCCCCGTAGCGGTGGCGTGTTTCAGAACAACACACTTCCTTAAGAGAAAGTAATCCCAGAAAATCAAACACGGAGAAAATTCACCAAAGACATTTTACTTAATGCAAAATAAATGTCTTTCTTCAGTTGAGGGACCTACACAGTGAGCTACAAGACATCCACATCTAACACACACTAAGACACCTATTAAAAAAAGTAGTTGCAAGGTTAAATGAGCACCTAAATTTCCCCTGACTTAGGGAGCCATGACAACACAAGGTTTGAACCTCATTGTTGATGCAGGAGCATTCTTCAAAGTTTATAAGACCTAGGAGTCTTAACACACATTTACTAAAGGGAGTGGGTTCCCTTAATTAGTTTGTTTATTTTTCCAATGTTTAGTTTGAGTTCTAAAGAGATTTAAATGTGATTTGATTAATGAAGAATATCTCGTGAGTTGTAGAGATCTTAGGGATGAGTGAGTAATACTAGGAAGAGTGAGGATTTTGTGGATCTAGAATATCTTATGAATTATTAAGGAGGATTTTGTGGATCTAAATGAGAATCTGGTATAAGAATCATTTTGTTTAATAATGAAATTTGGTGAGATAAAAAAACGTTGGCTGGTTTGGTGTGAGAGTGTGATGAGATGTATAGAGAGACCGTTTTAATGTTGAAATCTAAGCCATAAAGAGAGAAGAGACAAAAACTTTGAATATACTCTAAATATAGATACATGTACAAAATTTGTATGGAATATATAGTATTCATATGTTGTATTACTATCTGTAGATGTATGTCTATATTTCTATTCAATTGATTATTATATAATTATGTTAATATTGGCTTGAATGATTATGATAATCAAACCCTACAAAATATGACTGAAATCATTGTTGTCTAGATCAGGTATGAACCAGTCATAGATATGATTGAATGTTTCCAATCATTTGGATAGTTAAGAGTATGCAGGATCTATAGATCTCGAAATCAGTTATGTTCATCACTATTTTCTCGGGTGTGTTTATGCATGAATGTGTATGGTAGCATGGTTTTGAATTGTCGTGGAGCCATAGATTCGAACGCCATTGAATTACCGAGATCTAAGTTGTCGGTTCAGAGCACAATTCATGAGCGAAGAAGGCTCATTTCATTGTAGAACCTGTTGAAGGTTGAACGGGCGGCGAGAATTACATTGGAAAGACGAGGCAAATATTGGCGGTCCAGATTGAATTCACAAGTTAAATTGTCAAATTTACGAAGTGAACACATGTCAGCAGGAGGTCCATGTGCATATCGCACATCACATGCGATATTATTTAAGAGTTAACAACATATACTTAAGTTTGTGAAATTCTGAATCGCGATAAGGAGTGAAAGTTGCGATGTTATGATGCGATATTGTCATCGCAATTTCACATTGACATATTTATTGTTTATTGTTAGATTTATTTGTTATAAGTTGCAACATCCGATAAAGTGAAATCTGCGATTTGCGATGTATGTTCCCTAGAATCCAAAATTGTGAAGAGCTTTTTTATTGCAATCTCGATTTTAAGATGAGAGCTATGTTTCAAGCAATGAGTGGCATCGCACTTGGGCTTGATAGTACACTCGTCCTGAGCCCTAGTATTGCAATATGTTTAAATCTGCAATTTGCAACATTGCCTTGGCTCTGAATATAGCGATCCATTGTGCATGCAAGGAAACTTTATGTAGGCCCATAACCCACAGGTCTGCATGATTTGGGTAAATATGCATTTTTTTCTGCATCATTTTTGGTATCAGAGCAAAAGTATTGCTCTTTGGGGTTTTTTATTCAAATATTGAATTTTATTATTAGTATGTATATGATTTTCATTAGTAATAGCTCCCGATACAGGGGGTTATGGTCTGAAAGGAATTAGTTGTTGGGAGATTAGAACAAAAAATATTTTATGCAGAGAAGAATCCTGAAATGTTGCAGACAATGAATACTTCAGCCATTTCATTCAAGAAAGTATGCTGAAAGAGGTTTGAGGTAGATAAGGTCATGGAGGGATCTTGTAATTTTTAAAAAATTTAATGATATATGGACGTGAATGTAAGTAGCAAGAATAAATTGCAGTCAGGTAGTTGTGACAAAGGACAAGGGAGCAAGTGAAGAAATTGCAACAAGAGATGTTGTAAGGAAATGAATAGAAATTGGATGTTCTTAGAAGGAAAATAAAATTAGTTGGAAGAAGAACTGAATTGCAGACAGTGAAAAGTAAAGAAACATGTTTATTGTCCAGGAAAATGAAAGCTTAAGGAGATAAGATCATTGGAATATCTCTTAGGTATGAGTTATATTTTTATATTTGGTGTAATTTGAATTATTTTCACAGTGAAGAGAATGATAACAACCAACACACAAGAGAAGACTATGTAAAGGGAAGAGAAGTTTTATTAGTGGAAAATTTAGAAGACGAGATTGTTGTAGAAAAGAAGAGAATAGCAGAGTTCTCAAAACAGAGAGAGGGGCATGTGAGAATTGTTTACAAAATCCTGAAAATGTTGGAAGCTAAGGAGCAGGAGTGCTCAAAAGAGGTTTGGTTGTAGAAACCCAAGTAAATATACCAAGATGATGACTTGGTATAGGTGACAAGTAAATACTTGTTACAAAGAAAGGAGAGACGATTATTGTAAGCTCACAGTGGGCAAAGTGAGCCCACATAAAGAAGCCGAAATGACTATTAGGGGTCATGAGAGAAGTCACAATAGAAGAAAGAAAGATGCCAAGGAAAATGGCAAGGGAAAGAAGATGAGTCAAGAAGTACTTGACAAAGACATTGCTGAATTAAAAGCAAGTATTGATGCAATAATAATGTTGCTTAAAGACTTTGAAAGGGGCCAAAGGTATGGTTTTACTATGAAAAGAAATAAGATAAAATGGGAGTTGTTGCGAAAACAGATAAAGAGGAGAATGTACATCAGATTATTAGAAAAACTCAGATAAGCTGAGTTAAAGGTGAAAGATGGCTATTTTAGACTTGAGCAAGAAGTTTACCTTGATGAGGAAGGGATTATTGATGATTTTCTGAACTGTTGGACAAGTTCAGATCAAATGAGAGGTGTGATGATTGAGACATCAAAGGAAGAGGAGCTTTGTATTTTTGAAACTAATGTTTTGTGTATGTATGTAGGTGATGAACAACCTTTAGAAGATGTATTTATGCAGGTTGATGAATAAATGAAGATGTTAGAAGAGATGGTTGTAATAGAACAATTCTTAATTGAACCTGTGTTCAAATACATTGCAGATGGAAAACTGTTGGAAACTACTATGGAAGTTGAAAATTATGAATCTAGTAAGACTTGGAAAAACAATGGCAAACTGTCGGAAGACAAAAGGAAATTGGAGATTGCAAAAGAAGAAGTAGAAAATAAGTATGAATATAGCCTTATGACAGGATCAAACAAGAGTATATGTACAGTGCAAACACTTGAGCTAATGAGATTATCTCTTCAAATTTTATTCAAAAATTATGAACCTGTATTGATAGTTGATGGGAAATAAATTCTCTTGAAAAGACATAATGGAGCATCAATGGATATGGATCTTAAAAAATATTGCATCGTGGAAGATGGTAGAACATAAATTTATAAGGAGAATTTAGTACAAGGAGGTACAACTATTCCAGTAAAGGCTATGAATAAGAAAAGAAAAGAGGATAGTCAGGAACTTAAGAATAGGTTGGTAGAGGTTAATGCATAGCAAAAAATTGAAGACAATGTTATTTGTAAAAATTGCAAAAGGAGGAAAAGTGAAATGATTTAAAACATCTCCCCACATCTATTTAAGCTTATTGATTTGATCCTCGATCTCTCACCTAGTCTCCGATGATGAACCACATCGCTGGTTCAAAACGTGTCGACAACGTTCCATTATATGATTATTACCGAAAGTGATTTTACAATTTTATATGGATCATACACAGATTCTAAAAAAGTGAATGTAATCAGCAAACTGAAAAGAGACAGGAAATCTCAAAGGATTAAGGCAAGGATGCTTTCGTGAACTATGAATTTTCAGTGAGCAGCAAAGGGGTTCACTGGAATGTGATATTCATCGTGCTAACAATAATTTTTATTGATGTAAAAGGGAATTTACAGTGGAATGGAAAATCTATTGTATATTGTTATTTTGTTTCCTGTAGAGAAACAAAGAGAACTTTAGCTTCTAAAATTAGAGATTGGAAGATTTTGGTTGAAAATAAAGAGGAATGGAAAAATAAACTTATTGGCTTACATATTTGTAAGGAAGGAAAGGGGAAAATGAAAAGAAATATGAAAGGAAGGAAGGGAAAAGAGAAGAACAAAGAACATAATTCAGAAATTAGATAGCTTTCAGAACAAAGTAAATACAAAGAAGAATTTTCCAAGACAAGACAGTATGAAGGAGGATATGACAAGTCGGACATGTCATATGCACATCAAAGGGATGACAAATCAGAGAAACATTGGAGCAGAGTTAATGGGGAAAAATATGGAAAATGTAATATGTTTTTTTTATTTTGAATTATTAACTTTTGAATGTGTTTTTCAAGATGAAAGACAAACTTCTCTTGGAGATATATTTGTTTATGTAAATATGAGGGAGTATGCAAGTTCTGGAGATGCAGAAAATCAGTTTTCCATATGGAAACAAGAATATGGGAGAAAGAAATTAGTTGATTCAGATGTTTGGAATGGAGGAAAGAGATTTGATATAACTCTTACACAAGTCATTGCAGAAGAGAAAGAAGATTGTAGAGTATGTGAAATTACAGTCCATGAACAAATTTTGTTTTTGATCCGAAGAAGATTTGAATGTCAATTGTTTATCTTGAGTTTGCAAATAAAAAATTGGGTGAATAGTTCAGTTAAATTTAATGTGAATATGGAAACAATTGAACAAGGTTCAATAACTAAAAAAAATTGTAGCTAATGGATAGTATACAGTGGGAAGATCATATGTTCTTGTGTCAAACAAGTAAAAATCTTCTTTTGAAATTGAGAAGATTCCATTCAAAATATTGGATAAGTGGATGATGAAAAGGTGATAGATATGGGAATTTTTCAAAGTCAACAAGTCAAGAAAATATGGAAGGATATGCAGGAGAATATAAAGAAATTGGTTTGGAAACAGAAGAGGATGCTGGTGATGGGGTCATAAATCAAAATATAAAGTCAGATACAAGACAATGGAACTAGTAGAGAAGACATGAAGTTGAAGTTAAATATTGTTGAGATGATGACAAGACAACATCACACAGAGGGACAGAAATTTATGTTTCTTGAAGAGATTCTTATTTTGAATATCAGTATCAAAAAACTATTCAGCTGATATGCTCATGACAATAGAGAAAAAGGATATCCACAATATAGGGTTTGGCATCCATGAGAAGGAGAGAATGCAGCAGATACACCTGCAATTGGAAAAGTTCATACAACCAGTTGGAAGATAAAGTCTAATGAAGTTTACAATAGAGGAAGTTGGAAGATTCATAAACAGGAGTCCATGAATTATTTCAACCTTGGGAGTATGATTCAGGAGCATTCTTCAAAGTTTATAAGACCTAGGAGTCTTATCACACATTTACTAAAGGGAGTGGGTTCCCTTAATTATGTTGTTTATTTTTCTAAAGTTTAGTTTGAGTTATAAAGATATTTAAATTTGATTTGATTGATGAAGAATATCTCGTGAGTTTTAGAGATGTTAGGGATGAGTGAGTAATCCTAAGAAGAGTCAGATTTTGTGGATCTAGAATATCTTATGAATTGTTAAGGAGGATTTTGTGGATCTGAACCAGAATCTGGTATCAGAATCCTTTTCTTTAATAATGTAATTTGGTGAGAAAAAAACATTTGGTTGGTTGGGTGTGATAGTTCAATGAGATGTATAGAGAGGTCATTTTAATGTTGAAAACTAGGCCATAAATAGAGAAGAGACAGAAGCTCCGAATATAGATACATGTAAAAAATTTGTATGGAAGATATAGTATTCATATCTTGTATTATTCTCTATAGATGTATGTCTATATTTCTATTCTGTTTATTAGTATACAATTATGTCAATATTGGATTCAATGATTCTGATAATCGAACCCTGCACACTATGCCTAAAATCCTTTTTCTCTAGATTAGGTATTAACCATTCGTAGAGATGATTAAATGTTTCCAATCATTTGGATAGTCAAGAGTATGCAGGATCTATAGATCTCACAATCAGTTATGTTCATCACTATTTTCTTGTGTGTGTTTATGCATGAATGTGTATTGTAGCATGGTTGTGAATTGTTTTGGAGCCACAGAGACGAACGCCGATGAATTACAGAGATCTGAGATGTCAGTTCAGAGTGAAATTCATGAGCGAAGAAGGCTCATTTCATTGTAGAACCTGTTGAAGGTTGAACAGATGGCGAGGATTACATCTCAAAGACCGGGAAATGATCAATGATCCTGATTGAATTCGCAAGTTAAATTATGGAATCTACAAAGTGAACACGTATCAGCAGGAGGTCCATGTGCATATCACACATCACATGTGACATGGTTTAGCAGTTAACGACATAGAATTAAGTTTTTGAAATGTCGAATCATGATAAGAAGTTAAATTTGTGATGTTGTGATGCGATATCGTCATCGCAATTTCGCATCAGCATATTTATTGTTTATTTCTAAAGTTATTTTCTATAAGTTGCGACATGCGATAAAATGAAATCTGCGATTTGCAATGTATGTTGCTTGGGAGCTAAAATTGTGAAGAGATTTGTTATTGCGATCCCGATTTGAAGATGAGAGCTACATGTCAAGCGATGAGTGGCATCGCACTTGGGCTTGATAATACACTCGTCCTGAGCTCTAGTATTGCGATATGTTTGAATCTGCGATTCCTGACATTGCCTTGGTTTTGAATATAGTGATCCATTGTGCGTGCAAGGAGACTTTATGTAGGACCATAACCCACAGGTCCGCGTGATTTGGGTAAATATGCAGTTTTTCTGCATCAGTTGTTTTCCACTTTATCGCTTCGTTGGAGTCCCAATCCACACTAACTTCTAGCACCAACTTCGTTATCTGGCCCAACATAGGGCCCCCAACTGCATAATGGGCTATTGTTGTGAGGTTTTCTTAATCATCCCACCAAAATGAAATTGTAGAAACTTCCCCACGCACAAGACGCTAGCTTGGCTCTCAAGAGAGGCCCTTCTAATGAACCAAGCATGAATTTCCTTCAAGAATCCCAGTTCTCATCTCCTAGGTCCAACAACCGTACATAATGGCCATCATCCCATTTATAATACTCTAGTGTATTTCGGAAAACTTCTTCCATAGACCATCTCACCTTACATACTTTCCATGTTGAGTCTTCATTGATGTAGCGTGGGTGGGCCATTAATGCCCTACACTGCCAAATTGGATAATTATGACACCCCATCAGGGACATTTGTGCCAATATTTAACTATTTATATTTTCTAAAAATGAGTTAAGCCCAAAATATTTAGGATCTCTTTGCATAATTTTATAAACTTCAGTTAAAAGAAAAAATAATGATACTAATAACAATTATTAAAAATTAATTAATTTTCTTGAAAAATAGTAAAATACCATGGATGTAGATTAAATCTTGTTGAAATGTCCATAAAGTGGCACCATGTTAAACAATATTCCTTTTTTTTAATTTTATAGTATTTGAAAAAAAGGTACATATTGTAATTTGCATTGATATTAACATGGTTAGAATCATTCTCACTCTTGAACACATATTTCATTAAAATTAGAAAAATTATATTCCAAAATCTATTTCAAAAACATTTCATTAAATTTGGAATTATGTAATGGATCTAAAATTTAGAAATTTTACCAGATTAAGTTTGAAAATCAATAAGAGATCAAAACACTCACATTGTCATTAATTTCATTAAGTATGGAATTATGCAATAGATATAGAATTTAAAATTTTAACTAATTAAGTTAGAAAATCAATAAGAGACACTAGGAGTCCCATTTCCATTAATTTCATTAAATGGCACAATTATGCAATGGATCTCTGATTATACATATCGTGAATGGATTCAATATCGGAATTAGAGGAAGAGATGCCAATTGTCCCTTTACACATTTGGTGGATGGATTTGATTCAATATTCAAATTAAAGAAAGAAACATCATTAGTCAAATTAAATAATATGTAATTTGTAAGGTTTTGGCAACACTTTTCTCATGAAGTGACATGGATTCGTGTACCCAATACCCTCTCCCATAAGTCACTGGATGCATCATGGGATATCAAGGGGCAGATGAAAGTTTCCTCCCATTATTATTAAATTTGATATGAATTTTAATATTAGCACATTCGCATTAGCCTCCTAGAAAACACACAAAAGCAAGCATAAATCAATGGGGCAAGATTTATAATTTAAGTTGCAAACCATGACTTAGGATTTTCATGTGTGATGGCTACAGATGCATCAATGTGTTATTCATTGTGTATGAATGGTCATGGGCTAGAAATTAGTAGAAGGCCCTGGTTGTAATAAGAGAAGGATTTTCCTCACATGTTCAGAGAATTTTGTTAGTGATTCACTTCACTTCGATTGCAAGACATAATAGGGAGAGTTGAATTTGTCATAATTAATGGAGAGTCGCAATATCTTAGAGCAGGAGGATAAAAACTATTATATGGATCACCTATCAGCCTCCATGTGTTTTATAACCAGTTTAATAAGAAGGCATTGTGAAATGGTCATATCAGAGTCTAGAGCTTGTGCTGAGCTGGTAAATTAGATTTGCTGGACGAAAAATTAATGTTGAGTGAATCAACACTAATCTTGGTGCCTTGGTTTTTCCTTCAAAATCTAAAGAAGAAGAGGAAAATGGTGAAGAAGAAACCTCTAGAGAACAGTAGCAGATGGTTCTAGAATCTTAGATCGTGGAAATCTCTTTGTCACACTCATATAATATTAGAAATAAAGACCTCTCGAGTGAAGGGGGGATTTCTGCAAAATAGTGTTATTTTATAATGGTTAAGTTTTATTTTGTAAGCACATATTTATATTAGGTCATGTGTTAGGTGTAAGGTCCCACCTTACTGAACATCAAAAATATAGAGAAGTAGAGGTCACATTAATCACTAATACTCATTTTCACAAAATCCTAAAGAATTAGTCAGTGTAAAATTGTTTCCAACAACAAGCCCTTTTTTATGAAAGCTTTATATAATACAAGAAACAAATGTCTTATTCTCTATTCATACTTCAACAAATTATTAAATTCATTTTCACATTCATACCAAAAACAAGCTACATTAAATAGTTTATTTATAATTTATAGTAACATAAAAAAAACAACAGTAACTAAGACTATTACACTAACAATTTATATGCACAAAAGCTACGGCCATTCAAAACTTTTGACAAACACTTTGCAGACATGCACTCTACACTCATTGAGCCCTTATGACAAACACTTTGCAAGCATGCAATTACAATTCATTGAGGCATTTTGTCAAACACTTGGCAACAATGAATATAAGATTATTCCTCAACATATTTATCTCATTGAAACTTTAAATGTTTCCATCTTAAAACAAGGACTAAATAATCTTAGTCTTTCATCAAAGACTCAATGATAAGCGCACATAACTCACAGTAGCAATCTGCAAAATTGCCCAGATTTCTAATCTGGGTTCTGAAAAATATTTATTTGGAATGAAATCAGGGGTTACATGTCCTTTAGGCACGGATAGCCCTTGATGTTGGGCTGAATCGAACTAAAAAAGCCTAGGAATGTGATTCTTGAAAACAACAAAAATGTATAGCCTAAATGTTTCATGTATGACTTTTGTAAAACATATGGAAAGAAAACTTACAACTACAGCTATACATGAGGAAAAACAACCCAGAGTTATGCTACTAAAATATGCTCATTGAATTCACACATTTCTAAATCCACCATATGAGTTCTTGAAACATTTTACCACCCACAAGCTAATTCATTTGACATGATCTGACAAGATTTTTGCACCAATTGCTACAATTTGACAAACACATGGCAACCCTGAATGCTACAGCCATTAAGGCTTTCTATCAAAATTTTGATAGTACTATTACAACAACTTGAATAAAAAAACATTGAATTAAGAATATGAAACATAAGCCATAACTGAAATTTATATCCAACTTACCTCAAGCATTTGATATTCCAAACCATATTTTAGTTGCCATTATTTTTGCATTTTCTTTTAAGGGTTGATTATGTAATTCCCCCAGGTATATTTTGGGTACATGTCGATTTTGACATTTTCTTACTTCTGATGTAAGTTTCAAGTTAGCACTTATTCATGCATAAATAAATTGATAACATTACTCCTTCACAGATTTTGTCAAACACTTTGCAAAATATCCTAAAACCGTTTCTAAAACATGCATCTAATTACTTGAAACAAAACCATACATCTTGAAATACTTTCCCAAGCCATTTGGAATTTATTTATTGCAATTACCTTCAACAATATTTGGCTTTCCTTTCTCAAATGCTACAATACCAAGATTAGTACCATAAACTACACCAATAATAACTCCAATATTGAGATCTAAACATGCATACATATAGATTGATCTAGTCTTCATTTTTAACTAATCAATAATATTATAGATAACATAAGCCTAAACCAAAATTAGATGCTTACAACAATTTAAATGTCTACTTTTTATTTTATGCTAAAGCTATACTATAATTTTAGGACAATGGAAATTATACCTAAAGAGATATTCAACTCCAATCGTTGATAATATGATCCACCTTTGATCCCTTAACCAAGTCATTTGAACCATTCGGTTTTCCACCCAACCATATCCAGGGAGAACTCCTCCCCCTAGAGCCCCCAAGCTGTAAAAGCTAACAAACAGTACCAAAATATAGCAGTAGAGAGAAAGCAAATGCAAGTTGAGGAAGATAAGTTTCAATTCATCCAAATACCACTTGTGGTCAGCTACATGATGTATAAATACTTAGTAATTTAGTTTAGGGATTTCAAATTCATTTCAAAAGAAATTGGCTACTCTCCAAGTCCCTCCCTCTCATAATTTTTTTCAAATCTCTCCAACTCTTGGTATCAACATGCACCCCCCCAAGTGATAATACATGAGACACATATATAGGAGAAGCAACAAATTATTTTAATAAAGGAGAAGTAATATGCATGCCTTGTTTTCCATTTAGATGAGTGTAACTCATGCCACTAAGGAGAGGTATGCATGCCTTAATTAAGGAAAGTGTAACATATTCATTTAAGAGAGTGTAAGAGGAATATTTTATGACATGTCTTTAATGAGTTTAAGAGGAATATGCCATTCTTTGATGAGTGCATAAAAGAGAGTGTACTGTATTATTAAAAGAGAGAGAGAGAGTTACATAGAGCCATGAGAATCATCAAGGAGAGTGGTGTGAAGTGATTGAGGAGATATAATTCCCTTTTGATAATAATATCATAGTCTCATAAAATATAATATTAATATTAATAATATTGAGGATTAAGTTGAGATTGAACTATTACACTTGATTAATCATAAGTTAAATGATTTTCCTTCAAGTATACTTGTTTACCCATTGATTGGAGGTGATTTACTATTTTTGGAAAGTCATACTTGAAATGCTGGACATGACTTTCTATTTTTATAATGTCACCCCAAAATTGTTAGGAATGAGATTTTATTAAGGGAATTCATCTGTGTGCTGCCCATGAGTTGTATTTTTCTTCCGGATAACAGGGATTCTGCACCCCTATTGTATGCATCTCTGTGCCTTACTAGATTGAGGACTCCGCACCCTCATCTACTCTAAAGATCCAAGATTCCACACCTTGATCTTTTTAAATATTCAGGACTCCACGCCCCAAAAATTTCATTATAAATTCAAGACTCCATGTCTTTATATTTCATGGATTTAGGACTCCACGCCCTAATCCTTTTATTATATATCCGAGGCTCCACGTCTTTATATTTCATGGATTTAGGACTCCACGCCCTAATTTTCATGGCTTCTGATATACTTTGGCTTGAAACTCCGCACTTCACCTTAAGGTACTGATTATGAGCTCATATCCATCTGATGGTTTGTTGGTAACATATTCTTCCAAGACCTGCAGACATCACAATCTCATTAATCAAATAAATCAAATGAATTTCATTAGCTTATTCAAATTTTACCAAATATTGTGCATGACTTCCACAATCATTTTGGTTTTGGAGAAATGACTTCCGCAGTCATTTATAACTTGAGCATCCCTATTGGCAATGACCAATTCCCCTACCAGATCACGCTTAGTACGATATTACGCACATATAATCATACATATCATGTATCATCCATAAATCATAATTAACCATATGTTCCACATAACCATGATAATCCATGGATCTGTGTCTCAATTCTGAATCATCATTCATGTCATACACCTATGTCAAAAATAGGATACCAAAAGAGAAAGCATCGCTAATATTCTCTTAACCAAAATCAATTCTTGTGCACGCAACCATAGATATTATCATAAGCACACAACAACCAAGTGACCCAAACTAGGTCATAGCATATAAGCATGTACATAAGTCTTTCATACATAATATTATATCATTATATCAAAATCACCATCTCTAAGTGTCATCAAAGCTATCTCACCAAGAAGGGACACTAAATACTCCCCCTCTTGGGCTAAACTTGGCCCAAAGTTTTTCCTACGGTCATAGGGTACTTAATTCTTTTAGATTCTCCTATGAATAAGTTGTTAACCTTATGTATATGTATTTGATATATTTTTTTTTTCTTCATGAAAATCCATAGTTTAATGTTTTCTAAATTGGAAGCAACTCCATGAAAACTAAACATACCATTCTTAATCAAGTAGAAAATATATCCATGCCATATTAGACATGTTTTGATATAAAATACCAAATATTTCTATATCAAAACCAGTCATACAATTTATAGTACCATATAGAAATACTATTGTAGGTAATTGATATGATATCTACTTAATTTATCTATAATAATTTTATATTCTACATTTTTTTCTTTCTCATAGTCTATATGAATCCTACATGTGTCATCTTCAAGTTTCTGTAGTATGTTGAGCTTGACAAGCTATAAATATAACACATATTGGTTGTATACACAACAATGATGGTCCATCCCATATCATCGTCAAATTGGAAAACAATAAGCATAAAATAATCCACATACAATTGTTAGTGAAATTACACAACAAAACATGATGTTATATATAAAACCCACTCTTACACAATAAAACATGATGTTATATATTGTTGTGGAGGTAAATCCCCTCTGCGGACAGAGGCGATCCCTACTAGCCCAGACCGGGTCTAGCAACAATCGTTCACGCTACAGTGCAGGTTCCTAATTGCAAATAAACCAACTAGCAATGAAGGCTTACCTGGAATCCAACGTTGTTGCTTGTAGAAGAGGTAGTGCTCCCGTTCCTTAGCCCTGGCAGATCACGATCCCCACGATCTCCGTGATGGACACCTGTACATGCGAGAAACAAAACAAACACAAGCGTAAAATCCAGTAGATGCAACTATATGTTAGTCAGAAAGGACATAACTCATCATCATAAACAATAACAAGAGTGGAACCATAACCAATAGTCGTTTAATATTAACCAATCAAAGGAAGAATACAACCATAGTCCTGACGTTGAATTCTCCTTCGGAGGGTCGCCAGAAGAACACGTCTCGAAAGCTTGTCAAGGATGGGACAAAACTCTCTCTTCGGATCTTGACAATAATCTCCTTGCTTGAATTTGGCCTTAGGGGAATAATCAAGGCTCTTGCAGCATAAGGCTCTTGAGAATTTGGGAACTTGAAGACTAGCTTGCCATGGAGATGGGAAAGCTTTTATAGATGGAGGAAGGGGAGTTGGGATCCCTATAATCATGGGATTGGCCCTATCATCAAGGAAGCTTCCATGAGAGGTGGCAAACCACTTCCTCTTTATGGAAATCCGTAGCCAAACCTCCCAACTCAAGATAGATAGCAGTCCAGGAATTGGTTAGGACGAAACTTCCACCATTTATTTTTAAAAAACACTCCTTAAATTGGCTGGCGTGAGTGCGACTCTGGGATAGAGCGCCATTTGGCGCGACCTCTTTGAAGGATTTTCCCCATTGCGCGGGTGCTGAACTGGCTACCCGCGCCAATGCAAAAAGGGCCATTTTCAGGGTTTTTCACAAGGAGATGTCTTCAGGGGGATGAAAGTACATGTTCAGGGGAATGCCATGAAAGTATTTGCAAGTTATGTTACTGCTCATAGGTCACAAAATGAGCCCTCCAATGTGCGAGATGGGGATTGCAGGGATGGTGAAAAATTACTGTGTAACAGATGCCCCCTAAAGCATGAGGCCCGAGAGAGAGAGAGAGGGGTGAAATGCTTTATGAGAACATGTCCAACTGAAAACTCCGCCGTCGGAAAACCTGCGTGAAGAAGTACAACTAATGTCTCAAATACATGATATATATGTGGTATGGGCGCAACCATCCATAACAGAGTATACAATAATCCAGATCCAAGGAATGGACGCAACCATCCAGTGGGGATCGATAAACAGACTCAGGTATGGTCCCAACCATATAATAAGTGAGTCATGTAAATAATCATAATAATCCACAAACTCGCAGCCTGGATTACAACAAACACAATCCAGGGTCTTGCGCTCCATCTCGACCCAAACACAGTACAAGTTCAAGCATGCAAATAAGTGAGCTGAAGTCGAACATGCAAGAACATCATCTGATTACCAGCCAATGATGAAAGCTGTTACCAGACGCGAGAGGTACCACCAATAATGACAATGGCCCTCAAGGTACTACAGGTACAATCTACGGCATGTGAATCAATGAGCTGGCGTCAAACACCCGTAGAATCACTCGATCGGAGGCCAATGATGAAAACCTCGCGTCGAATGCGAAGAACCTGCCATTGAGGCATGCAGGCTCCAAGGCACGAGAAGGGAGTTTGTAGATCAGCTTCCTGGATAATGAGCTGAAGTGGACAGGAAGTGACCTTGATCGAAGGTGGGCCATAATGTTTCCCACATCATCGACGCGAGATAGAGGAACATAGTGTTTTTGTGAATCACGATCAGATGAGAATCAGAGGAAGGTTGGTATTTGCAGAGGTCAACTTCTCTTGAACATATGAACGACACGATAGTGGACTTGGCAGTATTTGACATCAAAAGATCAGAGGTCATAGTGATGAGGCAAAGAGGAGATGAGAGGTCAAAAGGGATTACCCAAACCCACGGAGGCAAGTGAAAAATGAGATGAGATGTCCCCAACCCGACACGAATGCAGACAACTGCCATGTTCAAGAGCGACATACTGCCGACACGACAATGATGCTGGTTCCATTTTTTCCTCGCCATTTCGGTGAGTACCTCTCTATTTTTACACAATCTTGAAGAGGATACCATATGCTTGTCATATAAATCCATCCTTCGGACGAATCCATCCTATTACATTTAACGAGCCCTAGGAAGGAGAAACTCGAATAACCTCATGATTGACAATTTCCGATGTCATTTAGGTTTAACGAGTCTGACAAAGGGAGAACTCGACGTCTTTTCATGTTTAGAGATTTTGAAAAGACAGCGGAAAAGTAAACTCCAAAGGTCCCTTTTTGTAAATAGTTCCTCAGATCCGAAAAGGTAGAAAACAAAATCTAAGAAAACCTCCTAGTCGCGATAGGCTAGGGTAATCCTTTTTCATAAATAATCTATCCCAACCCGAAAAAGGGGTAAACGTATACTGGGTAGATGTCGTTCCGTGTCCATTTTAATGAGATCGAAATTACAAGGAACTCGACAATATTTTCATTTTTACACAAGCTTGAAACAAAGATAAACTATGCTTGGAACCGGTTTCATTTTTAGACAATCTTGAAACGGAAACAAACTATGCTTGAAAAAGTAAGCATGCCCCCAGCATGGTGACTCAATTTGAGGTACATGCCCCCCAAGCTTCAATCCATATGAAAGGCAGATGGAGTGAAGGTTCAAATTATGAGACAAAGAGAGAGACTCGACTGGAATTTTACGAGAACTTATCAAAGACTCGAATTGAACAGGAAATTGGTTCATTATTTTAACAAGGTTGACACATTAAAAGAACTATCCTCGGACACCCTTGTTTCATTTTTTTAAGGAGCTTGACATAAGAAAACGAACTGTGCTCTGCAACCTTGTTTCATTTTTTAAGGAGCTTGAAAAAGGAACCATGCTCCAACGAACCTCATCATAATGAAAAATAATCTATGGCTTCCAAGAGTTCCACTCCCGATGGAAGGAAAACATCCTGGAAGTCAGGACCCAATGCCCCCAACACTTGATGCACGACAACATCGCCACTGAGCACAGGCACGGGGTAGGTAGCCACATAGTTGACCTGTGGTGGGGCAGATACAATGGGTGGATAAAAACCAGGAAGGGATGATGGCAGGCCAGTTGCCATATCGGGACCAAAGAATGAAAGCTGATCAATGGTCACGATCCGTCCTTCATGTGGAAAACAGACCACACAAAAAAGGGAGGAGACAAGCGCTCCCATGGCATAGGTGTAATCGCGCCCCAAGAGAAGATTGAAATCCAAGGGGCCTGGAACAATGATCACATCCATATGGATGGTTTTACCTCCCAAAGTAATAGGTAACCTTGGAAGGATCCCTAACGGTTGACTCGTTCTTCTGTTAAATGCCAACAGATTCTGCGTAATAGGCGCAAGCAGTGGCGAACCGAAATCTTGCCAGGTAGTTGAGGATAGAATACTAACATAGGCGCCTTCATCTATAATGGTGCTGGGTACGACCAGACCAAAAGCCTGTACTTTCATCTCGAAAGGGACATAAGACGGAAGGCGGTATCCTACAAATCGATTCCAATCAAAGCAAGCGACCAGACTACTCGGAGGGGCTACCATCGAACTGCGAAGGTCCTCCCCTGATGTTACGGAAGAAGGAGCGGTCTCCACGACCTCCATCTCGAAGGTGGGAGGAGTAACCTTCGGGACCTCCATCACGGGAGGTGAAGGAGCTTCTTCTTGAGGGATGGGGACAGGAGAATCTTTCTCCAAGTCTAAAGAATCTGAAGAAACTAGAAGGACATGAGGGGTGTGAGATCCACTCTCAACAGAAAGGACCTGGCGTACCGTGGACGGAGCCAGCTCAACTGATCCCACGACCAATGGTTGGACGGGGATGGATTCCTGAATTTGAATTTCTGAGGGAGCGAGATCGACCAAGGAGGACTCTTGACTAATCATAGGATCAGTTGGCAGAGGACTCAAAGAAAGTTTTTTATAGCCAGCTGGTAGGCATGGTGTAGAAACAACTGTTTTGTCCAAGACTCTTTTAGCTTCATCCATATACGGACAAAGGTGAATGGCATGGTGTCCTTCACACAACTTACAGGGATTGGTGAGCTTACCCTATTTCTTAGGAGTCTTACCAGTACCAGTTAAGGATGTGCCCCCAACCTGACTCTCAGAAGTCAATGGCAATGGTGGGTGACCGTCAGACCATACTTCGAGCACCTTGGGAATGCCAGGGTAGTCTCGAATAAAATGGTCTCCCGTGCACAAGATGCAAGGGAATTTGAATTTTCATGGAGGGTTGGGAGGTTTATCAAGAGGAGGTGTTTCAGAAGCAGTGGCTGCACTTTTAGCCTCTCACTTATCAGAATTCTTCTTCTTTGCCTTCTTCTTCTTCTTCTTAGCCACCTGGTTACTCGAATCCAGACTTTCACTAGGCGAAGAAGAGGAGGAGGACGCGGAAATAGGCAAAGAAGGGGAGAGGTCCACCTTGGAATCAGCATGATGTTGTTCAGGTGGAGGAACTGATTGAACAATAGTTGAGACATTCGGAACCACAGAGGTTGAAAAAAACCAAACAAGCAACCCAACAGTTAACCCAGGAAGGGACAACGTTGCCATGTAAGGAGCACCAACATTCCCAAAAGGAGGAAAATGACTAGGATTCCCATCGGAGGGGAGTCCTTGGTTGGTGAACTCTGGAAAAGTTGCCGTCAACAACTCAAAAACACACATGAGCTAAAAAAGAACCAAGGTACACAATCAAGCGGCCAACAAGAAAAATCTAACAGGGCGTGTGATCGCGGGTGATTAATTTTACGACATTGAAACTAGAAACTTCACCATTTCATGTTTTAAGAGTCAAGAAATGGATTAAAGGTGACTCTATCTCTTTCAGTTTTGAAGCAAGTGTGAAAGGACAAGCTCTTGGTGATCCTTTCAAATTTAAAGAGTCAGAAAAGATCAAATGACTACTCAGGAATACTAGGCAAAGGGTGTACCAAATAACCATGAACTGCAATATACACCTTGGTTTCAAAATGAAAGAGAAATCAACCAAGGACTTAACGTACGTGCATGCAAACTCCCCGAATGTTGTGTCCGGTGTATCATGGGTATAGGGCGACAGACTCAGCTTCCTATGGATAAAGGATAGAAACCTAGTGGGGTCTCCCTTTATATACGCGACGGTACGGGGAGCACAAGTCCGTACTAGTGCTGTCTAAAGCCAAGAGGCGAACGATAGCTACTAGGTTTTAAGACGCTGGAACACGTCTCTAGCCTAGACCTCTAAATGTGTTTCGTTAGATTTCAATGCTGCCTTAGTGTAAATTGAGTAAATTTTAAAGTTTATCTTCAATTACGTTTCAGTTTTCAGGCCCTAGCGAATGTAATGTCTCAAAATATCCTAAATGCACTCTATATGCCACAGTATATCATTTCATTTGATGAAAGCTATTTATGAGAGAGTTGAGAGCTTTTCACACAATAATGAAATGAACAGAAAACAACCAATGATGTCTCTAATGCAGCTAATGAAAACTAAAAATCTTTTCGTTCAAGGTTACCAATCACTAATAACGCTGAAAATATCTAATTCACATTAACTAATGAAAAGAAAAAGAGATTTTTTTTTCAATATTACAGAGCAAAGTGTGCTAAAAAAAATGAAAACTAATGCAAAGGCGATTCGAGAAATGATGATAAGAGAGAAAAAACAAACAAATTTCACTCAATAGAAAACATGATCAGACCTCAAATCGACCAATAGTCCCTCAAAACCAAGAAAGTCCAAAAGGCACAAATGAGCCGTGTAATCTAGGCCCAAAACGAGACAAAGCGGAATTGAAATGAAGGAGGATTCAATCACTCAAATAGCACAATAAAACAATAAAAAACTGTCAAACGAATGCAGGGAAGCAATCACAAGGTTGACTGAAACGATAGAAACCAAAAACTCCCAAGGAAGGCTCGACACACCATAGCACCTAGATGACCTAGGGCTAGAATGCAAAATCGATGGAAATGGGCAAACAACTGAAGGACGAAGGTAAGAGTCGGTCAATCAAGGCTCCAAAACACTCAAGTAGTCGAAAAAATAAAACCAAAATCAAAGATCAGGCTCAGAAATCTCAAAATCAAGCAAACCCTAGCTATCCCGAGCACTTGCGCGACTGTCAGGCTGGAACTAGCGCCATATCCGAATTGGCGTGGGTAATACATGGACAACTAGTGCCAATTGCCATGATTGTCACGCTAAAAAATGCGCCAGTCAAGTTTGCTATGCTAAAATAAAAAATAAGAAATCTAAGATCAGACCAGTGATGTTTGGAGTTTTCAAAAACCCAAATTCACAGAAAGAACCAGCCAAAGAGAGCTGATCAAGCAAGCAGAATCAAGAATCAACCGAAGAGACAAGACAGTGCTCCAGGTGCTCAGTTTACAAATTAAACCAGAGATTGACTGAAGCAGCTTTGATCTACTTCGCAATTGTAGAGCAAAAGAGTTTCGAAGGCTATCTGGCCAACTTCAGGCTCCGTCTATAACTCATAAAACGAATGACAACAAGCTAACGATCCCCGGCGGAGTCGCCAATTTGTTGTGGAGGTAAATCCCCTCTACGGACAGAGGCTATCCCTACTATCCCAGACCGGGTCTAGCAACAATCGTTCACGCTACAGTGCAGGTTCCTAATTGCAAATAAACTAACTAGCGATGAAGGCTTACCTGGAATCCAACGTTGTTGCTTGTAGAAGAGGTAGCGCTCCCGCTCCTTAGCCCTGGCAGATCACGATCCCCACGATTTCCATGATGGACACCTACACATGCGAGAAAAAAAAAACGCAAGCGTAAAATCCAGTAGATGCAACTATATGTCAGTTAGAAAGGACATAACTCATCATCATAAACAATAACAAGATTGGAACCATAACCAATAGTTGTTTATTATTAACCAATCAAAGGAAAAATACAACCATAGTCCTGACGCTGAATTCTCCTTCGGAGGGTCGCCAGCAGAACACGTCTCGAAAGCTTGTCAAGGATGGGACAAACCTCTCTCTTCGGATCTTGAGAATAGTCTCCTTGCTTGAATTTGGCCTTAGGGGAATAATCGAGGCTCTTGCAGCATAAGGCTCTTGAGAATTTGGGAACTTGAAGACTAGCTTGCCATGGAGATGGGAAAGCTTTTATAGATGGAGGAAGGGAAGTTGGGATCCCTATAATCATGGGATTGGCCCTATCATCAAGGAAGCTTCCATGAGAGGTGGCAAACCACTTCCTCTCTATGGAAATCCGTAGCCAAACCTCCCAACTCAAGATAGATAGCAGTCCAGGAATTGGTTAGGACGAAACTTCCGCCATTTATTTTTAAAAAACACTCCTTAAATTGGCTGGCGCGAGTGCAACTCTGGCACAGAGCGCCAGTTGGCGCGACCTCTTTGAAGGATTTTCCCCATTGGCGCGGGTACTGAACTGGCTACCCGCGCCAATGCAAAAAGGGCCATTTTTAGGGTTTTTCACAAGGAGATGTCTTCAGGGGGATGAAAGTACATGTTCAGGGGAATGCCATGAAAGTATTTTCAAGTTATGTTACTGCTCACAGGTCAAAAAATGAGCCCTCCAATGTGAGAGACGGGGATTGCAAGGATGGTGACAAATTACTGTGTAACATATATAAAACACACTCTTACATCCCACTTGATTTATGTCTTCTCAATCCAATTTTCCTCTTTTCATTCCATAATACATCCTTGCAATCAAAATATTTAGGATCTATCTTTAGTTTTTACTAAACGTTTACTCTTTAGGAAAAAATACAATTTGAGGTTCAAGGCACCATTTTTTATTTTTTTAACTAACAACCTAAGATTAAATACAGTCCTCATTGACCCACTTATATATTATAGAGCATTCCTTTAGTTTGCATAATCTTCAGTATTATTCACTTCTCTAACTTAAGAATCAATTATGAATGACTCTGTTAGAATATATTCATTTTGAAAGTAGATTAATGATATATTTTTGAAAGCAGCTTGTAATCAAGAACAACTCTCACAATTATGAAAATATGGTAACCTTGATAACTTTAAGTCAATCTGTTTTCCATCTATGAAATCAGTCATGATTTATATTCAGTAATTAATCAAATCATTTGGTTTCATGTCTAACTCCTTACTATTAATATATACACAACAAAAAGCTATGAAAACCATACATTTCTCAAAATGTGATGAATCTTGTTAAATTTAAATAAGATTTAGACTATCAGAAGGGAATTTCTAGCCTAAAGTTAGACCTTTTTTTTTAAGGATAAATACCACCCTCTCAAATTATTAAGACATTTTGTAGGACTAATAAATACTCATACAACTATACATCCCAACAAAAAAATTCCTAAATCCAACAATCTCTTCCATTCCACATACAATACACTCATCTTGGCCTTCTAATCAATGTAAGAATTCCAATTCATCAAAATGTGATCTCACTCTCCTTCAATTTCTCCCTCAAAAATATCACAAGCACATATTCTTGTAAAACAAGAACTCAACTAAGCTTTTCATTAATCACATGTTTTTTCTTTAATTTCAAATAAAACAAGTTCTCACCACATAAAACATTTACCTTATAAACATGTTATTCTCTTCACAATTTATAAACAATTTGAAATTTGATGTGATCGCCTAACTAACAATAGGTTAGAGAAATACATGAGTTCAATCCTCATAATTTCTCTAATTAATTTGGTTAAATAGAATGCAACCAATATTCAAATGATAAAATGAATAAAGAGACTATTATGGCTTTCCTAGACCTAATTTGTCTTAATCCAATAGAAAAGTTATTTCATCAACTTATCACAATAGTCTTTTTCTACATTTCAAGAATTTGAAAGTCATTTTAATTCTACCTAAATTCAACACATACAAAAGGATTACAATACTAGAGGATAGATATCTAGTTCACACTTGACTCCATATATCAAAATCAATTATTCCAAACATTCTAAACCAGCAGGGAAAATTTTAGGGGCTAATATTCGCAGTTGGGCTAATTTTCCATGTCTTTTCCAAAAAAAAAAATCGCCAATTTTCATTTTTTTCTAAAAATGATTCACCCACATTTTATAGAGTAAAATTATTTTACTCTAAAAATCGCCAAAATTTTATATAGACTAATATAAAATTATTAGAAATCTAAATATGTTTACAAAAATATTTCCATACATTTTACAATTTCCATATTAGGGACTAATCAGATTTGCCAATGTTTGTAAACTTTAAGATACACTTCCATCCTTAAAATTTTCCTTGTAAACCACCTAATGGTGTTCAGTATACCAATCTTAGTATCTTCATTTTTATTAAAAATTAAAATAATGGATTTAAAGCTCAAGAAAATTTGTGTTACAAATCTCTATCCATTTAACTTTAATTACTCCTTAATCATGAATATCAGATTCCATCAAAATATTCTAACCAGAAGAATTACTTAGCTCATAGATATATTTTAGTATGGATTCCACACCCATATCTTACCTCATTACTTATCTCATAGATATATACTAGTATGGATTCCACATCCATACATTTTCTCAAAGATAAATGCTAGTATGGTTTCCACAACCATACATTAGATCATAGATATATGTTAGTATGGATTCCACACCCATATATTTTCTCATAGATATATGCTAGTATGGATTCCACACCCATACATTAGCTTAAGGAAAACATAACATTCAAGTGTTCCTTAAAATGGTTTCTACAACCCTTCATGCACCAATCATTTAAGCCTCTTGTTTATTAGGAAATTCATACCTCAACCTAGTATTTGAGTGATTTAAAGTTATTTGATGCCTAATTTCAATGAAAAATAAACAAAATCGTGTCAAATAAATCAAAGAAATTTCATTCTTACTCATTAATAATGTATTTCCAAATCATATTTTGACACATCTAATTAATACACATACATTACTCTTGAATCTACATTCACAGTTAAAAGTGACATCCTTCAAGGTAGTTTTTAGTTAAGTTTCCTTTAGTGTAGGTATGAAAAGATTCAAAAATATCATGATGAACTCAATCATCACGTTAATGGAATCTCAACCTTACACTTGTTACTCATACCCAAAGCATACACACCAAGGTAATCACACTATGGTCCATATTAAGCCAATATTCTTCTTGGTAGATACCATTTCAGCTAGTTAAGATTGCTACTAAGCCCATATCACATTGAAAATGATGCATTAAAAATATATGAAACCATGCATTCACTCCACCTACCTCACTCATCAATTGAAAATCAAGTCATTCGCATACTTGGGTTTGACCCCAACTTTCTCAAGCACATCCTTTCCTAGCATGTCTTTAAGCATTTTAACATATTGATGATAATATTTCTTAAAAAAACTATAAAGGAATATAAGAAATAATTTTTTATTTTTTTCATGAGTTTCTAAATGAAATAATGATAATAATATCCTCTATGCAACCAATATGCTTCCAAGTCAAGATATACAACAACTCAACATGCATGCAAAATCAACATTCATACATCATCAACCTACAAGTAAGCATGTTGGCCCATTAGGCCCTAGTGTTGTAACTCGCTTTGATACCATATGTAAGGCCCCACCTTACCGACCATCAAAAATATAGAGAAGTAGAGGTTACATTAATCACTAATACTCATTTGCACAAAATCCTAAAGAATTATTCAGTGTAAAATTGTTTCCAACAACAAGCACTTTTTTATGAAAGCTTTAGATAATACAAGAACCAAATGTCTTATTCTCTATTCATACTTCAACAAATTATTAAATTCATTTTCACATTCATACCAAAAACAAGCTACATTAAATAGTTTATTTATAATTTATAGTAACATAAAAAAAACAACAGTAACTAAGACTTTTACACTAACAATTTATATGCACAAAAGCTACAACCATTCAAGAATTTTGACAAACACTTTGCAGACATGAACTCTACACTCATTGAGCCCTTATGATAAACACTTTGCCAGCATGCAATTAAAAGTCACTAAGGCATTTTGTCAAACACTTGGCAACACTGAATTTAAGATTATTCCTCAACATATTTATCTCATAAAATTCAGAAATTGAAACTTTAAATGTTGGCATCTTAAAATAGGGACTAAATAATCTTAGACTTTCATCAAAGACTCAACAATAAGCGCACATAACTCACAACAACAATCTGCAAAATTGCCCATATTTCCAATCTGGGTTCTGAAAAATATTTATTTGGAATGAAATCAGGGGTTACATGTCCATTAGGCACAAATACTCCCTGATGTTGGGCTAAATCGAATTAAACATGCCCAGGAATGCGATTGTTGAAAACAACAAAAATTTATAGCCTAAATGTTTCATTTATGACTTTTGTCAAACATATGGAATGAAAACTTACAACTACAGCTCTACATGAGGAAAAACAACCCAGAGTTACGCTACTAAGCTATGCTCATTGAATTCACACATTTCTAAATCCACCATATGAGTTCTTGAAACGTTTTACCACCCACAAGCTAATTCATTCGACATGATTTGACAAGCTTTTTGCACCAATTGCTACAATCTGACAAACACATGGCAACCCTGAATGCAATAGCCATTAAGGCTTTCTGTCAAAATTTTGATAGTACTATTAAAACAACTTGAATATAAAAACATTGAATTAAGAATATGAAACATAAGCCATAACTGAAATTTATCTCCAACTTACCTCAAGCATTTGATATTCCAAACCATATTTTAGTTGCCATTATTTTTTCATTTTCTTTTAAAGGTTGATTATGTAATTCCTCCAGGTATATTTTGGGTACATGTCCATTTTGAAATTTTCTTACTTGATGTAAGCTGCAAGTTAGCACTTATTCATGCATAAATAAATTGATAACATTACTCATTCATGGATTTTTTCAAACACTTTCCAAACTATCCTAAAACCATTTCTAAAACATGCATCTAATTACTTTAAACAAAATGTAAATCTTGAAATACTTGCCCAAGTCCTTTGGAATTTATTTATTGCAATTACCTTAAAAAATATTTGGCTTTCCTTTCTCAAATGCTACAATACCAAGATTAGTACCATAAACTACACCAATAATAACTCTAATATTGAGATCTAAACATCCATACATATAGATTGATCTAGTCTTCATTTCTAACTAATAAATAATATTATAGATAACATAAGCCTAAACAAAAATTAGATTCTTCCAACAATTTAAATGTCTACTTTTTATTTAATGCTAAAGCTATACTATAATTTTAGGACAATGGAAATTATACCTAAAGAGATATTCAGCTCCAATCGTTGAGAGTATGATCCACCTTTGATCCCTTAACCAAGTCATTTGAACCATTTTGTTTTCCACCCAAACATATCCAGGGAGATCTCCGCCCCCTAGAACCCCTGAGCTGTAAAAGCTCACAAAGAATACCAAAATATAGCAGTAGAGAGAAAGCCAATCCAAGTTGAGGAAGATAAGTTTCAATTCCTCCAAATACCACTTATGGTCAGCTACACGATGTATAAATACTTAGTAATTTAGTTTAGGGATTTCAAATTCATTTCAAAATAAATTGGCTTCTCTCCAAGTCCCTCCCTGTCATAATTTTTTTCCAAATCTCTCCAACTCTTGGTATCAACATGCACCCACCCCAAGTGAGAATACATGAGACAGATATATAGGAGGAGCAACAAATTCTTTTCATAAAGGAGGATTAATATGCATGCCTTGTATTCCATTTAGATGAGTGTAGCTCATGCCATTAAGGAGAGGTATGCATGCCTTAATTAATTAAAGTGTAACATATTCATTTAAGAGAGTGTAAGAGGAATATTTTATGACATGTCTTTAATGAGTGTAAGAGGAATATGCCATTATTTGATGATTTCATAAAAGAGAGTGTATTGTATTATTAAAATAGAGAGAGAGAGTTACATAGAGCCATGAGAATCATCAAGGAGAGTGGTGTGAAGTGATTGAGGAGATTTAATTCCCTTTTAATAATAATATCATAGTCTCATAAAATATAATAATAATATTAATAATATTAATAATATTAATAATATTGAGGATTAAGTTGAGATTGAACTATTACGATTGATTAATCGTAAGTTAAACGATTTTCCTTCAAGTATACTTGTTTACCCATTGATTCGAGGTGATTTACTATTTTTGGGAAGTCATACTTGAAATGCTAGACATGACTTTCTATTTTTAGAAAGTCACCCCAAAATGGTTAGGAATGAGATTTTATTAAGGAAATTCATCTGTGATCTGCCTATGAGTGGTACTTTTCTTCTGGATAATAGGGATTCTGCACCCCTATTGTATGCATCTCTGTGCCTTAGTAGATTGAGGATTTCGCGCCCTGATCTACTCTAAAGATCCAAGATTCCACACCTTGATCTCTTTAAATATTCAGGACTCCGCACCCCAAACATTTCATTATCAATTCAAGAATCCATGTGTTTATACTTCATGGATTTAGGACTCCACACCCTAATCCTTTTATTATATATCCAAGACTCCACGTCTTTATATTTCATGGATTTAGGACTCTGCGCCCTTATTTTCATGGCTTCTCATATACTCTACTTTGAAACTCCATATTTCACCTTAAGGTATTGATTGTGAGCTCATACCCATCTAATGGTTCGTTGGTAAGGTCTTCTTCCAAGACCTGGAGACATCACAATCTCATTGATCAAATAAATCAAATTAATTTCATTAGCTTATTCAAATTTTACCAAATATTATGCATGACTTCCCCAGCGATTTTGGTTTTGGAGAAATGACTTCCGTAGTCATTTATAACTTGAGCATCCCTATTGGCAATGACCAAGTTCCCTGCCACATCACACTTAGTACAGTATTACGCACATATAATCATACAACTCATGTATCATCCATAAAACATAATTAACCATATGTTCCACATAACCATGATCATCCATGGATCTCTGTCTCAATTCTGAATCACCATTCATGTCATACACCTATGTCCAAAATAGGATACCAAAAGAGAAAACATTGCTAATATGCTCTTAACCAAAATCAATTCTTGTGCATGCAACCATAGATATTATCATAAGCACACAACAACCAAGTGACCCAAACCAAGTCATAGCATATAAGCATGTACATAAGTCTTTCATACATAATATTATATCATTATATCAAAATCACCATCTTTAAGTGTCATCAAAGCTATCTCACCAAGAAGGGACACTACATTAGGATAGTATTCTTACTCTTAAAACAATAGAATGTAGTAGAAAAAGTGATGCAAATAGTGTGTTTTTGAATATTCTGAAGGCTGAAGATGAAAATAGTGTCTCTAATATAAAAGGTTTTGGGGTTTAAACTCTTCCATATTAGTATCAATTTTATAACCGCTTTTCTTAAAAAACAAATTGTATGTATTCACCAATTTTCTTTCTTATAAAGCATGTGTGAAAATGACTAAATAAAATTCAATGCTTATAACTAAATGAAATTCAATAAATAAGTTAATGTGGTCTTGTCTTCAATCACATTATTTGAATTACAAGTTATTTATATATTGTATAGTTGTTTATGTCTTTAGAATAGGTAAGAACGATAGAATTTTTATATTTTTTTTATAAAACATTGAACATAAAGTATTAAAGAACAAAATGCATTGAGCATCTTTAAGAGTTATGGACCATAATCTAGCTTTTATTAATACATATTTCTAACTTTCTCCTTAAAAGAAATAGTTTGTATCTTAATTTACATTGAAAGTTATTTCAAAATCTACATTTCACATTTATATATGAATATTAGTGCATGTAAGTAAATATAAATTAATAAAAACAAATTTTTATCTCAATGTATCATATAAGATAATTTTATTGACAAATTTCGTTTAAGAATGCAAATTAAATTTCATAATTACTATGTTCAGCCATATTTACTTCGTAAATTAGAAAATTTGCCCATTCCATTCAATTGGAGATATTATTTAGTAACTCTAATTTAATCTAATTTTTTTTTTAATTGTAAATTTTATACTATAAAGATTTTTAAAAAATTTATTAAAAACTAAAAATTATAACTACTATATTAAAAAAATATTATAAAACAATAAAGTATATTAAAAAAATAAGATTATTTAAAGAAAATGAAGTTATTTAAAAAAAAAAAAAAACTGATATTCTTAACATTATAAAAAAACTCTTTTAAATTGTAAATTTTATATTATAAAATTTAAAAAAAAAATTATTAAAAAAAAAAAATTTATAACTACTATATTAAAAAAATACTATAAAACAATAAACTATATTAAAAAAATAAGATTATTTAAAAAAAATTAAGTTATTAAAAAAAAAAAAACTGATATTCTTAACATTATAAAAAACTAGCTTGAAAACAAAAAGCTTGTACCATATATCGAAGACATCATTTTTACTATTGTAAAAAATTTCCACAAAATTACATCATGAATAACCTCTTGAACTCCCTACTACTATTCTAAAAATATTAGATCCACATATTGTCCAAAAAGAACACAATCAAATATTGCAGATTGACATGACATACCAAAATACTAAGTACTTTTGAAAATATAGATCTTCCATGGAAGGAGTGATCTTCTATGATGTCGGGTTGAGGTTTGAAATCACAATAGTATGTGATGTTGGCTGTTTTTGATTGCTTAAATAGATTTCAACAGGGTAGAAGTTGAGAACATTATTATTATTATTAGATTTTATATTTATGTAGTTTAATTGATTGATGTTTGGATTTAATTAATTTTACTTAAAATTTGATAGATAGAGATTTATGTAGAGATAACTGGTTTTTTTTGGGTGAGTTCACAGGGTTTATTATAATTTTGGGCTAAACAATGATGAGAACACTAAATGTGACAAATTAGTTTTATCTTGAAAAGCATGAACCTGAAAACACTAGATGTAACAAACTGTATTTTTTCAGAATAATAGAGATTTTTAAGTTCCATTATAGAAGATGTAAGGGTGATAGATAGGCTTCTTTGTTGGACATGCATAGATGGTCGTATATAGTTATAGTGATAAAAATAAAGTTGCTAAGTATTTGATTAATGATAATGTATTTTCTTTTTTATTTTAATGAAAAAAAACAAGCGTTTTTTTATTTGAAAAAAATTAGAAATTCATAATTTTTTTTTTAAATACAAATTCTATAAAAATATTAGGTTTAAATGTAATAAAAAAATATTTATTTTTAAAATAAAGATTATATGCTCAAAATATTCATATACAATTGAAGTTAAACATAATTATTTAAAAAAAAAAAAAATATTATGAAAACCAATAGAGACGCTTCGCTTCCCCACAACCTTTGTAGTGTACCCTAGTGTACCCTTCGGTGTTGTGGCAAACACGATAATAGCTCGATTATTGTGCATATTTTTTATTTATAAATGTTAAATATTGTTATAATTAAAATATATTAAACTTTGTTTAATTTTACAAGAAAGTGGCATGTTGATGTGATGAGATTTTTTTGGTTTATTTTTCTTTTATTTTAAAGATTATAATTTATAACTAATTGTTATTGTTCATTTATTATATTATAAATTTTTATTAAAATTGAATTTTTAAATTTATTTCAATTTTTATTTTGAAAATAAATTTGAAAATTTGAAATATTTTTATTATAAATTATTGTGTTATATAAATTATTAATATTCAAATTTTTATTGCCTTTAAAATTTTTTTATAAAATTTTATATAAAAAAATTAAAAAAAAAATTAATATTTGTCGTCACGATAAGCATTTAAATGGTTGAATGTGACTCAACGAAATCATCATTCATCATTATTTTTATTTGTATAGTAATAGTAAATTGTCAAATTCTTGCATGTGACTCAACACAATCATCGAGAAGAGTGAGTTTTGTTATTATTTTTTTTTTTTAATAGTAATGGTAAATTGTCAAATTCTTGCATGTGACTCAACAAATCATCGAGAAGAGTGAGTTTTGTTCAGTAAGTTTTAATGCCTATGACATTTTTAAATAATTAATGTAATGATTTTTTTATATTTGGATTGAGGGCTATTTTCATAGGAGAATTATTTTCATGTTTAAAAATAAAAGGGTGTAATGGGAAATCACTTTAGTGGAAGTAAGTTTTTTTATCTATTATTTTTTATATCTATATTAAATTAAAAAGTTGTATAAAAATAATATTGAAAAATATAGTTATTTTGATTTTTATATATTCATAATGTTAATTGGATTAATCAACATCTTATCCTATAAATAAGATTATTTAACATCTACTTTCTATATATCAATGTTATATTACATTGGTAGGAGTCATCAATGTGATAAAATAATTGTCTATCTACTTTCTATATATCAATGTTATATTACATTGATAGGAGTCATCAATGTGATAAAATAATTGTCTTCCTCATTTTATATAGATGATCATTATCATTTTAATTAGATATATTCTTAATTTTAATTTAAAATTCTAAAGATTTATATAGTATATTAAAATATATTTAAATATAAATAAATAAAAAATAATTATTATTAAAAAGAAACAAATAAAAATATACTTTGTATTTTATTTATTTAAACAAATTATACTTTATATTTTATTTACTGAAATATTAATTTGGGAAAATATTTTTATAAAAATATTAAAATTTATTTTAAATATATAAATAAAATTATATATATACCAATGTTATATCACGTTGATAGGAACCACCGTCAATGCTAAAATAATTATCCTTCCACCGTCAATGTTAGAATAATTATCCTCCCATTTATATGTAGATGATAATTACCATTTTAGAAAAATCTGCTTTAACTTTAATTTAAAATTTAAAATTCTAAATAATTATGTAGTAACCTAACAAACCAAAACATATTTTATATTGTATTTACTGTTATATCACGTTGATAGGAACCATCAATGCTAGAATAATTATACTCCCCACTTATATTTTATATTGTATTTACTGTTATATCACGTTGATAGGAACCATCAATGCTAGAATAATTATACTCCCCACTTATATGTAGATGATAACTATCATTTTAGCCAAATCTATTTTTTAAGTTTAATTTAAAATTTAAAATAATTATGTAGTAACTCAAGATGTCTGTAAATATAAATAAATTTAAAGTAATAATTATTTAAAAACAAAAACAAACCAAAATATATTTTATAGTGTATTTATTCTAATAATAATTTATTTTATATTGTATTTACTCTCATAATAATTTGGGAAAATATTTTTATAAAAGTATTTAAATTAGTTTTAATTTTAAATAAATTTGAACTAATTATTAAAAAAATCAATAGAAATTGGAAAACTTATTTTAATATTTTAAAAATTTAAAGAAATAAATTTTATTTTTGGAAAAGTAAAAGAATGTCTTTTTTTTTTATATGTTTTAATCTAACTATCAGAAATTTTTGGTAAAAATTACATATAAGAAATTTGTGTTACGTATTTCGAACCAGCCAGTGTGGTTCATCATCAGGACAAGATGAGAAATTTGATGAAGAAACCTATTTAAAACAACTAGTTTGACTTGAATAAAAGATTTTTTTCAAATTTTATTAAAATTTATTTATAGTTCTCAAATATTCTATTTGAAAATAATTTAATATTAATAATTAATAAAATTTAAAAATAATTTAAAATTATTTTTATTTAATAATATATGAATATAATTTAATATTAATAATGAGTAGTTCTTAAAAATAATTTAAAATCATTTTTATATTTAATTTACTATAAATCATCAATAATTTTTGAAATAATTTAAAATTATTTTTAACATAGAACACTAAATATATAAAAAAAATTAAAAAAAAATTAAAAAACAAAAAATAAATAAAAAAAATAAATAAATGAATAAATAAATAAATAAAAATAAACAATAAAAACAAAAAACCACAATCGAAAATGAAAATTAACAAAAAAAATAAATAAATAAAAAATAATGATAAATAAATACAATAAATACAATAAACTAAAATTAATAAAAATAACGATAATAATCGTTAAAAATAAATAAATAAATAAATAAATAAAGTAAAACAAAAATAAATAATAATAATAATAATAATAAAGAGACCCTAAGGAACGTAAAGAAGAGACGAGACAATCTCACAAAATAAAGATAGAAGCACTCTCAAATATTGAAGGGGAAAATCAACCTCAACTACAAGTTGAAGCAGGTATGTAAATGTAAGTATTACGAGTTTGATATATTTAAAATTTTCCTAGTGTAAAATGTGAAGCTTAAATTTTATTTAATGAACTAATTTGAAGAATATTTTGCAATGTAAACAGATAGAGATATTCCTCAAAAGATTGATGATGAGATACAAAATTTTGAAAGAGAAAGTGAAAGAGATATTGAACCAATGATTGAAGATGTTGAAAATGTTGAAAGAAATTCAACTGAAGAAATTGAGTCACAAGGTATATATATATATATATATATATATATATATATATATATATATATATATATATATATATATGTTGAACACATGCACTTATTATTGAAATTATACATATATTTATTAATTTAGTTATTTATTGAATATTTAAACTTATTATATGTACTATTCATTCGAATATGTACAGATGAAATAAATCTTGATGATGAGATGTTAGAAAATGTTGACACTCACACATATGGAGATAAAAAAGATGACCATTATATACAATATCGTGTTAACTGCATTTTTAATACGTACTTCATAAAGGAAAATGTGATATTTCAAGCCCAAATGTTGAAAGGTCTCTATCATTAAGGAAATTAAAATAAGCTACGACTTTATTGGGTATTCGAAAACCAACCAAAGATAAAACAATGAAGGAAAATGTGATACAAAATATAAATAGTGCTGTAAACTCAATTATAACATCTAGATAGAAAAATGTTTCAGTTGTATGTAGAGAAATACATATGGAAGTGGTTTCATCAAGTACTAAAGAGGATCACTTAGTAAAATCTATGGCACGAGCATTAGGAACCTCACAAAAAACTTTTCACAAAAATCGGAAATTTCGGTTGCAAATAGATGTAAATGATGAACTCGCTTGTTGGAGAGATATTTGTAGGAAACCATACAAAGATAGACTTGGAGAACATGTTAAAAAAATAATATATGAATATTGGAAGAAAAATTCGCGTGTTTCACCAAATGCAAGGAATGTGATGCGAAGAAGAATAGCACGAAATCAGTACGAAGAACATGAAAAACTTTTCTTGGAAACCAATCAGGTAGAGTTGCTCAACAAGTTCAAAGAAAAGAATCATGAAATTCACGTGTCAATCAATGCTTTTGTTCAAAAAAAACTATTGTATGTAAAACCTATCATTGTACACGACACTTTTTACTGTCGTTATCATGTGGAATTTGAGTTATATTATGACACATTCCTTAATTTTGGTAGAAAATTTTGGAAGGATTCACCTCCTCCTTCCATTATCCATGATTTCATATCTCAAATTCTATGTGAACGACAGAGCGATGATATATTTTACGAAAAGAAATGTGTTGGTGGTAAACAATGCGATGATTGTGGAAATTTGACTAAATTTCAAAAAAAATATCGTATTGATATACATGATCAATCATTGTCCAACATGAAAGTGAAATGGAAGAGATATGAATATATCCATCGATTCAAGATTCAAATAGTGCTAAAAGAATTGAATTACGAGAAGAAGAAATTTTTGTGATAGACTTTTTGAGAAAGTTTGAGGTAGAAATTTATAAATACACCAAGCAGTCCCATAGAGCTCGATGGAAAGGCTTGCAATTCAAAAAATCCTGTGAATTTTTTCCACCAGGCACCATTTTGTCAGTAACTGATTTTGCAGAAAACTACACATTTGTTCCACAAAAGAAATTAAGAGTGAATACTATCATTCTGACCAAGTCTCCATGCTCGTCTATATTCTATATAGACATACTGAACAAAACGTCGATCATATAGAAAGAACTAGTGAAAATCAACATGTTATTAAAGAATATCACTTTATATCAGTGATGATCATACACATGATACATATTTTGTACAACACTACTTTGGAAAGATTTATGATTCCTTGAAAAGTCTGGGATTAACATTCAATGAACATTAGATATGGTTAGATGGATGCGTAGGTCAATTCAAATATGCATGATCATTATTTTGGTTGTGTTGTCTTCATAAGAAAAACCACATTAAACATTGTTGGAATTTCTTTGAGACTGATCATCGAAAATGAGAACATGACGGTGCAGGGGCATGCATAAAACGAGCACTTCAAAGATATGAAATGAATCCCTCTGCAAGCCGACTTGTTGACGCTAAAGAAGTTGTTCAATGGTGCATCGTTTCTCTAAGCCATGAGACTAACAGATCAAGGGAATTGTGAAGGTACATTCATTTTAATTTTTATTGGATATCTAATTTTAAACAATGTACATTTATCACAATTTGATTATCTCTGATTGATTATCTTTGATTGTATTTTGATACCATATTTACGTTATTCTTTAAATTTTCAATATAAAGGATTTTTTGGCATATTGGGATCGAAGAAGTAGATAGATCAATTGGAAATGACGTTGAAACAATAAAAGGGACTCAAAAATTGCATTCAATTAAAACAAAGTTGTCCACAAATGTGTTTGCATTGGATAAAAGAAAATATTCTTGTTTTTGTCATGTTTGCATAAACAACACAGAATCCAATGACATTTTTGAAAACAAAATGTATGTAAAATATTGGAAACATATAGAGCTAAATACAAAGGGGAAAATGTCTGTTGCAATGTTTGAAGGAATGCAATAAGAGGAGACTACAATATCATCCGATGGTGATTGTTAAGTCATGTCATTTGTATCATCTAAGAATTGTTCTTTCATGTAATTTATTGAAGGTTTCCCCCTCGAAGTGGTTTATTTATAAGGCATTGATATCTCTTTTCTTCTATTTTTGGAGTTGGTTTCATAACATTTGGTATCAGAGCTTTGGATTCTCGAGTTTCGCTGCTCCAAACAGGTCATCGTGGCATTTTCGCTATAACATTTTTTCTACAAAGGTTCCAAAGCTGAAATATTTAGAGTGCAAAGATGAAATCCTAAGGAACATTGTCGCCAAATTTGAGAGCTTGGTTCGTAATATTTTCGGAGATATGATTTGTGGAAGTTAGGGATTTTTGCAGGCTACCGAATTTAACCTAAATAGGTCATCGTGGAATTTTTGCTCTAAATATTTTTCTATGAGGTCTTAGAAGCTGAAATACTGACAGAGCGAAGCCAAAATCCTGAAGAACCTCTTGTAAAATTTTCAGATCTTGGTTCGCAATAGTTTTGGAGATATGATCTGTCAAAGTTAGGATTTGTTCAGGCTCTCGAATTTCATCTCAAAGAGGTGACTGTGGGAAAAATGTCATAACTCTCTCTTTGAGCGTCAGATTGAGATTATGTAAAAAGTTTCCATAAGGAAACAAACTGTAGTTTCTTCTCTATCAATTTTGGATCTAAAGGAGGAAACAGTGACATGTGGCAAGTCGTACAAATTTTATCTACTGAACCAGTCCATAATTAGGTCATCATAGGAGATTGGGCATATCTTTGCCTTCACAAATCCAAATCAGGTTAGACCTGTGGCATTCAAAAGAATATTCAGAGGGATACTTCAGGGCCAGATTCAAATATTTAAGATCCTAAACTAGAAAGATAATTCAGTTTCAATATCAAGCTCCTCAAAATCAACAAAAAGGTTTGTATTTGGTTTTTAAAATTGCATAACGTTTGTTTGAAAAAGCAGTTTGAAGTGATTCCAAGAGCATATTTTAGATTTTTTATCAATATTTGGTTCCATAATGCCTCAAAACAATAATTCGATACCCATTATGCCCTCAAAAAGCTATACTATGATGAATGAAGAGGAATAATTGCAATATGAGATATCAAAATTACGGTACCAAGTGAAACAAATTTCGATCTTATGAAGAGCAACCGAAGATGAAATAGATGGTTTAAAAGTATAAATGGAGGCTAAGTTGGATGTTTTGAAGGATCAAATAATAACTAATATGGATGATAAATTAGTGGAAGATCACTTCGGGCATCAACAAAAAGTTCTCCAACTCTCAAAGGATAACCTAACTTTGGTGTAGAATCTAATGAAACAACAAGAAGATCAGCATCACATCGAAAGAAGTTATGAAGCAGTCAAAGAAACAAGAATTCGACAAGTACGATCAATTTTAGAGTATCTCAGCAAGTGGAAGAACTTTCCTGTAGAATATTACACATGGGAGGATGAGAATTTTATACAGAAGCATCAAGAAATAATCAAGCGTTGAGGGAAACACTTGTTGAATTCAGGAAAGGCACTGTGAGTCCATGATGTATGTATGATTCCACTTATTGTATTCGGTATCCCCCTTATTGCATTTTCCTATAACCACTTAATTTTGTCTTTGCCCCTACATTGGGTGACTAGGACTACATTGTTACTCAGATTATTGCTTCTGGGTGGACTCCTATGTATAGAAAAAGAGGTTTGTCATTTGTATCATCCAATAATTTTTCATTCATGTAATGTATTGGAGGTTTCCCTAAAGTAGCTTATTTATAAGGGCAGTGATATCCACTATACTATTTTGTTTAGTTCCCATGATGGTGGTTTCAATCTGTATGAGAAGGTAACATTTGAATTGCTTTCAAATGATAGAGATCTAGAAATAAATTTAAATACATGAGTTTGTTAAGTTTGTTTTATTGTGTAGGAGATGTTTTTGTTGTAATTGCACCTACTGACAACGATGAAAATGTGAAGTATTATTTGATGTGTTGCACTGAACGAAAAATGAAATTATTAGAAAACTATAATGATCACGGGTTTCCATATGAAAGAGGATCTATTATACTGAAAGGTTATTTTTTCAAAAAAACTAATCAAAGCTGGGATTTTGTTTACTTTGAAGACTATGAACTTGATGTCATAAGTTGTCAATATAGTCACTTGGTGTGTGCAACACGCATAAAGTTAATAGAGGTTCAATCAAAGAAAAAAAAGAATGAAAATACGTCTTAAAATACGATCATGACAGATCATTGAAGATGAAATTTCCATTACAATTTTGATTAATTTGCCCAATAATTTCTACTTCTCTTTGGATATATTTCATTTCAGACTCAACTAGAAATGAGTACATCTTGTTATGTTATCCTGCAAAGTGTGTTTACATGTAAAAATTGTTTTGGGTACATTATTTTACGGATCAAGTTGAAAGTAGCTTTTCTATACATGTATGTGTGCATGTATTGGACCTCATATATATATATATATATATATATATATATATATATATATATATATATATTCTAGAATGAAATTAACTGTTCAAGTAGTTTTACTATATGTGCATTGATGAAAAATGTTACATGTACTGGATATATACACGGACTGAATGTGACCAGTTTTTCTTATGGGATTTATTGGTAAAAAGTATGGAATGTAAATAAATCATCCACATTATAGTTTTGTATGATGATTCCTTTCAGACAAGAGACTCGGAGCACTTCTCCGACTTTTGGTGGGATTTGACCCACATCTCTATTCCTGATAGAAAATCTAATACAAAATTTGTTTGTCCAATAGTTAGATATGTTCTAGGCAATTAACTGAAAGTAGATTTTCTATGTGCATTGATGAAAAATGTTGCACGTATTGGATATATATATATATATATATATATATATATATATATATATATTCTAGAATGCAATTATCTGAATGTCATCAATTTACCAATTTATAAATCAACAAGGCTACCTAGTTGAGTGCATTAATAACATTGACCCCAATTCAATAAACATATATCTAATTCTTATATTTCCAATCAAAATTAAAGGGATTTATATGTGAAAGAGGCATAACATATAGCCCATCAACTACTTTTTAAAGGTCAATGAAGGTATAATCATGTGGGAAAATGTTTGGAACACTTGATTGTACTTGAAAGTAATCTTAAGATTGTTTTTTATCTCTACATACTCTTGTTTGAGTGAAAAAATTTCCAATGGAAAGAACATAGCTTTTCAATCCAACTAACCATATCAATTGAGCTCTATTTGGAAAAAAAGTAAAAAAAAACCAAAAAACCAACAAGATAAGATCCTTGGTTGTTATTTTTTTTGGGAATAGCTAAATCATATTAAGGATTCTCTTCATTGAAATTGCTTTTGGATGAGCTAAATCATATTAAGGATTCTCTTCATTGAAATCGCTTTTGGATGGAGAATCCTTAATATGATCTAGCTATTCCAATAACAAATGACAACCATGAATGTTATTTTGTTGGCATGTTTTGTTCGCATGTTAGCTTTTCTTTACTCTTTTTTCAAATATAGCTCAATTGATATGGTTAGTTGGATTGAAAAGCTATGTTCTTCCCATTGGAAATTTTTTCACTCAAATAAGAGTATGTAGAGATCAAAAGTAATCTTAAGATTACTTGAGTACAATCAAGTGTTCCAAACATTTTCCCACATTACTTCACATGCCAAATGTACTTCAACCATCCAAAACTTGAGTTTTAAAAACTTTTTGATTATACCACAACATTACTTCACATGCCATGCCAATTGTAGTTCAACTATCCAATAAAAACATTTAGCATTATATCACATGCCAAATGTAGATCAACCATCCAAAACTTAAAATTTTTAATTTAACAAAAAATTATAGATCACAACATTACTTCACATGCCAAATGTACTTCAACCATCCAAAACATGAGTTTTAAAAACTTTTTGATTATATCAAAACATTACTTCACATGTCATGCCAATTGTAGTTCAAATATTTAATAAAAACATTTAACATTATATCACATGCCAAATGTAGATCAACCATCCAAAACTTAACTTTTAATTTAACAAAAAATGATAGATCACAACATTACTAGTAGTTCAACTATCCAAAACTTAATTTTTAAAAACCAAAAAAATTATAACACAACATTACTTCACATTCACTTGCAAAAAGTACTTCAACCATCCAAAACTTAACTTTTAAAAACAAAACAAATTATATTAACACAACATTACTTCACATGCCAAATTTAGTTCAAAAGAAAAAAATTAATTTATAGATCACAACATTACTAGTAGTTCAACTATCCAAAACTTAACTTTTAAAAACAAAAAAAAATTATAACACAACATTACTTCACATCCAAAATGTAGTTCAAAAGAAAAACATTAAGTTATAGATCACAACATTACTAGTAGTTTAACTATCCAAATGTAGTTCACATAAAATATGTCCAAAAATTGTAAATCTCACAAGTATCAAGTATCAAGTTATATATATATGACTGCATCTAGATAATATATAAAGAAGTAAATTTAAGACTAGAAATCTCAATCAAATCTAGAAATCATCCATCAAATACAGTTGGATGTAGTGTCTTTCCTAGAAGAGTGTCAATCTGTGATCTATCTCGTGAAGCATGGGGAACCTGTACACAACGCACACACAAACATTAAAATTTGATGTTTTAAAAATGAGTGAGAATATATATAAAAAAAATCATGCAATACCTCACGAGGTTCCCTCTCCATTTGTTTCTTGTCACCTACAACTTCTCTCGTGGGAACATTTCCAACAGTAAAATGTACAATATACATGTACAATTATATATATATATATATAAACTTATTTTCAATAATACTAAAAAAAATAGACAAGTTGTTCAAATGGTTTAAATGCTATGGATGTTCCTATCTCCATCGCTAGAGTTCGTGGAGAAAATAAATCCTCTATAGAAACCTAAAATTAAAAAAATTAATTTAAGTACATTTTAAATAACTTAAGATCAAGATCTCAGTTTATAATAAAACTTTTAAACTTATATTTATAAATTATAAATTAAAAACATATATATTTAAAAGTGAAAAATTTAATACTTCTGCAGGTGGATTTCGCACATCTGGCACATCTCCTAAGAGAGGCTCCAAAATAAAATCTCCAAAAACCTAAAATTCAAAAAATTTAAAATAACTCAAGATATAGATATATCTCATTTTTTAATGGAACTTTTTGAGGTGGAATACATATAACTTAAAAACATATAGATTTTAAAAGTGAAAAATTGTCCATACTTGTTGTGAACCTGGCACATCTCCTAAGGAAGTGGAAGGTACATCTCCTAAGGAAGAAGAAGGTACCGCCATCCCAAAAACATCAGATGGAATTGGAATCTGTTAAAACATTTTATTATATATACATGAAAATGTGCATGTGTCCACAATTATTTATTTTAAAAATATCAAGTTTAAAAAACACTAACATTTGCCAACATATCTTGATGGTGAGACCCATCTTGATTGTTTGAACCTGAGGCTCCGAATGTGATATTAACATTTTCTTCATTCATCAAGCGTAACATCTAGAAATAGTGTTAACATATAATAATACAAATTGGTGTTAGATTAATGTACATACAAATAAATGTACACACACACACACACACACAGATATATGTATATATTAAAAATAGTATGTATTTCTTAAAATAATTGAATCCTAACCATTAACACATACCGTTCCCATGCCCTTTTCCTCATGAATAATTATGTCATGCCAACCGTTGCGAAAATTCTTTGCATATGTTTTCAGATCTTCAACACTCATGTTGTCAATCTCTTCATCTGTATAATACACAAAATTGGCACGTGCATTCTCATGTGCTCTTTGTCGATTCAAATAAACATCTACTCCACCCAATCCACTGTGAAAATTGTCGATGATGGCATTCCTTGCTTCTCAACTAACTTGAGAAGTGGCTTCCATCTATGATCGCAAAGTTTCGACACAAATAGTTCGAGTAACCAATGGTGGCTCACGACAAGGCGACTCAGCATCACGCCTAGCGCCCCTACTGTCACACAATCGACCTTTCCTAGGACCAAAAAATTTAGAGGGAAGGTCATTGTAATTGGATTTTCATGGAGGTATGTGATATATTTTTTGGATGTTTTTGGGCATCATTTCTTTTTAAGGTATGGATTTGAGCTTAATTTCGAAAGTCTTTTTAGGCTTAATATTCAAAGGAAATTTTTTGGACGTATTCTTTAAAGTGATATTTTTTTAGAGGCTTTTTTGAAGTATTTTTTAAAGTGGAATTTTTTAAGAAGTTGGAATTAATTTTCAATAGACATTTTTTGGAGCCATTTTTTGAAGTGACATTTTTTAGAGTATGTGTTTTGGGTTGAAGTAAATCTTTTAAAATGAGTTTTTGTCTAACTTTTTAAATGAAATATTTTTGTAGGACTTGGAAGGAAATATTTTGAGCTTCGTTTCATTTTTACAAGACATTTTTTTCTCATATTTTTTGAAGTAAGTGTTTTGGATTGAAGTATGTAGTTTTTGCAAAATTTTTAGAATGAATTTTTTTTAAATTAAATCTTTTGTGATGTTTTTTTTAATTGAGTTTCTGTCTAAATTTTTGAAGGAAATTTTTTGAACTTCATACTCTATTATGATGGGAAATCGAAGGAATTGCATGAGAAAATAAGATCAAAAAAGAGACCTTAAGGAACGTAGAGAAGAGATGAGACAATCTCGCAAAAGAAAGATAGAAGCACTCTCAAATACTAAAGGGGAAAATCAACGTCAACTAGAAGTTGAAGCATGTATGTAAATGTAAATATTATGAGTTTGATATATTTAAAATTTTCCTAGTGTAAAATGTGAAGCTTAATTTTTATTTGATGAACTAAATTGAAAAATATTTTGCAATGTAAACGAGATAGAGATATTCTATCAAAACGACTTAGTGATGAGATACAAAATTTTGAAGAAAGTGAAAGAGATATTGAACCAATGATTGAAGATACGAAAATGTTGAAAGAAATTCAACTGAAGAAGAAATTGAATATAACAAGGTATATATATATATATATATATATATATATATATATATATATATATATATATATATATATATATATATATATATATATCTATAATATTGTGTGTGTGTGTTGAACACATGCACGTATTATTGAAATTATACATTTATTTATTAATTTAGTTATTTATTGAATATTTAAACTTATTATATGTACTATTCATTCGAATATGTACAGATGAAATCAATGTCGATGATGAGATGTTAGAAAATGTTGACACTCACACATATGGAGATAAAAAAGCTGACCATTATATACGATATCGTGTTAACTGCATTTTTAGTACATACTTCATAAAGGAAAATGTGACAGTTCAAGCCCAAATGTTGAAAGGTCTCCTATCATTAAGGAAATGAAAATAAGCTACGACTTTATTGGGTATTTGAAAATCAACCAAAGATAAAAAAATGAAGGAAAATATGATACAAAATATAAATGGTGCTATAAATTCAATTAGAAGGCCTAGATAGAAAAATGTTTCAGTTGTACGTAGAGCAATACATATGGCAGTGGTTTCATCAAGTACTAAAGAGAATTTCTTGGTAAAATCTATGGCAAGAGCATTAGGAACCTCACGAAAAACTTTGCACAAACATCGGAAATTTCGGTTGCAAATAGATATAAATGATGAACTCGCTTGTTGGAGAGCTATTTGTAGGCAACCATACAAAGATAGAATTGGAGAACATGTTAAAAAAATAATATATGAATATTGGAAGAAAAATTCACGTGTTTCGCCAAATGGAAGGGATGTGATGTGAAGAAGAATAGCACAAAATCAGAACGAAGAACATGACACAAATTTCTTGGAAGCCACTCAGATAGAGATGTTCAACAAGTTCAAAGAAGAGAATCGTGAAATTCATGTGTCAATCAATGCTTGTGTTCAACAAAAACCATGGTATGTAAAACCTATCACCGTACGCGACACTTGTTGTCGTTATCATGTGGAATTTGAGTTATGTTATCACACATTCCTTAATTTTGGTAGAACATTTTGGAAGGATTCACCTCCTCCTTCCACTATCCATGTTTTCATATCTCAAATTCTATGTGAAAGACAAAGTGGTGATCTATTTTATGAAAAGAAATGTGTTGGTGGTAAACAATGTGATGATTGTGGAAATATGACTAAATTTCAAAACAAATATCATATTGATATAAATTATCAATCCTTTTCCAACATGAAAGTGAAATGGAAGAGATATGAATATATCCATACATCGATTCAAGATGCAAATAGTGCTAAAATAATTGAATTACGAGAAGAAGAAATTTTTGTGATAGACTTTTTGAAAAAGTTTGAGGCAGAAATTTATAAATACACCAAGCATTCCCATAGAGCTCGATGGCAAGACTTGCAATTCAAAAAATCCCGTGAATTTTTTCCACCAGGGACCATTTTGTCAGTAATTGATTTTGCAGAAAACTACACATTTGTTCCACAAAAAGAAATTCAGAGTGAATAATATCATTCTGACCAAGTCTCCATGCGTGTCCATATTCTATATAGAAATACTAAACAAAACGTCAATCATATAGAAAGCACCAGTGAAAATCGACATGTTATTAAAGAATATCACTTTTATATCAGTGATGATCGTACACATGATACATATTTTGTACAACACTATTTTGGAAAGATTTATGATTCCTTGAAAAGTTAGGGAATAACATTCAATAAACATTAGATATGGTCAGATGGATGCGCAGGTCAATTCAAATCTACATGATCATTCTTTTGGTTGTGTTGTCTACATAAGAAAACCTGCATTAAACATCGTTGGAATTTCTTTGAGACTGATCATGGAAAATGAGAACATGATGGTGCAGGGGCATGCATAAAATGAGCACTTTGAATATATCAAATGAATCCCTCTGCAAGCCGACTTGTGGACGCTAAAGAAGTTGTTCAATGGTGCATCATTGCTCTAATCCATGAGACTAACCGATCAAGGGAAGTGCAAAGGTACATTCATTTTAATTTTGATTGGATATCTAATTTTAAACAGTGTACATTTATCACAATTTGATTATCTCTGATTGATTATCTTTGATTTTATTTTGATATCATATTTACATTCTTCTTTGAATTTCCATATAAATGTTTTTTTGGCATATTGGGATCAAATAAGTAGATAGATCAATTGGAAATGATGTTGAAACAATAAAAGGGACTCGAAAATTGTATTCAATTAAAATAAATTTGTCCACAAATTTGTTTGCATTCACAGAATCAAATGATGTTTGTGAAAACAAAATGTATGTAAAAGATTGGAAACATACAGAGCTAAATACAAAGCAAAAAATTTCTGTTGCAATGTTTGAATAAATGCAATCAGAGGAGATTACAACATCATTCGATGGTGATTGTTAGGTCATGTCATTTTTATCATCCAAGAATTTTTCATTCATGTAATGTATTGGAGGTTTCCCCCTAGAAGTGGCTTATTTCTAAGGCGTTCATATCTCTTTTCTTGTATTTTTGGAGCTGGTTTCATAGCATTTGGTATCAGAGCTTTGGATTCTCGGGTTTCGCTACTCCAAATAGGTCATCGTGGAATTTTCGCTATAGCTTTTTTTCTACAAAGGTTCCAAAGCTGAAATGTTTAGAGCGCAAAGCTGAAATCCTGAGGAACATTTTAGCAAACTTTCATAGCTTAGTTCGTAATATTTTCGGAGATATGATCTGTGGAACTTAGAGATTTATGCAGGCTACTGAATTTAACCTAAACAATCCATCATGGAATTTTCGCTATAAATATTTTCCTACGAGGTCTCAGAAGTTGAATTTTTAACAGAGCGAAGAGGAAATCCTAAAGAACTTGTTGTAAAAATTTTAGATCTTGGTTTGCAATAGTTTTGGAGATATGATTTGTGAAAGTTAGGATTTGTTCAGGATCAAGAATATCATCTCAAAGAGGTGACTGTGGGAAAAACATCATAACTCTCCCTTTGAGCGTCAGATTGAGATTCTGTAAAAATTTTCCATAATTAAATGGACTGTAGTTTCTTCTATATCAATTGCGGATCCGAAAGAGGAAATAGTGACACGTGGAAAGTCGTACAAATTCGCTCTATTGAATAAGTCCATAATTAGGTCATCATAGGAGATTGGGCATATCTTTATCTTCAAGAATCCAAATCAGGTCATACATATGGAATTCAAAAGAATATTCAAAGGGCTACTTCAGGGCCAAATTTCAGATATTTAAGATCCGAAATCACAAAGATAATTCAATTTCAATATCAAGCTCCTGAAAATCAGGAAAAAGGTGTGTATTTGGTTTTTAAAATTACATAATGTTTGTTTGAAAAAGAAGTTTGAAGTGATTCCAAGGGCATATTTTAGAATTTTTATCAGTATTGGGTTCTATAATGCCTCAAAAAAATAATTCCATACCCATTAAGCCCTCAAAAAGCTATACTATGATGCATGAAGAGGAAGAATTGCAGTATGAGATATCAAAATTACGGTACCAAGTGCAACAAATTTCGATCTTATGAAGAGAAACCGAAGATGACATAGATGGTTTAAAAGTATAAATGGAGGCTAAGTTGGATGGTTTGAAGGAACAAATAATAACTAATATCGATGATAAATTAGTGGAAGATCACATTGAGCATCAACAACAAGTTCTCCAACTCTCAAAGGGTAACCTAACTTTGGTGCAGAATCTAATGAAACAACAGGAAGATCAACATCACATCAAAATAATTTCTAAATCAGTCACAGAAACAAGAAATTGACAATTATGATAAATTACAGAGTATCTCAGCAAGTGGAAGAACTTTCTTGTAGAAGATTCCACATGGGACGATGAGAGTTTTATATAGAAGCATCAAGAAATAATCAAGCGTTGAGGACAACACTTGTTTGAAGGAGAGGGGCATGTTAAGTCCCTATATTAATAGTGTAGTCCCTTATTATGCTAGTGTAGCCCCCCTTATTGTTATTGGTGTACTCCTATAACCCCCATATTTTTATTATTGTACCCTTACATTCTTATTGTAGGTCGACTAGGATTACATTGTGGCCCCATGGAATCCTATATATAGAAAGGAGGTTTTTTCATTTGTATCATCCAAGAATTGTTCATTCATGTAATGTATTGGAGGTTGCCCACTCAAACTGGCTTATTTCTAAGGCGTTGATATCTCTTTTCTTCTATTTTTGGAGTTGGTTTCACAACAGTGATCAAGTTTCTAATATTGTTAGAGAAGGTAGCATTTGAATTGCTTTCAAATGATAAAGATCTAGAAATAAATTTAAATACATAAGTTTGCTAATTTTTTATATTGTACAGGAGATGTTTTTGTTGTAATTGCACCTATTAACAATGATAAAAATGTGAAGTATTATTTGATGCACTACACTTTACAAAAAATGAAATTATTAGAAAACTATAATGATCATGGGTTTCCATATGAAAGAGGATCTATTATACTGAAAGGATATTTTTTTCAGAAAAAAATAATCAAAGTGGGGATTTTGTTTACTTTGAAGACTATGAACCTGATGTCATAAGTTGTCAATATAGTCACTTGGTGTGTGTAGCACGCATAAAGTTGATAGAGGTTCAATCAAAGAAAAAAACAAAAATTAAGAAATGGAAAATGTAAAAATCGGATCATGAACAGATGATTGAAGATGGCATTCCATTGGAATTTTTTTGATTGAACTGCCCAACAATTTCTTCTCTTTGGATTATGTTTTAGAACTTCTAGAACTCAACTAAAAATTGAGTTGCCTTGTTATGTTATCTGTGCAAGTTTTTTCACATGTACAAATTGTTTTGGTACATGCACACTAGGATCAACTGAAAGTAGTTTTTCTATACATGCATTGATGAAAAATGTTGCATGTACTGGATATATATATATATATATATATATATGTTCTAAAATGAAATTAATTTTTCAAGTGGTTTTACTATATGTGCATTGATGAAAAATGTTTCATGTACTGAATATATATGTTCTAGAATGCAATTAACTGAAAGTATTTTTCTATGTGCATTGATGAAAAATGTTGCACGTACTGGATATATACATACACTGAATGTGACCAGTTTTTCTCATGGGATTTACTAGTAAAAAGTATGGAATGTAAATAAATCATCCACAATATATTTTTCTATGAATATTCCTTTCAGGCAAGAGACTCGGAGCACTTCTCCAACTTTTGGTGGGATTTGACCCGCATCTCTATTCCTGATAGAAAATCTAGTACAAAATTTGTGTGTTTAATGGTCGGATATGTTTAAAGCAATTAACTAAATGTAGATTTTCTATGTGCATTGATGAGAAATGTTGCACATATTGGGTGTATATATATATATATATATATATGTTCTAGAATGCAATTAACTAAATGTCATCAATTTACCAATTTATAAATCAACAAGGCTACCTAGTTGAGTGCATTAATGACATTGACCCCAATTCAACAAACATATATCGACTTCTTATATTTCCAATCAAAATTAAAGGGATTTATATGGGAAAGAGGTAGAACATATAGCCCATCAACTACTTTTTAGAGGTTAATGAAGGTATCATCATATGGGAAAATTTTTGGAACACTTGATTGTACTTGAAGGTAATCTTAAGATTGTTTTTTATCTCTACATACTCTTGTTTGAGTGAAACAATTTCCAATGGAAAGAACATATCTTTTCAATCCAACTAACCATATCAATTGAGCCCTATTTGAAAAAAAAGTAAAAAAAAACCAAAAAGCCAAAAAAATAACATCCTTGGTTGTTATTTATTATTGGAATAGCTAAATCATATTAGGGACTCCCTTCATTGAAATTTTTTTTGGATGGAGAATCCTTAATATGATTTAGCTATTCCAATAAAAAATCACAACCACGAATGTTATTTTGTTGGCATGTTAGCTTTTCTTTACTCCTTTTTCAAATAGAGCTCAATTTATATGGTTAGTTGGATTGAAAATCTATGTTCTTCCCAATGGAAATTTTTACTTGATCACTTCCCGAAATAATAAGTCAAAATAAATCGGAAGATTGCTTGAAGCCGCAAACAGTGTTCCCTATTTTCACACATTACTTCACATGCCAAATGTACTTCAACCATGCAAAACTTGAGTTTTAATTTTTTTTTGATTATATGACAACATTACTCCATATGCGATGCCAATTGTAGTTCAACTTTCCAATAAAAACATTTAACATTATATCACATGCCAAATGTAGATCAACCATCCAAAACTTAAAAGTTTTAATTTAACAAAAAATTATAGATCAGCAATATATAGATAACTTGACCACATCGAAACTTGAGTTTTAAAAATTTTTTGATTATATCAAAATATTACTTCACATGTCATGCCAATTGTAGTCCAACTATCTAATAAAAACATTTAAGATTATATCACATCCCAAATGTAGATCAACCATCCAAAAATTAACTTTTAATTTAACAAAAAATTATAGATCACAACATTACTTCACATTACAAATGTACTTCAACCATCCAAAACTTAAGTCTTAAAAATAAAGCAAATTATAACACAAAATTACTTCACATGCCAAATGTAGTTCAAAAGAAAAACATTAATTTATAGATCACAACATTACTAGTAGTTCAACTATCCAAAACTTAAGTTTTAAAAACCAAACAAATTATAACACAAGATTACTTCACATTCACCTGCCAAAAGTACATCAACCATCCAAAACTTAAGTTTTAGAAACAAAAACAAATTATATTAACACAACATTACTTCACATGCCAAATGTAGTTCAAAAGAAAAACATTAATTTATAGATGACAACATTACGAGTAGTTAAACTATCCAAAACTTAACTTAAAAAAAAAACGAATTATAACACAACATTAATTCACATGACAAATGTAGTTCAAAAGAAAAATATTAATTTATAGATCACAACATTTCTAGTAGTTCAACTATCCAAATGTAGTTCACATAAAATATATGTCCAAAAATTGTAGATCTCACACGTATCAAGTATCAATTTATATATATATATATATATATATATATATATATATATCTGGATAATATATAAAAAAGTAAATTTAAGACTTGAAATCTCAATCAAATCTAGAAATCATCCATCAAATACAGATGGGTGTAGTGTCTTTCCTAGGAGAGGCTCAATCTGCAATATATCTTGCGAAGCATGGGAAACCAGTACACAATGCACGCACAAACATTTAGATTTGATGTTTTAAAAATGAGTGAGAATATATAGAACTTCATGTAAAAAAAAAAATATAAAAAAATATCATGCAATACCTCATGAGGTTCCCTCTCCATTTGTTTCTCGTCACCTACAACTTCCCTCGTGGGAACATCTCCAACAATAAATTGCACAATATACACATACAGTTATATATATATATATATATATATATATATATATATATATATTAAAAAAATCAATTGAAAATGCATATATATATAAATTTATTTTCAATAATATTAAAAAAAAATAGACAACTTGTTCAAATGGTTGAAATGTTGTGGATGTTCCTATCTCCATCACTAGAGTCCGTGGAGAAAAGAAATCCTCTATAGAAACCCAAAATTAAAAAAATTAATTTAAGTACATTTTAAATAACTCAAGATCAAGATCTCAGTTTATAATAAAACTTTTAAACTTAAATTTATAAATTTTAAATTAAAAACATATATATTTAAAATTGAAAAATTGAATACTTCTGTAGGTGGATTTCTTACATCTGGCACATCTCCTAAGAGAGGCTCCAAAATAAAATCTCCAAAAACCTAAAATTCAAAAAATTTAAAATAACTCAAGATATAGATATATCTCATTTTTTAATGGAACTTTTTCAGGTGGAATATATATAACTTAAAAACATATAAATTTTAAAAGTGAAAAATTGTCCATACTTGTTGTGAACCTGGCACATCTCCTAAGGAAGTGGAAGGTACATATCCTAAGGAAGAAGAAGGTACCGCAATCCCAAAAAGATCGGACAAAATCAGAATCTGTTAAAACATTTTATTATATATACATGAAAAAGTGCGTGTGTGGAAAATTATTTATTTTAAAAATATCAAGTTTAAAAAACATTAACATTTTCCAACATATCTTGATGGTGAGACCTATCTTGATTGTTTGAACCTGAGGCTCCGAATGTGATATTAACATTTTCTTCATCCATCAAGCGTGACAACTGGAAATAGTGTTAACATATAATAATACAAATTGGTGTTAGATTAATGTACATACAAATAAATGTATACATATATGTGTGTGTGTGTGTGTGTGTGTATATTACAAATTCTATGTATGTGTTAAAATAATTGAATCCTAACCATTAACACATACCGTTTGCGACAATTCTTTGCATATGTTTTCAGATCTTCAACACTCATGTTGTCAATCTCTTCATCTGTATAATACACAAAATTGGCACATGCATTCTCGCATGCTCTTTGTCGATTCAGACAAAAATCGACTCCACCCAATCCACTGTGAACATTATCGATGATGGCATCCTTTGCTTCTCGACTAATTTGAGAAGTGGATTCCATATATGACTGCAAAGTTTTGACATGAATAGTTCGAGTAACCAATGGTGGCTCACGACGAGGCAAATCAGCATCACTCCTAGCGCACCTATGGTCACACAATCGACCTTTCCCAGGACCAAAAAATTTAGAGGGAAGGTCATTGTAATTTGATTTCATTTCGAAAAAGAATTTTGCAAAATAAAGTGGAACCTCGTCGTTCCATGGGAGTCTTCCATAAGCCGCAAGATGTCTATCATACAAATAGTGAGCTATATCAGGGTGCTTGAAATATTGCACCATTAGCATCTTTATTTTTGGCCCTTCTTTAAAATTAAACATTGACTTTGCCATTTTTCTTGTCACTCTTTCTTTAACAGTTTCCTATTTATCAGGTCCGATCATTGTTTCCTTTCTTTTTCTCATGACATCCACAAAATTATCCGTGGTTAGCCCAAAATTTTGGTACACATCTACTAGTTTTCCTAAATAATGTGTAACTATTTCCACGCTTTGTCGACTCTCAGCAGGTAGAGTCAAAGACACAAGATCTCTCTGCAATTTTGCATGAAGTTTTTGACACCTTTCTAAGGTGCATTGTTGCATATTTATTTCCCATGGTATATCAGAAATGTCGGTCAGATATGTCGTGGTGGGTGGACAAACTTCTTCTTGAATGAAACGTTCTTCCCTTCGTCTATTTCAACCAACATTTGGAGCATTTTCAGCCTCTGCGTCAATATATAAAATTTTGTATATTAGAAAAAACACATGTAAACAAATTTGTACAAATTAAATGAAAAAAATATTCAAATTGATGGCAACCTTGATGTGGTTGGCTAGCATCCTCCCCACCCTGAAACTGTTGAGAACCAAAATGACCCTGCTGAGAACCAAAACCACCAGAAATTGATTATCCTCCGGGGGAATAAATATCACCACCTTCACGCAACCTGCTAGCACTTATTGATGGCCCTCTAAGGGGATTTGAACCACCACCAACCTCTCGAGATGAGAGAAATGCTTCATAAACAAATACGAATTTATAATCAATTGAAAAATACATTCATACATATAAATACACGTACATATTCATTGATTAAATTGTGTGAACCATGGGCATGCTCCATGGATGGAGTAGAGACCCTTCTCCTCTTATCTCCTTAAAAAAAAAAAAAAAAAAAACTTATTAAAAACTAATTTTTAACTCACAAAGTCGATAAAAAATCAATTCCATATGTACACACATGTATGGAGATTTAATATTATATTTAAATACCATGAACATCCCTCAATCCTCGATCCCCCCCTGTCTTAGAGATATGGGATTTTGTTGATCTTCGTTGTTCATCCTCCATGATATATATATCTATGGTGGACATTTACAATTATTTTTTTAAATGACTAGATTTTAAAATAAATTCAAAATTAATTTCAAAAAATTAATGTAATTTACTGAAGTTATGTAAAACAAAACTTTCAAAGCACTAATTGATGTGTGAAACTCAATTTAAGCAAAAGAAAATTATAAAAATGATAAGTTCACCAAATTGTGTTTTACATGGTGGGAGCACACTTGGTATAAAATTGAAAAAAACACATTGTCATTAAAAAAGAAGTGAAACTCCATTTAAAAAAAAAAATTGTTGAATTCCCCGCATTTTAATTTTATAAAAATGTGAAGTTCGCCACTTGTTGCAAATGTGAAGTTCACCAAGTTACGCTTTACATCGTGTGGTGGGAGCACACTTGGTATATAATTGAAAAAAGCATATGGTCATTAAAAAAGACGCATTTATAAGTACAAAACACATGCATATACAAGATATGTTACAATGTCCATCAATAAATTTTGAAGGAGAGAGTCTCAACAATAATTCATCTTTGAGAGATGAATCTTGAATTTTTGAAGAAGAGCATCTCAAAACTAATTCATCTTTGAGAGATGAATCTTGAATTTTTGAAGAAGAGCGTCTCAAAACTAATTCGTCTTTGAGAGATGAATCTTGCATTGGCATTGCCCCATATAATTATAATTCATATATTAATTTATCTTTGATAGATTAATCTTGAATTGGCATTGCCCCACGCACTAGATCGGCAGACATCTTATTCACATTTGAGCAATGTCTTATACTAAAAAATTGAAATTGGCTAACAATGTTATTTTCTATTCCATCCAATTCTTTTAGCCTCTCATTCTTAACTTGGTACATGCCATTCATCTGGTTGCATACAAGTTCAACATTGGTGAAAACTGCAATTCCATTTGATCCATACTCCATAGTTGTTCCCAAGCCTTCTATCAATCCAATATAATATGCCTCGTTGTTTGTTGTTCTTCCCGGTATATTCATTTTCCTTTGGAAGAATTTTCTAGTCACAATATTGGAAAGCACATATGTAATCACTGCTTTCTGTGGATTAGGATAGCAAGAAAATTCTATGCATAATTTCCATTTTTCAAACATATTTAATGGTTTTCTTATCCCTGAAAAAAAACAAAATCAATAAAAATATATATTAAATTGACATTTATTGAAAATGCATGGGAGAAATGACACAAGATCATGAGATAAATGAAGAACTTATATTTAGATCTATTCCAGAGATTGACTGTAGGGGCATTTACTAAATATGTCACCTTTCATAAAAAATGAGATCCAGAGGCTACCTAGCCCTTTACAGACTCTGCCTATAGAACTTGTAGAATTTAACACTACTTGTCCCAATTATACCCTATGAAGGGTGTAGAGGACCCATGGAATCACTCACACTAATTTACGTAGACATAAGGGTGTATAAGACTGCATTTGTTTTACATTGAATATTTTTCATTTTAAATTAAGAATCTATCTGAAAAAATTACCTATATAAGGTTAAAATCTATACGTTTTGTAGCAAATCACTTTTGGTTTCAATGGGAAAATTTTATGGCTAATGTGTTTTTCTCGAAATTTGATACACCCTATTAAAATGGGAGATATATCGAAATGATTCGTATGTTGTAATAAAATATAGATGCATAAATTCAATGAGCATAGTTTTGAGATATAAAAGTCCAAAATGTAAGAGTTTTTTGTGAACAAATATCAATGCCACTATGGATATATATATGCTTCATTAAAAGGGATTTTTCTAGAATGATTTCCACTAAGTTGGAAAGAAGGAAAAGTATCACAATTATATGTTAATGTGCATGTGTTTTACATTGAATATTTTCATTTCATTAAAAATCTAGTTGAAACATTAACTATATATTAAGGATAAAACCTATGTTTTGTATCAAATTTCTTTTGGTTTCAATGGGAAACTTTTATGGCTAATGTGTTTTTCTCGGAATGTGATACACCCCATTAAAATGGGAGACATATCGAAATGATTCCTATGGTGTAATAAAATATAGATGCATAAATTCAATGAGCATAGTTTTGAGAAAAAAAAGTCCAAAATGGAAGAGTTGTTTGTGAACAAATATCAATGCCACTATGGATATATATCTGCTTCATTAAAATGGATTTTTCTAGAATGATGTCCACTAAGTTGGAAATAAGGGAAAGTATCACAATTATATGTTAATGTGCATGTGTTTTACATTGAATATTTTTCATTTCATTAAAAATCTATTTGAAACATTAACTATATATTAAGGTTAAAACCTATGTTTTGTATCAAATTACTTTTGGTTTCAATGGGAAAATTTTATGGCCAATGTGTTTTTCTCGAAATGTGATACACCCCATTAAAATGGGAGACATATCGAAATGATTCCTATGGTGTAATAAAATATAGACCTGCATAAATTCAATGAGCATAGTTTTGAGATACAAAAGTCCAAAATGGAAGAGTTGTTTGTGAACAAATATCAATGCCACTATGGATCTATGTTTGCTTCATTAAAATGGATTTTTCTAGAATGATGTCCACTAAGTTGGAAAGAAGGGAAAGTATCACAATTATATGTTAATGTGCATGCGTTTTACGTTGAATATTTTTCATTTCATTAAAAATCTATTTGAAACATTAAATATATAAGGTTAAAGCCTATGTTTTGTATCAAATTAATTTTGGTTTAAATGGGAAACTTTTATGGCTAATGTTTTTTTCTCGAAATGTGATACACCCCATTAAAATGGGAGATATATCGAAACGAATCCTATGGTGTAATAAAATAGTTTCAAGTAGTTTAAAAATATAGATGCATAAATTCAATGAGCATAGTATTGAGATATAAAAGTCCAAAATGGAATAGTTGTTTGTGAACAAATATCAGTTTATCACTAGTGATATATTTGCTTCATTAAAAGAGATTTTTCTAGAAGGATTTCCACTAAGTTTGGAAGAAGGGAAAGTATCACAATTATATATGTTAATGCATGTGTTTTACATTGAATATGTTTCATTTCAAATTAAGAATCTATTTGAAACAATTACTTATATAAGGTTAGAACCCATGTTTTGTATCAAATTGAACTTTTGGTTTCAATGGGAAACTTTTATGGCTAATGTGTTTTTTCTTGAAATGTGATACACCCCATTAAAATGGGAGGCATATCGAAATGATTCCTATGGTGAAATACAATAGTTTCAAGTAGTTTAAAGATATAGATGCATAAATTCAATTAGCATAGTTTTGAAGTATATAAGTCCAAAATGGAATAGTTGTTGGTGAAAAAATATTAGTGGATCACTATGGATATATTTTCTTCATTAAAATAGATATTTCTAAAAGGATGGACTAAGTCGGAAAGAAGGGAAAATATCACAATTATATGTTAATGTGCATGTGTTTTACATTGAATATTTTTCATTTTGTTAAGAATCTATTTTCAAAACAATTAACTATATACTTGGTTAAAACCTATGTTTTGTATCAAATTACCTTTTGTTTCTAAATGTACTATGTTTTTTACATTGAATATTTCTCATTTTATTAAAAATCTATTTGAAACAATTAAACTATAAAAGGTTAAAACCTATATGTTTTGTATCAAATCACTTTTGGTTTCAATGGGAAAATTTTATGGCTAATTTGTGTTTTCTTGAAATGTGATGCATCCCATTAAAATGGGAGATATATGGGAATGTTTCCTATGGTCTAATAAAATAGTTTCAAGTAAGTTGGAAAGAAGGGAAAATATCACAATTATATGTTAATGCATGTGTTTTACATTGAATATAAAAGGTTTTTTCTCTCTCTCATTGTTTGGGACCATGAATATGAAAATGAAAAACATTTATTTAGATGTATTCTAGAGATTGACTGCAGGGGCATTTACTGGATATGTCACCTTTCATAAAAGATGAGATCGAGAGGCTACCTGGCTCTTTACAGATTTTGCCTATAAAACTTGTAGAAGTTAACTCTATCTGTCCCAATTATACCCTATGAAGGGTGTAGAGGACCCGTTGAATCACTCAAACTACTTTACGTAGACATAAGGGTGTATAAGAATGCATGTGTTTTACATTGGATATTTTTAATTTTAAACTAAGAATCTATTTGAAACAATTACCTATATAAGGTTAAAACCTATGTTTTGTATCAAATCACTTTTGGTTTCAATGGGAAACTTTTATGGCTAATCTGTTTTTCTCGGAATGTGATACACCCCATTAAAATGGGAGATATATCAAAATGATTTCTATGGTGCAATAAAATAGTTTCAAGTAGTTTAGAAATATAGATGCATAAATTCAATGAGCATAGTTTTGAGATATAAAAGTCCAAAATGGAATAGTTGTTTGTGAACAAATATCAGTGGATCACTATGGATATATCTGCTTCATTAAAAGGGATTTTTCTAAAAGGATGTCCACTAAGATTGGAAGAAGGAAAAGTATCACAATTATATGTTAATGCATGTGTTTTACATTGAATATTTTTCATTCTAAATTAAGAATCTATTTGAAACAATTACCTGTATAAGGTTAAAACCTATGTTTTGTATCAAATTGAACTTTTGGTTTCAATGGGAAACTTTTATGGCTAATGTGTTTTTTCTCGAAATGTGATACACCCCATTAAAATTGGAGACATATCGAAATGATTCCTATGGTGAAATAAAATAGTTTCAAGTAGTTTAAAGATATAGATGCATAAATTCAAAGAGCATAGTTTTGAGATATGTATGTCTAAAATTGAATAGTTGTTGGTAAAAAATATCCCTGGATCACTATTGATATATTTTCTTCATTAAAAGGGATATTTCTAGAAGGATGGACTAGTTGGAAAGAAGGGAACATATCACAATTATATGTTAATGTGCATGTGTTTTACATTGAATATTTTTCATTTGATTAAGAATCTATTTTCAAAACAATTAAATATGTAAGGTTGAAACCTATGTTTTTTATCAAATTACTTTTTGTTTCTAAATAATATGTGTTTTAGATTGAATATTTTTCATTTTATTAAAAATCTATTTGAAACAATTACACTATATAAGGTTAAAACCTATGTTTTGTATCAAATCACTTTTGGTTTCAATGAGAAACTTTTATGGCTAATGTGTTTTTCTCAAAATGTGATACACCCAATTAAAATGGGAGATATGTCGAAATGATTCCTATGGTGAAATAAAATAGTTTCAAGTAGTTTAAAAATATATATGCATAAATTCAATGAGCATAGTTTTAGAGATGTTTCAAGACAAGCCAAAACTTTCTTCAATAGGTTGTTCCATTAGGTATTCAACTATCTCTTCTATATATTTAATCATGGCACACAAGGAATGATTACTACTAGCTCATGTTAAGTAGATACTATGATCACACTAGCTTAGAGAACCAAAGTGCTTAGCATGTAGTTGATTAGGGAAAATGGTACATATCAATTACTCTCTATAGAAACCATTTTCTTTAGCTAATATGAGCTTACATCTAATGAAGATAGGCTATGTGTTCAAGCTATCAATACCTTATCAAGAGCTCATTATGATGCTTACTTATTATGCAAACATCTATCCAATATGTGTGCAAGTTGTATCCCAGTAATTAGTCATGCTCAACAAATCTGAATACATGATTGGTTATGGAATACGATACTGATACAAGTGAATATTACTAATATGTTAGCTTAATCTGATTTAAGTGATTAGGGAAAACTGAAAACCCTTTTCATTTTTATACAGGTAATGTTCAATCTTATGTAGAAGTGTGATGAGTACATGTAATTGATTATGGAAACAATGTATACAACTAGTGTTACAACAGAACTAGTAAGCTTAAGCTTAATCATACAGGAAACATAGAACCATTATCATTGTTACTTAGATTATGTGAATAGCTCATATTACACAAACTTATAAGATTAGTTATGATATATGTCCCATGTATTGAATATGAGAACACTGGTGATTAATGTACACAATAGATATGGGTTAGTAGGTTGTAAGTAATTCGTGTTTTATTAGAGTTACAAGGTTAGATCGTCATAACAGGAACAAGACATTCATGTACAAGCTCATAAGCAGTGTATTACCACATATTATATAATACATCACTTACCATATTAGATCGTATACCATTGATATGACTTATACTAGTATCAATATCACTGTATTACACTATGTTGATCATTGTTTCATTATGAATCTCTCTTATTAGTTAGCATATGATCTGATAGTTATGAGTGAATACAGGAAGAATATAGGTTGTATAATCTTAGACCTGTATGTTATGCAAATAGTGATACTATACTGATATGCACATATTACTGGTATTCTCTATACTAATAAAGCAGGTTTTTAGTTATAACTATGCAAGTTGTTTTATACGTAATGAAACTAGTATGAACAAGTACAAGCATTACTATCTTCATACCGTAATCGAGCAAATACGGTAAGTACTCGTAGTAATTACAGTCTAAAAATTAGGCTAATTTTTATCTTTCTCTCTGACCTTACTGATATGGTCGATTGGAATAGTGGTTACTTTTATAATTTTGTAGAGAACATAGATTTGATGGACAATAGAGGGAAGAATCAAACAGTAGAGGACCCTAAATCCAATCACATTTGACATCTACTCTCTTGAGATCGAATCCTTCATATTTTTTTTGACCAAGTAGTTGGTCTTGGTATTCTTAGCAGGAGGGGAAGATATCCTTCTTCAGAGCTTGCAGGTAAAAAGACATTTTTAAGTATAAACTGTAGAGGTTTTGGGACAGTGTTCAAGCGATCGATACCTTATTATGAGCTTGTTATGATGCTTCCTAATTATGGAAACATCTATCCAATCTATGTGTAATATGTATCCCAGTAATTAGTCATGTTCAACAAAGCTGGATACATGACTGGTTATGGAATACGATACTGATACGAGTGAACCACATTGATATGTAAGCTTAATCTAATCTAAGTGATTAGGGAAAACTGAAAACCCTGTTCATTGCTAAACAGGTAATGTTCAATCTTATGTAGAAGTGTGATGAGTACATGTAACTGATTATGGAAACAATGTATACAGCTAGTGTTATAACAGAACCAGTAAGCTTAATCATGCAGGAAACATAGAAGCATTACCATTGTTACTTAGATTAGGTGAATAGCTCATATTACACAAAGTTATAAGCGTAGTTATGATATATGTCCCATGTATTGAATATGAGAACACTGGTGATTAATTTACACAATAGATATGGGTTAGTAAGCTGTAAGTAAGTTGTGTTTTATTAGATTTACAAGCTTAGATCATCATAACAGGAACAAGACATTCATGTAAAAACTCATAAGTAGTGTATTACCACATATTATAGAATACATCACTTACCATATTAGATCGAATACCATTGATATGACTTATACTAGTAATGATATCACCGTATTGCACTATGTTGTTCATTGTTTCATTATGGATCTCTCTTATTAGTAAGCATAGAATCTGATAGTTATGAGTGAATACAGGAAGCATATAGGTTGTATAAGCTTAGACCTATATGTTATGAAAATATTGATACTATACTGATATGCACATATTACTAGTATTCTCTATACTAATAAAGTAGGTTTTTAGTTATAACTATGCAATCTATTTTATACGTTAATGAAACTAGTATGAACAAGTACAAGCATTACTATCTGCATACCCTAATTGAGAAAATACAGTAAGTACTCGTAGTAGTTACAGTGTAACAGTTAGGCTAATTTCTATCTTTCTCTCTGACCTTGCTGATCTGGTCGGTTGGAATAGTGGTTACTTTTATAATTTTGTAGAGAACAGAGATTCGATGGATAACAGAGTGAAGAATCGAGCAGTAGAGGACCCTAAATCCAATCTCATTTGACATCTAATCTCTTTGGATCGAATCCTTCATAGTTTTTTTGACCAAGTAGCTGGTCTTGGTATTCTTAGCAGGAGGGGAAGATATCCTTCTTCAGAGCTTGCGAGTAAAAAGACATTTTTAAGTATAAACTATAGATGATTTGGGACAGTGTTCAAGCTATCAATACCTTATAAAGAGCTCTTTATGATGCTTACTTATTATGGAAACATCTATCCAATCTGTGTGCAATATGTATCCTAGTAATTAGTCATGTTGAACAAAGCTGGAAACATGATTGGTTATGGAATACGATACCGATACGAGTGAATCACACTGATATGTAAGCTTAATCTAATATAAGTTATTAGGGAAAACTAAAAACCCTGTTCATTGCTATACAGGTAATGTTCAATCTTATGTATAAGTGTGATGATTACATGTAACTGATTATGGAAACAACATATACAGCTAGTGTTGCAACAGAACCAGTAAGCTTAATCATACAGGAAACATAGAACCATTTCCATTGTTACTTAGATTAGGTGAATAACTCATATTACAAAAAGCTATAAGCTTAGTTATGATATATGTCCCATGTATTGAATATGAGAACATTGGTGATTAATGTACACAATAGATATGGGTTAGTAAGCTGTAAGTATGTCGTGTTTAATTAGAGTTACCAGCTTAGATCGTCATAACAGAAACAAGACATTCATGTACAAACTCATAAGCAGTGTATTACGACATATTATATAATACATCACTTACCATATTAGATCAAATACCATTGATATGACTTATACTAGTATCGTTATCACCGTATTACACTATGTTGATCCATATTTCATTATGGATCTCTCTTATTAGTAACCATAGGATATGATAGTTATGAGTGAATACAGGAATCGTATAAGTTGTATAAGCTTAGACCCGTATGGTATGCAAATAGTGATACTATACTGATATGCACATATTACTGGTATTCTCTATACTAATAAAGCAGGTTTTTAGTTATAACTATGCAAGTTGTTTTATATGTTAATGAAACTAGTATGAACAAGTACAAGCATTACTATCTTCATACCGTAATTGAGAAAATACGGTAATTACTTGTAGTAATTATAGTGTAGCAGTTAGGCTAATAGCTATCTTTCTCTCTGACCTTGCTGATCTGGTTGGTTGGAATAGTGGTTACTTTTATAATTTTGCATAGAACAAAGATTTGATGGATAACAAGGGGAAGACTCGAGCAGCAGATGACCCTAAATCCAATCACATTTGACATCTACTCTCTTCGGATAGAATCCTTCATAGTTTTTTTGAGAAATTAGCTGGTCTTGGTATTCTTAGCAGGAGGGGAAGATATCCTTCTTCAGAGCTTACGGGTAAAAATACGTTTTTACGTATAAACTGTAGAGGTTTTGGGATAGTTTACGAAGGTCGTTTTTGGTAAAGTAATGCTGGCTGCGTTTTTTAAACTGTAATTTGAATGCAATTTGATTGACAATTAAGGCATGTTCATTGTGAAACATGCATTTAGTTTGGATAATCTTTATATTCATTGAACTCGACATAATATTCACCTAATAAATCACATTTAAACTAAATGCATACAAGGTAAAGTAAGCAGAACAATCGATTAGTAATAAACACCTGTGCATACGTATAACTCTAACCAATAATTAGACTCTATATTACGCACTATAAGGAAAACTAGTGGATTACTTACCTTGAAATACGCTTAACATCGTCGCGGAGCAACTCCAGAGCACGAACAGAGCAAAAATTCAAAAAAATGGACCACAACGCAACGAAGCAATAGTGCCACAGAAAATGAGAACATAAACGCGTGATATATTTAAAAAAATATGAGTTCGGCCGAACTATTTTACAAGTTCGGCCAAACTAATAGTCCGGTCGAACTAAAATTTCGGCCAAACTTTTGTTGCCGATTTTCCCATCTCTAGCGAAAAATATGTTTTCCCATGCCATCAGTAAGCCATCAATCTAAACGAAAAAACGAGTTCGGCCGAGCTCCTCTAATAGTTCGACCGAACTTTTGAGAAAGTTTGGCCGAACTATTGCAGAAAAAAGTTTTCCGCCCCCGCTTCTCACAAAAGTGTAACCCAACTTCACATTTTCACCCATTTTTTATTGGAAAAATGAGGAACAGATTGAATAGAAAACCCTCACATGATTATTTGCAGGAAATGGAAACTTTCTGATAGAAAACTCGAACTAAAAAATATTGGAAGAAACATCTTTAACCAAAGCCCAAACTTAGTTCAACAATAACATATCCGTATGAATGTTTGTGGACTCAAAAAGGAATAATTGTTATTACATTGGTTACATAAGAAGATAGCCGGCACACCCATCCAGGATAAAGGCCGTAAATAAATCAGGATAGAATAGAGTATTATTTTCACAGTCGAATACCTTTAGAAAAAAATGTAAAGAAAAAAACTCAATCAACGATTTGATCTGACAATTTTTTGATATAGGTATTCACAACAAGTAGTACCTGATAAGCCGAAAATCGGTTAGTGAAATTGGAAAATAAGATCGATTAAAATGTTGTCACATATTTCGTTAGCAAGAATACCTGTGGAGACAGAAATTCAAGAGTGAGTTAGCAAAACCTCTCTATATATAGACCAAATAAATTATGATAGGAAATAATGATAAATTACAGTAATTTACCTTAAAGAATATTCACAGAAAAGAACTGAGCAACATTATCTGCAAGAAGGTTAACATGAAAATCCAGGGTTAGGTAACCGATTTAAAACTTGTAAAAAAATCTACAGGAAAACCCGTAGAACAAATTCTGAAGGAAGCAGAGATTCTACCTTGGATTATGAAAACGTCGCCATATGGAAGCGTGAAGTTCCTTGTTCGAAGCGCTGGTAGCACTGATGCAAGCTGTAATACGCATAGTGGAACATATATCATGTAATAAAACTGAAGGACGACCACAACCCTTTAACTACAAGAGAAAATAGCTGGAATATAACTGAAACTAATAAATCACCAGTAGAATAAAAAATAAACCCTAGGCAATACAGCGCAAGAGGACTGTAGGCAAGGGAGACCAACAGTTCACTTGCTTCATCGAGGCAGTATGCATAAACCTCCATTGCCAGAAAAATTGCAAAACTAGTCACAGAGGTGGAGATCCAACAGTGGAACAGATGAAATGAGCAGAAAGATCTTTGTGAGCAGTTATGAGAGGAAGGTCATTCCTCAACCCTAATCGTCTACAACCGTTAGATCTATGGAGCATAGATCGAGGGTGGAGGTATCACCATTTGTTCCGCACTTAAATTCTTGACATCAAAGACAACAATAAAAGTCCAACAACTGATATTAAATAGCCACTATCCTTTCATATTTTTACCGTGCAGAGATTATGATATCAGTACTATGGAGATTGTGTTTTTATTCGTGTAGATTAGATTATTGAAGTCTAGCTTAAAGGTTGAAAAGATAACCTCCCTAGGAATAAATCTCAATGTTATAGCTATCATAATGAACAACTTAATAGATTGCTTAAATCAATTCAAAAATTGATTGTTATACAAGGGTAATCCTTAGGAAAATTACGTCAAATGAATGCGGGACAGTTGTAATGCATGAACATGATAGATAATAAAAATAGTATTATGACTATGGAACTAAATTTTAAATATGCCAATGTAAATTTTTTTTAATGGAAGTATTGATGCATGTTACAATTTTACTACATGCAGCTCTTTCAACAATGAGAGTCACCCATAGAAAAGCTGCAAGATCAAATAAGGTAGATCAATGTAAACGCGAGTTTATTAACAAAATGATTTTTTATGTTTTAATATTTCAATTTTCATGTATGATTAAAAGCGTCAATGTAACTTAATGCTTATGATAAGAGAAAATATATTTCCTTGGTGTTTCAGCTTATTATTAGCATTGACTTCACGGTACTCAACGTATCCTATCGACATTGCCGAGTCTTTGACAATTCAAAATACAAGATCAAAATGGAGGGAATCGACTCTATGTAGAGAAGGTTTTATGATTTATATTAATCACTAATATTGAATATCTCAGGATCATATATACGAAAGTTTTTCATTATTGCAGCAAAAATTCATTGTAATACGGGATTCCTTAAACTTGCAAAATATCTGAAATAAGATATTACGCGAACTCCATTATGTGTATTTAAATTTTAGTTTTGTGTTTCCCACCTTCGAAGGAAATTTTCCACTATTTATTTAATCATTTCCTCAACTTTATCCACTTACCTTTGTTTCATATTTGCATATTAATTTTTATATTTTGTATTTGCATATTAATTTTTATATTTTGTGAATATTAGACTTATTCCTTTATATTTTGCCTTTGCTTGTTTTCTATTGGTGGTATTGGTTATGGTTGCCAAGTCTGTAATATTTTGGTTTCTTTGTTATTGAAAATTGATTGGGATATTGTGTTTTTTTTGTATTCACGTGGTAAGGATGTATAGTTAAAAATATATATTTTTTGGAAATGTTATTGATTTTTCACATGTTTTAATATTTTGTTTTTTTATTTTCAAGTAGTAATTTATATGTTGTTGGAATATGTAATTCCTACTTATCTTCAGTTGTGGTTCTCTCTATGTATAGAGTCTGTTCCTATTCTATAAGTTAGTTCCTAGTTTAGTGTGAGGTTGAGATATTCCCTCAACCAAATTATTGTGCATCTAAGATAGCCTCTCTATCTTGAGACAATTCCTCATGTATATATGTAACTTTATTTGTTTGATTAATATAATAGAGCTTGTATGCTCAGTTTATAAGTTGGTATCAGAGCCCATTAGGGCCTGGCCTTGGCCTCTCCTAGGCCTAGGAAAACAAAGATTTTGGAGAGTGAATTTTACATCCTTTATTTTCCGTCGACCTCTCTTGAGGAGTGAACCAGGCTGGTGCTGGGTTAAATGCCGAGCCTGCATAATTTGAAAGGAGGGCTTCCAAACTTTGAGAAGAGGAGGAATGCTGGACGCTAAGGAGGAGCAGGGAGGAGGAGCCGTGCTGGCTACCTCTACGTGTACGTTGTCTACGCTGTCTGTGCCTACAGCTCAGTTACTGCAGCAAAATAGAGGAAATTGCATGGCTACTGAACGCTGCCTCAAGGTACTGCCATTGCCACTGCCTGAACGTTATGGGAGATCACGGTTGTCTTGTCTATGAACAAAAACGGAATTCGAGGCCGGAAGAGAAGGAGCGCTGCCATCCTTGGCTGCTCAGAGGAGTCAAGCCTGCGTGGGGAGCATTGTTGCTGCTTGACTGCGTACCTGAGAGAAGGCCGGTGAGGGTTCTCCGCGTTCAAGTAACGCTGCTCGAAAGAGACGTCTGCTGCTTGAGCTGCCAAGCAACGTGGGTGATTGAGGAACGTTGCCATGAGAACACTGCCAAGCTGGAGGCACTGTTTTTCTGTTGGGATTCTTGTAGCGATTGCATAGAGTCTGTGAGAGGCGTGATGATGCAGTGTGGGTGGAGCAGAAAATTTTTTTTCTGCCTATGGTAATTTGGTGAGGCTGTGTGCTTCATTTGGTTTGGAGGCTATGTGCTGCGATTTAGAGCTTCGTAGGAGAAGTAGAGAATCGTTGTGGAATTTTTGGTGAATTGCTACATATTTGTTGCAAAGTGTGGAGAGACTGAGTTGAGGCCCCCATTACTGTGACCCCTAACTCTTGTATGCTTGTCGGTTCATGTTCATGCGTGAAAGCGGAAGTGTGATGGATGAGCAAGTCCTATTTGTATGTTGCGCCTGAGCCCTGCGTTTATTATCTTTCACGATGTCAGGCGTGTCCTGGAGCCATGTTTGAAAGATGTGGGATTGAATGACCATGAAATCCTCGTCAAGAATGACAGGTTTTCCTTTTCGTTTTCTTTTCTTGTTGATCCCTGGTATCACTGATCCAACTGTACGATTCATGGAATTTTGAATGCTTTCTGCGTCAGATTCCGACAATTTAGGTCCTTGAGCTTGCTCCCCACCTTGTTGAAATATTATGTCTTTTCTGCAGGTAATATTATGCATTCTTCTTCATCGAACCTGTGAATCTCGTCATGACGTCTATCTTCAAATGTAAAGTCCTCCTAAAGTGTGATATTCTCACGGTCGACCTGAAACATCGGTATTTCCGGGGACTCATTTTTCTGCATGCGAAATCATAAAGAAGTCATCCATGAAGATGCGAGGTTCATGACTTAGCATTATTAGCTGCATCATGAGCTGTTCCATTTGGTTGGATTCTTGAAAGTTGTATGTTATGGTTATGGCTTCGAATCTGGCTTGTGATTTTGCTCGGAGTAGAACGGTCATTTCAATTACTAGTGGAGATGTGGGGAAAACAAATTGAACCTTCCTATTAAAGATATTTGCAACTCCTCCCATCAATATTCCCAAGAGTCTTAGTGACAATGGTATCACAAGGACATCTGTTTAACGCTGTAAGATTCGATCCTGAGGTTCTACAGCAGCAGTACATCCGTTACGATCGACGACATGGGAGTTGTCCTCAGTATCCATTGGATATGTGGCGCAGATGTTCGGAGGCATCGTGTTCCTACGGGAGTTGGAAAAAAAGGCCAATCAAGACCTTCTCATATAGGAAGCAAAGAGACGACTTCCTCAGCAATATATATTATTAGCTTTCCATACTGAGCAAAATGTGGCACATACTAGTGAAGGGAGTCAATGGTGCTAGGAATCGGGTAGTCGAGGTGAATTTGATGGCAGGGATGCCATTTCAAAGAAGGGAGTGTTTACTCTTTGGTGCTAGTGAGCACAAATTTTGACTCTGGTGAAATGAGCATGGTTGGTGTTTTTTTTCCTTAATGCATAAAATCACAGTAATATTTTTTATTTTGGAATGTGTTTTCATATTGTTTTGAAGGGAATATGTCTTGAAAGTTCATATACATATTGGGATTCACGACCTCAATATGAAGTCATTTTGTTAGAATTCGCGACTCTAGCTAATGACAAGTATAGCATGGAGATTCAAGACCAATATATCCAAAATTCAAAAGTACAAAATCTATGACAGAAATATTCAAGCGAGAAAGCTCTAGCATATGAATGGTATGGCGAGCGCAAAGGATGATGGACAATCAAGTTTGTGAGAGTTTGTTTTGTGTGAGTTTCTTGGAATAGACTCATGACCATGGTAGAGTATGAGTCACAATTTGTAATTGGAAAAAATCTACATATCATTTATTGTTTGTATGTGTTGTAAGACCCACAGAGGCATGCATACCCCTTTGCTATATGTTCCCTCTGTCAGAGATTTTTAACACCCTGGAAGAGTGTGTCATGCAGGATGGATACACTTGGGTGGTCCGTATTGGTTTTAGACTCCATAAGGTGAAATTTTATATCAAGGGAGAGTTAATCGAGAGGTTGGATGAACCATGTATGTGAAGGACTTCCTAGTAGACTAGCGGTTTCAACGGTTAGAACCCATGCATTTCGGTAGATGGTTGTTCCTTTATGTGGACATCGACAACAGCATGAACAAGATACAAAGTGTAATTACCAAATAGAACCAGTGTAGTTACCAAACAGGACTAGTTGTAGATTTTGCAGATAGATATTGAGACAAGTAGTCATTAAGGGGGAGTGTTGGAATATGTAATTCCTACTTGTCTTCAGTTGTGGTTCTCTCTATGTACAGAATTTGTTCCTATTCTATAAGTTAGTTCCTAGTTTAGTGTGAGGTTGAGATATTCCCTCAACCAAATTAATGTGTGTCTAAGATAACTTCTCTATCTTGAGACAATTCCTCATGTATATATGTAACTCTATTTGTTTGATTAATATAATAGAGCTTGTATGCTCAGTTTGTAAGTTATGTATGGTTAAAAAGATTATTTTTGTAAATTTTATTGATGTCACATGTTTTTTCAATTGAATAATTTGGAATTGGAGCAACTAATTGGTGTACATAGTAAAAAATTCCCACCAATGAAGTCCTATCGAATAATGTAAATCTAACAAAAGGTGAACACTATATATATATATAGATACATGTGAATACAAAGAAAGGTAGAGACAAAATAAATTTATGAATATATTTCACAATTTCATGTCGTTAATCTTCTCTTTATTTATTTTCAAGCAAGATCCATTCAATTACAACTTTTCTCATCATACGAAGTCATGGATGGCTAATCAAAAGGAAAATATTTCTCATTAGCAGTAATTTAGCCACTTCTAATTCCATGCCCATTCCATGCTTTTAATTTTATGGTGGGGAACACGAAAAAAATATAGGTAGACGAAACTATAATTATTTTTTGGAAAAAGGCAATATGATTAACAATGTGATAACCTGTAACATTAACAATAATAAGGGTAGAGCATCTCGTGGTGGCCAAAAGCATAAACTTCTGGTTAAATTTTGTACGTGTGAAGATTCAAATATGTTTACATGTTATATATTGAAGTATTATAATCATGATTTTCAAATTTAGTGTTCTTATTTTTTGATAGTTTTCTACGTTTCTATTTCTCAATCATTTTCTTGTATAACTTTTTTAGATGTGCTAGAATGCCCAATCATTTATTGAAGACACTTTTTGGCATCCCATTACCAAACAGTTATAATAATAAACTTACAAGCATTGCAAATACATAAAAGTTCATATGGTAAGAGATACATTGCAAATCTTCATAAAAGTTAAGGCTAAGATAAATGGCAAATTTCAACTTTATTTCAAAGTTATTTAAGTCATAGATCAACATACAAATTTGACTTTCTTAAAAGACACGGATCTGGGCTTATTAAAACCAAAGGATAATTCTCTAATGCTAAACCTAGATTTACAACATATGCAAATATTAAAAAAAAGATTTGAAAGCTAACTAGATTTACAAGAGATATCGATAGTTGTTTATGGGCAGACCTCTTAGCCTCAGGCCAAAAGGTCCATGTAAATTCTACCAATATCGATTGGGTTGTACCCTCGTGGCTAATCTTCTTGTAGTTGTTCTTCGTTGCAGTCCACTATTTTTCTATCGACCACGGAATCACGCCATATTTGGAATATACAAGTTAACTGTAAACGAAGGGAACAACTACTTATAAAATACAGTAAACCAGGCTTTTTCCATACCTCTATGCTACAGGTGTTTGTTTGCTCTGGTCAACTGCTTCGTTTTTCAAACATTGGCAATAGTCCATTTGATTGGTGTTGGTTTGCTCTGGTCAATTGCCTGGCTTTTCATAAATATGCAATAGTTCATTGGCAAGGACTTGTTACTTTGCAACTTTTATTGTTTTCTTAGATTTTAAATTTATAGTGTATATATAATTGTTACAGAACTTATTTGTTGATATTTTCAAAAACAAATTGAGATAAAAATAATATCAATAATGTTGCAATTATGAAAACATAAACAAGCATATTAACTATTAATGTATCACTCTTTTTCTAAACATTTCTCAAATTTTATTAATTTCCATGTCAAAAAGAGTAAGAGAAATGAAACACCAATGGCTATGGCCAATATCACAATTACTATTCAATGGTGATTTAATATTACATTTCATCATAAAAATACCATTTTCATAGAAAATATTCACAACACTATTAACCTTAAGAGAAACACAAGTTTATATCAATATTTTACATAACTCAGCTTTAAGCAAATATTTAAAGTTTTTTGTAAAATAAATGAGACAAAATATGAGATTTATTTTATTTTCACTTCAAACCTATAAAAATGTCTTTTATAATGTTGAACAGTGGTCTTTTTTCCTTTGATTATTTCCTGCAATTCAATTTCTAATTTTTCAAAAAAAAAGAAATTGTAATAAAAAAATATTGCTCTTGATAACTGAATAGATAATCTTAGTTTTAAAAACTTATTTAATATAAAACATTAAAATCAATCTCAAATTAAAGAATCCATTTATTTGTGTCAATATTATCCAAAATATTTATTTTTTCGCCCCAACGATTTAGGATCTCTTTAAATAATTTTGTAAAATTTAATTAAAAGAAAAATTAATGATATTAATAATATACAATATTATTACAAATTAGTAATTTTATTTAAAAAGAATAAGAGGCCATGGAAGTAGATTACATGTTGTTGAAATGTCTATAAAGTGCCACCATGTTAAATAATATTCCTCTTTTTTTAATTTTATAGTATTTAAAAAACATACATATCATGTTTTTCATTGATATTAACATCTTTAGACTCATTCTCATTGTTGTTTATAGATTGAAATATTGTTTTTTTTTTTTGCCAAATCTATTGAAGTTCTTGAAAATAAGTCCAATTTCTATAACTTTTGTGTAAAAATTATGAGATTTCCATTTCATATAGAATGGAATGGATTATTATATAGTTTTTCATTTATCTTGGAACTTTTAGATGGAAAATGGAGAAATAGAATTGTAAGTTTTATTTTAGTGATAAGTCCATGTTTGGAAATTTAGGGTCTGAAGTTTTTTGAAGTCATTTTTAGGCATTATATGATACTTTAAGGTTAAAAATTTCTAATTATAAAATATATACAAATAAAAAATTTATACACATGTATGCCTTTCCAATAGTGTGAAAATATTTGCAATCAAATCTAGTATGTGGAAATCGTGTCTCTTGAAATTTTACCTACTTCATTATCCACTATACTATGAGTGGATGCCCCTTAAGCCCACATTACTCACACATGCAAGGCTACACATGTGTGGAATTTCAAGAAGGTTCTAGAAAGTTCAATCCTTATTGCTAATTGAGGGTTATGGAATTCAAAATCCCTAACCTTAAATGACTATCACGCTATGTTTTGTACTAGGTGACTAAGAGGAGAAGGGTTTCATTATTTATTATTATACATGTCCCATAGTTGATCACAAGATCTAGGAGTGGGGAGCGAGATCATAACTTAGGAGGAAGTATATTATTTAGTCGTCAATTAGGTCATAATTTCACATGAAACTCTACAATGAGTGTCACTTTATTTTTATTTAGATATCGTAACTAAAAAAGAGGAGTAGAGCATAAACATCAACTTATAGCTAGGTTTTTTCCTATCTTGGTTTCCTAGGATACATCCTTTTTTCATTTGTGTGTATGGTGTTCTCATTTTCTCATTTTTTTTCAATTTCTTATTTCATCTATTTTCATAGGTATGAGAAATAATATTACAACATCTAATTTGGGATCTTGTGAAATAAATTACATAATGTAATATTTCAAAATATTATAAATTCTACTGTGACAAACTATTCTAGCAAAATATCCACAAAATTTTATAGAACATTATTAATATTGATAAAACCAACATAGATCCATCTTAACTCATGATCTACCAAGTGTCGCAAGGGACTCTTTCCGATGATCTGGGTAGATCCAAAGTTAAAATGAATCCATGATAGTAATATTTTATTTTCACTTGTTTTATATAATATATATTATTTTATTTATGATTCACATTCTCCATAGTAAAATGTTAATGCATTCCTCCCCATATTTAGAAATAGAAAACATCTCTGGCTATATATATGAAAATAGAATGGATTACACATCATGTAATATGAGTAATATTATTTTCAGTCAACACCATACTAAGTAGTAAAGAAATTACATATCTCCCTAGTAAAGTTTTTACTTTTTTACTTTCAACTAATTTATCTCTCTAGATAAATTTGATGTAAAATTAAAAAAGTAGTAAAAGAAATTACATATCTTTCTAGTAAATTTTTTACTTTTTTACTTTCAACTACTTTATCTCTCTAGATAAATTTGATGTAAAATTAAACTGGAAATTGAAGTATTTTATTTATGCCCGACACTATTTTTTAATAGTTTTACTTTTTTAAGATATGTATGTATTTATTGTTTTTAAATATGTATTTATTGTCTTTAAATGTAATGTTACATGACAACAACTCCCCCATACTGACTTGTAAAGCACCTCTGGACACAAAAAATATATTCTTTATTAATATGTAATTTAGTCCTATAATATATTTAATTTCATTTGGAATTCCTTTGAAAAAATATAAAACATTTTTAATCTATAATTTTAAAATTAAATGCAACATCCATTACCTCATTCTCTTGATTGTTGTAACACCCCAATGATGGAATCCTAATTCGATTCGTGAGGGTTATGGTAATTTTTAATAATCATTTAAGAGAGAATAGGAATAATCAACTAAAATCCAAAAGTTCTTGGAATCCAAGAATCATAGAAATAGATTTATATCTAAATCATTTAAATGAAAATGAATTCATGCTTATTTAAATTCATGTATAGTATAACATTAGTATCGAAAAAATATCACTTTCTTTATATGTTCGTAGCTACATAACTATAGAAAGGAATCAATCTAATCAAATGATTAGCTTGATTTAGATTTATATCATTCTCTAAATGATTTTAAGACAATATCTTAAATTATTAATTTTTAAGTAGTCATCCACAAAAAATCATGTAAGAAGGTAGATTCGAAGAATATAATATACAAAATACACACGATCAAAAACATTTAACTAACATTTGAAAAATTGTACTTTGGGAGACGTATTAAGCATTAAGCATGAGGATTTAGTAGTCACACTCAAGTTCACCATATGCATTTTGCTCTAGAAACTTAATAGAAAGGGAAGTATGTTTGAAACAAAATGAATCCTTGTTAAATAACTTTCCCTAACCTTAAAAAAATATCAAAAGGGAGTTATTACCCAATAATAACACTTCAAATATGTTCATAAAATGAGATAAGTATATGAAAGAAAGAGATATTTGTTATCAGAACTACTCAATAGATAATAAAAAATAAAAAATAAAAACAAAACCATTGATCCTTTGGTTTTGATCCTTCAATAGTTTTTATGCAAAATAAAACCTAACATTGCAAGTACCAACTTTGTACAACAAAATTACAATAATATTTTTTGCGAGAGGAATAAATTATATGACCACTGCATATCAAGAAAAAAAGCAACTAAAGTATAATATGAACTTGTGAGATAATTGATTGTAGACGTATTGCTATATCCAATTCTATATACCTCTCGTATACATACCTCTCATATGTAGGATCTGTAGAAAATAAATTCTTAATTTTCTATAATAGAATTCATAAACTAATTTATCCAAAATTGTTTCCTCTTTTACGATGTCTTACATATATTCAAAATTAGTAATTTTATTTATTTCCTTTAATACCAGCTCCCTCTATACTTTCTATGAAATTAAATTTCCCTGCTTACCCCAATAGGTAGGTAAACCCATCTTCAATTAATTATTGAACTTTTTCATAAATTGATTCACGCCTCTCTCTATTATATATACATTTTTTGAGCTTGCTAAGTAATATTTTTCTTAGTTGGGAGTTTGTTTGTTTCCATTATTAAAAATTTCCTATTTGTAACTCCAAGTGCATTCAATTCCTACTGAGTTTAAGATTTGAGGAAAGTTTGGATATATTATGAATTTATTCCAAGTTTGTATAATGGTTTATAAGAATTGAGGAACTTTATATTTCTGTTGGAAAGTTTGGATATATTATGAATTTATTCCATGTTTGCATAATGGTTTATTATGTTTGATGTGGAAATCTAGACTCACCTCCAACTAATATAAAAAAATTCCACATATTTGCTATTTTAGATAATCTCTTTGTCTCCAATCAAATATGTTTTTTCTACTGATCTATTTTGCAATTGTTTTATTTTTTTTGTAACTTATTTTTGAACTTTTGTCAATTGGGGTTATCTCATATGGTTGAATGGAATTATTATTATCTTTTCCACCCAAGTTCAAACCTTTTCTAGTGACATGATGAGTTGTAATTCCTTGACAAATATAGTTGAAATGACTTTTTTCTTACGCATATTATTTTATTGGCTTCAAGCCCTGTGAATTCTTGAGTGACTATACCTGTGGGCTGGCCTAGTACCAACAACCTCACTCTAGTCGGGCTCAGAAAGAAGTTGATTTCTTTCCTTGGGAAGAAGAAAAAAAATTATCTCTAAGCTCTTAATAGGGTATGATGGTCTTTCTCTACAATTTGTTCATTTAGTATGTGGACTTCATCATCTTTGACACCAACAATTTTTTTAAATTATCCACCTCCACCTCTTTTAAATTTAAATATTAAAGAGTTTCAATTATATCTTTATATGGATCTATTGGCACTACTAACACTGTTGAATCTATTAGAATTTCTAGTGTTGATGAACTTCCTTGAAAAACATGCTTTTTCCTTTCCTTGGTTAACACTTCAATATTTCCTCCATAACTTTTTATTTTCTTGTTCAATTGTATCATCTAAGTTAATAGTTGATCTTTCTATTTCTAAATGGCAAAAATCTCATATTCTATACATGTTCCAAGTTAGGAAATTTGAGTCTCTTTCTCAAGGAAATATATCAGTATCCTTTGATTTCACCAAAGCTTCAATGCATTTTGTATCTTTAGGATTTTCCCCCAACATTACTATCCATTTTCGTAAATCCACAGTTCTGATGTGTTTATTTTGTAGAGTAACTTTATTTTCTTAATTGAGTGTCCATTTTGGTAAGAATGGTTTTTACATTTGAAGTAATCAATTTTGTTTTAATTATGTCTCTAAATACCATGTCCCCTATATGTTTATGCAAATAAATTTTATCAGTCAAATTGATTCTATCCAAATCCACAGAGAAGTTCAGAGCTTTATAGTCACTAGTTGCCTTAGAAATTTGATCCTTAGGCTCCAAAATAGCTAGCTCATACTATCCTTGTTGAAATCAAGGGCAAAGAATGATCTTATATGAGATGGCCCTTGTTTCAACGACTGAGACTATAAATCATGTTTTATTTTTACATTCTTGCTCTTCATCTCTAAATACTATGAAAATAGATTCTCCTTTTTTGCTAGATCTAATGACGGTGGTCTAGTTGCTTGGCTTTCTTAATATGTGGAACTTGGAATAAGTGTAGATGACACATATTCAAGGGAAAATATGGGCTTTATTGGTGATGCCTCATTAATAGTATGAAATGATATCTCTTTGTCTCCTTATAATTCCTCTATTTTGTATGTCTTTAATTACTATTGATCATGTTCCTTCATTTCTAAGATTGTTTGAGAAGTCTCGCGATGGGTTCTTTTAAGGGTATTTTCTTACTATTAAAGGGTAGCTAAAATAGGGGGTTAATAATAATGGATGATTTATGGCCTTTTTTGTCGAGAAGAATGCTACTCTAGTTCCCAAACATCCTTATTAACCAATTTTTCTAATTTTTGTTTCATTAAATGCCCATAAGGAGTCGATCCATGATTTATTATTTTAGTATAAATGAATTTTTATAGGTCATAATGCCAAGGTTATCCTTGTTCCAAATTTAAGTTCTTTCTCACTTTATATATTTCCTGTAAGGCTTCTCTTGCATCAACAATGAAATACCTAATTTTTTTTTTCAATTTCAAAGGGGCCTAATGTTTTGTGGAAACAAAGTGTAGCTAATCAGACTCCAATATTTTCCTAATGTCATCCTAGAAACATTAGAGAACTTTTGAGGTATAAAATGGGCCTCCTAAGAAATATGTACATCCAAAATAAAAATTATAAGAACAAATAGGATTCAATCTAATGATGTCAACCATGGGGGATGATTCACCATTTTTGGGGTAAAAAAATAAAAAGATAAAAAAATAATAAAATAATAAAACTACTTTTTCAACTTGTGTTTTCCACTTATCTCCCTAAGGCTTTACTTAAATTTCAAGCAGGAGTACTCTTTGGATGCAAAATATAATTACTCATCAAAGGAGTACACATGTTTCATACTTTTGATGGACCCTGCTACATGAAAAATGAGAAATAAATGAAAAAACATTTTTTATGTATTTCTCATTTTTTGTTTAGCAGGGTCCATCAAAAGTATGAAACATGGGTACTCCATGGATGAGTAATAAAATTATACATCCAACGAGTGTTCCCGCTCAAAATTTGAGTAAACACGTAGGGATATAAGTTGAAAATATGAATTCAAAAACTAGTTTTTTCTTTTGTCACTGTAAAATTTGATGATGTAATCTAATCTCATGATAGTCTTATTTTATGATTTCCACTATTCTTTTATAATTTTCTTAGGAGGCCCATTTTACACCTAAAAATTTCCCTAATTTTAATATTCTCGTGGTGATAGAAATAAGTAACTTGTAAAGAGGGGACTCAAATCCTTAGATTCTATTTTTAGTATAATCCTCAAACAAATAACATTCACCTACCTGAGTGCCTTAACTCAACAAAATAATATTTTTCATTTCTAGGAATGCTCTAGTGAGAGACTCTTCATAAATGATAAAATACATAATGATATTTATTTACAAAATTAGAGAAACCTTTGTTTTGAGATTGTTTCCTAACAATAATACTCCACTCTATAACATAAGAGAAGAAATTTTTTCATTCTCATCTTGGATGTTTAAGTGAAGAATAGAAAAATTATTAGCTTGGAGATAAAGAAATAAGTAGAATAAATATGATTGAAACCTAAATAATATAGTGACACTAAACTTGGATAATTGGATATATATTGGTAACTATAGTCAAATCTTATCATCGTTGTATTATTGGAACAAATTGCCAACTAGAAACCTAAAACTACTTCATCAACCATCTAGTCATTATCATATCCTTGAAGAGAAATAAATCATAGTCTTGAAATATAAAGAAATATGTTAGTATTGTAGAATGGTGATTTTTCGGGAGTGGAAACGCCAGGGGAAACGATAGATTGAATCAATGTAGTTGTATTACTAATAAATAATTCATAGTAAGATGATATAAGGGTCTCTTCTTGCAATGGCCAGGTTTCATGTGGCATGACTAATTCAAACATTTTTAACATTGAATCAAGTTTTTATCAAAAGAATAATGACACATCCATTCTTCCTAAATTCAACGTTTTGAACCAAGCCACCATGGTGTTCATATTTAGGAAAATATCCATGAGTAAGACTAATCTCACGAGTCAGGTATCCCTCTCTCTCATATTTATACTTAACTCGTGAGATCAGTCTTACTCATGGATATTATCTTGAAGATGAACCACGGTGGCTTGGTTCGAAACATTGAATTTACAAAGAATGGATGTGATTGATCCGAAAAATATCTCTATAAAAAACACTAATCGCAAAAGCCTCAAACCTATAATAATGACACAATTTTGAGAAATAATATATTTCTTTCTCAGAACATAATTTTTGGGAGAACCACATGATGAATTTATGAAAACAGAAAGTTTGTAGGATGATCAAAATTGTCTAGATGAGACTCCTAAACATGGAAAAAAATCATGCAAGTTATTAAAATGTGTAAATGCTATCTTTTTTATGTCACATAGGTCAAATTCAAAAATTACAATCTTGTATACATCACGTTCTATATCTATGAGACACATTTCCTCAAGAGTTTGAGTATGAGAGGTTCTAATAGTCATAGAGCTTGGTTTTTTATTCTTATAAAAACATAATAAGATAGATAACACAAATACTCAAGGGTAACAAGTGGTAGATGAATTGTACTTAAAGGTTTTGAGAATTTGGTAGGGAAGAGTTTAATTCAATTCTGTTACTTAATAAATGCTTGTGCTATACTTTTTATTCTTCTATTTCTTAGGTCGTATCTTCATTATCTTATTATCTCGTTCATCAAGTCAATTATTAAAACACGAGAGACATAGAATTTTGACTCTTGAAGCTAGGGCCAAAACCTCTCCCTCTTGGAGAGTAAAACCTGAAAGTATTTCTTCTTCTATATCTTTAATTGAGAAGTACCATGACCATGACACAGTTCCTTGACACCATTATACCTCCAAGACCCTTTTCACTGCTCTTCTCAGCTTCTCTAGCTGATCTCTCCTTTCTGCACTTATTTGCATCATATTTAACTGTCACCTAGAGAATCTCGGTCTCTAGCCTTTGATTAGATTCTTCCTCCATTTTGACCTCTAAAAATCTCCTACTTCGGTATCCTTCCAACACCCCTCTACACTTCCAACCAGCCCTAGACCAAATTGTGTATGCACATGAGGAAACCTTTGGTATTCAATGCAATTACGGAAATAGAGGTGCAAACTTAGTCTGAAACAGAGATATAATTCTTTGCAGATCCATGCATAAGATATATAATTTACTCCTTGTTGTATCACCTTTATTCTTCACGCTATAGCATCCTCGTCCTTCATGTTGTAGCACCATTCTTCATTCAGTCCTATAATACACATTGAGATCACATTTTAATCCTTTTTGTAGTAGGTCTCGATCTCCTAAGCTATGTGAGGAATTTATGACAGGGATGTCATATTTGTAACCCAACCCAATCACGATACCCTTTAATAATATTCCTTGTCTCCTCACATAGTATTAGAGACTCTTTTCTCCACACTGAAATTCAGTCCTTAACCTCGCATAATAGTTCAGAGCTGATATGAATTTCTTAGATTGATATGATGCCACAATTCTGGTTATATATAGGGATTGTATTTCCTATTCGGGGCCGACATGTCTTCCTGTGTGTAGGTTGACTTCACCAAGGGGTATTTACAACACGTTTGATCCAACCTTCATGGATCATATTGAAAAGGTCTTGGAGCATATTTTACATCAACAAATTTGACCTTTAAAAGTGTAAAAATACTTTATATACATGAATCTAAATTATATATTTATGATAAGATGAAAAATCCCTAAAATAAATTAGTAAGAAGTCTTTGAACTATAATATAAACTTCCTTTCTCATGAAACCCATGAGGAAAGAATTGAAAAATACATTTTATTATCTTTGTCTTCTTCATTACGTAAATTCATAATTATTAGTCATTATGAAGACTAAAACTAGTTACACTTTCCAACACTTCCTGTTAACTAGGGAGGTATTCATAATGGTACATGGTCAATTTCAATCTAAAGAATCTCATAAGAATAATTTGATTGGTAATCCATCTATTATAGCCTCATATTAACGAGCATTGTTAAAGTGTAAGGCCTTGACTAACAACTCCATCTCTCCACGATACCATGAGCTACAATGTTGGTGAGACAAATGATTATAGACACCTTCATCATTTTCTCCAAGGTACATACTTCACCTAGGTGTTCACTAAGAATGACCTCTTATGGACTATTCTTATCGCGATAGCTAATACTCAAAGAATATTCATCCTTTCATGACTACTCTCTCCATATATGTCATAACACATCCCAAAAGAGTATCAGATGCTACATAATTAACCAATTTTGTATTATATCTTCCATAATGATGTTTATATCTCTCCTTCTCAACTAGGGATAACATATTCCACAGAGGAATATAAATAATGTGCCTAATATTTCTTCTTGGCTTCGAAATCGCAGAGTTTCTTCCAAGTACCAAAACTTATTATCGGGCTCCCTCTTAATTAGGGACATGCAGCTGCAATGATGAAAACATTCAGCTACTCATGAAGAAATCCTTCTGTTAATGTCATGAATTGAGTAGCCTTCAACTTTGGTATCTCTTCTTAGGGAAAATATCATCCATCACTTTCATCCATGAGTCATGTCTTCAGAAAGTGATCCATCAATATTCTCATCTGGTCTAGCTTCATGTTATGTTGTTCTTATTCGGACCATATTTCTTTCAAGGATATTTCATCCTCCCATATGGTTATCAATTATGGAAGACATATACTTCCCTTTGGTAGTCCTGCATAAGCTCATCAGATATTATAAATATGAAATTTTAAATCAAAAGTTACCAAACTGATGATCTTTCACCATGACATCTTCTTGTAGGCATCGACATCCTTTGTTTATAGATTGACACATCTCCTAAGGATATGTATTATCAAGGGTCTCCATCTTTTCCAGACTTCTATCAGAGTCTACATATCTTCCCAAGAGATCTCCTAGTCAAATCTTCTTGGTTTCCTTGGATGTTTACTACTTCTTTACATGGTTTCACTTCTCATGATCTCTTCCTCTACACAATTTTATTTCATTCCCAGGAACTTCCACTGATAATTTCCTTGATAATTTTCAATCACCTTATATTCCATATGGGAACATATTATGTTGATTTCATCTAGTTCAAATCATGCCTTTTGGAAACCTGTGCATGAGAAGAGTTTGTAATTTCTATTTTCATCATACTTCTAAAGATATAAGTATTCTACCTACAACCATATGAAATGATTTCATAGCATCTAGTGTCAGCATCTATATATATACATGTACCTCATCCTTTTTACTTTTGAGTCATCTTATAGCAGGTTTCCTTAGAATGAAGAGTTTCATTCCCTTGACTTGCTTCATTGATATGTCATCATATCCACCCCAACAGTGTTGAATTTCTTTGAAGAAACCTTTTCTTTTCAAGATTCCATTAGAAAATGTTAGCACATGTTTCCTTATTGATTATTGAATTGTGACCTTTGATCTATATGGCTTCCTTCTATAAAAAAAAAAATAAGTGAGGTTTCAAGGATCCACTTATAGCATAGATGTCATATGTGTGTTACACACATCCTCCTACAATGATTTCTCCTCCTTCAATGTTTCCATCATGATGCCAATCCTCGAGTGATGCATTTATCTGATATAGCATGCTTCCTAACATACTATTTTAAAATCGACAGAAACCTCTTAAGGAGGAAGATGATCTCAATCATAGTAGAGATATTTCACTTCTTATTTCTTAGATTTCTTTTGCATCAGGTATTTCCTTTCTTCAATGGCATGGGCTTCTTCCCTTTTCCTCTTGTCCTTATTAGATTTGGGACAATCCTTTCTATAGTTCCCAAGTTCATTATATCCATAACATCATAACTTATCCAAGTTTCTCCTTTTATTTTGGGGACCAAACTTTCTAAATCTTCCATTTCTTCTTGACATGTCAACATAGGTTTGATTCTCTTCATTTGATCATATATCAACTTTATATTTTAACCTTGTCTCTTTTATCTTGCATAGAGACCATAGATCCTGGAACAGTGTTACTTCTATTTTCCCATATATATTTGAATTGGCATTTCTCCATTCCTCTGGTAGAACATTCAGTACCACTGTATTCATATCTCTATCAGACATTACTTCTCCCAATTCCGAGAATAACTCCACCAATTTCTCATTTATTTATTTTGAAGATTCTAGTTTTGATACATGGGAGATGAGAGATTCCTTTATGAATTCTATAAGAATCCTCTAGGCTCTTATGTCTCATTCATGTATTTGGCATGACTTCATTCTTAATAAGATTTAGATATTTCATTTTCTTCCATGCAAGAAATTTTGAAACCCCAAAAATTTTGTTGTTTTCTTTGCAAAAATAAATTTTGATAGAATCAAATGAGTTCATAAAGATACTTGAATAGATTCTTCTCTTCTTCTATCATCTTCCTTGTTGATGATGATTTTGATAGCAACACAAGCTCCATCTTAGACTGGCTTCTTTAAGAGAGGTGAAAAGAGCTAGATCACCTTTAATCCCTGGTGATGATGATGATCAAGGATTTCTTAATGATGTCTTAAGAAAAATTATGATTTGGATTCAATCATGAGATAGATTTAGATTCCTTCAAAAGGTCACTTTCTTGATCTTTATTTTCCTCTTGTGTGAGTCCTATGAGTAAGGTCTATGATCCCTTGAAATGGCTTGAGGGATTCTCCAATTTCTGCAAACTGCTCCTTCCTGAATAACAAAAGATCTTATTAGATATGAATAATGATTCTTCAAGGTAGATCCCTGACATTTGGTTTGATTCCTTCTAGAAAAATAGATCCTTGTTCTTCTTGGTACTTGATTTTCTTCTTGTCAAATAGCCCTTTCTAGCACCTTAGCTCTAAAACCATGTTCATAATTTGGTAGGGCAGAGTCTAATTCAATTATATTACTTGATAACTACTTGTTTTATACTTTTTATTCTTCTATTACACATATCTTATATTCATTAGATTATTATTTCTTTCATCATGTAAATTATCAAAACACATGAAACACATAATTTTGACTCTTCAAGTGAGGGCCAAAACCTCTCCCTCTTGGAGAGGAAAACTTGAAAGTAATTCTTCTTCTAGATATTTAATTGACAAGTGCCATGACCATGACACAGATCATTGACACCAGTATGCCTTTAAGATCCTTTCCACTGCTCTTCTCGGCTTCTCTAATTGGTCTCTCCTTTCTTCACTACTTTACATCGTACTACATTGTCTCATAGAGAATCTCAGTCTCTATCCTTTGATAAGATGCTTCCTCCCTTTCTACCTCTAATAGTATCCTACTTTGGTCTCCTTCCAGCACCTCTATACACTTCCAACCAACCCTAGACTGAATTGTGTATGCAGATGAGGAAACCTTTGGTCTTCATGGTAATTACAGTGATAGAGGTGTAGACTTAGTCTGAAACAGAGATAGAATTATTTTCATATCCATGCATACCATATAGAATTTACTCATTGTTTTATCACCCATATTATTCACGCTATAGCATCCTCATCCATCATGTTGTAGCACCCTTCTTCATCCAGTCTTGTAATATGAACTGAGATCACACTTTAATCCTTGTTGTAGTAGGTCTTGGTCTCCTAAGCCATGCGAGGACTTTATGACAGAGATGTCATCCTTGTAACCTAACCCAATCACTATACCCTTTTATGAGATTCCTTGTCTCCTTGCACAGTATTACATAATCTTTTATCTACACTAAACATCAGTCCTTAACCTTGCATAATATTTCAGAGCTGATCCGAATTTCTTAGATTGATATGAGGCTCCAGACCTGGTTATATATAGCGACTGTCTTTCCTATTCTGGGTCGACATGTCTTCCTGTGTATAGGCTAACTTCACCAATGGGTATTTACAACATATTTGAGCTGACCTTCATGGAGCATATTTTACATCAACAAATTTTCCTTTACAAGTATACCAATACTTTATATACATGACTCTAAATTATATATCTATGAAAAGATGACAAATCCCTAAAAGACATCAAGAAGAAGTCATTGACCTATAATAAAAACTTCCTTGATCATGAAACCCATGAGTCAAAAATTAAAAAATACATTTTATTATCTTTTTATTATTCATTACATAAATTCATAATTACTAATCATTATGAAGTGCGAACCTAGTTACACTTTCCAACAAAATGGTGACTTGGAAGCTAGAATATACTTTTTGAATATATATTTTATTTTTCTTTGGTGTCTTATTCTATCTATTAAGGATGAAAATGTGAGGGTTCTGGGTTGTTTTTCTCTTTTATCCTCGGAATCCCCCCCTTTAGAGTATGCTGATGCTTCTCATTCCCTAAAAAACAAAACTAGAAATTAGTTTTTTGACCCCGAAATCACATTCTTGACCTTTTGAGGGTCATATCATCTTACATCATGATGACATCAACTTCGACATCACTTTCCATGTTAGTTCCACATCACTACCTAGTCACCTGTTTTTTCAATTTCCACCTTATTCTATGAGATTATGTGGTTCATGTATTGGATCCCTTGAATTTATCAAATTGACCATATATATCATCTTGTCATTATATGAACATAGTGATCCATGAAATCATATGCTTCGTAGTGTGAACTAGAAATCAATTTTTTGACCCCGAAGTCACATTCTTGACCTTTTGAGGGTCATATCATCTTACATCATGATGACATCAACTTCGACATCACTTTCCATGTTAGTTCCACATCACTACCTAGTCACCTGTTTTTTCAATTTCCACCTTATTTTATGAGATTATGTGGTTCATGTATTGGATCCCTTGAATTTATCAAATTGACCATATATATCATATTGTCATTATATGAACATAGTGATCCATGAAATCATATGCTTGGTAGTGTGGTGGGTGGTTCTCCTAGTATTTTTTGAAAAGGTGGGCAAGATTAGGGGAGGGGGAGGAGGGGTTGGATGGACCCAATAATTATATGCCACATACAATAGGAAGTATACCACTCAATATTCATTTCATACCTCCCCCCACTCCTCCCCCTCCCACCTTCCCCCACCCAAACATCATTCTAATGTGCCAATTGGTAGATCAATGAACTATTTAACCTAATTCCTATTTAACGAATAGTACATAGGATTAAAAAGATTTTATTTTATTTTATCCAATTTCACATGAAAATTAAAAGGTAAATGTGAAATTTATAAGGCTCTAAAACTTGTCCTTACACAATAATAGGAAAATATTCCCTGCTACAACATCAGCTCCATCTATGGATAGCGTCTCGCAATATATTAACAATGATGGGCCAGTGCCTTCTCCTTGGGCTATGTAGTGATGCATTGCAACAACAAAAATACACATTTTCTGATTTCGATTAAATATTCAATGGTATATACAATTATGAATAATATCCAATGGTTTCAAAAATAAATAAAATTCTTTAAACATTGTTAATTCATAGGTTGTTCCAACAATTCACCTTTATAAAGAATAAAAGTATCGTTACCTTTTCTCGCTATAATTTTGAATGGTCCAAACTAAATATTATTAAACTTTTCATACCTTCCTTTGTATTATTGTCGAGTGTCCCATATTAATACTATATCATTAAGATTAAAATTCCTATCTTTATCTCTTTTATCAAATATATTTTTCATTTCTCTGATGTTGTTGCAACTTTCACTAGCCTCTTCCCTATTTTGTTGTAATTATACAATTTGATTAATTTTCCTTGTGAAATCATTTGGCTCTTCATAAGAATCATATACAAGTTTCATAACACGGGAATCATGCTAAATATAAAAAATAACATCAGTTATATATACAACTTAAAATGGATATTTACATATAGATATTTTAGTGAAAAATCTATTATCCCAAAGGGAACATTTATATGTGAAACACAAGCTTTCTTGTTGTCTATCAATATTTAATTAAAATTTCTCATAAAAAATTGTTAGAGTATTTTTCAAGTCCATTACCCTAAGTTTACTATGCTATGGAATGCCCAATAATAATATCATATTTATTATAAAAATTATTGAGAACCATAGATTTAAAGGCTTAATCATTTTCTATTATATTTTTTGTAGGACCTCCAATACTTGATAAAAACATTGATTCAAGAAAATTGATAGCAACAGTATATGATGCAACTGTAGTAGGAATAACCTCTACCCACTTTCTAAAATGATGTGTTGTTATAAGTATTTATTTTTCTTGTATACTAGAGGGTGGATGAATTTCCCTTATGAAATCAAGACCCAAGTGTATAGAAGGAGCTTCAATATGAGCTAGAAAAAGCAGCGAAGGAGGAATGTTTTATTTTCCGAACAACAAACAATCAATACATGACCTAACTATGACACTTACTTCACCCTTAGGGTTTTATGTGTTATTTCTCTACATGCATAGTGTCCCACGAAATCCTCTATGAAATTCATCAATTATCCCATTCATTTCTTATTCGACCACACACAAAATTAGGATGCTCAGTTGATATTTTAAATACATCATTTCATTAATTATATAATATTTGATTTTTTAAGCTTTAAATTTCTTGTTTTTTCTTTATCTAGATCAACTAAACATTCCAAATTATGAAAATAAAAAAAATATATATATACCACATGGAAGAATAAAATCTTCCATTTAACTTCAAGAAAGGTTCTTATGGATTCTTTCAATTGGGCTCTCTTGGAGAAGATTCCTGTGGATTCTTCTCAATTGTTTGATTTGAAGACATTTCTAATAATCATGACACAAATTTGACTCCCAACACTTTACTATTTGATTCTACAAGAAATTTAGCTAATCATTAACCTTTAAACAACTTGGTTGGTGTAATTTCACAGTGTAATTTTGGCTATCCATTTTCCTCTTTTACCGTCATTGTATGATTGATTGACTATATGTTATCTCCTAAAAAATGATCACCTATTCATTTCTAACTAGGTGGATCGAAATACACCATGTAGGATTAATTTTAACATAGTAAAATCACTTTCACTATACGAAATAATTGAGTAAACCATTGTTATTAAATTATTTCTGATTAAAATTAAAAAAACTCATCAGAATAATTGAACAAATCATTATTTATTTCATTTTCTCTAGGAATAATTATTATATCATTATTTGATAATTATTCATTGTTAAATTTGACTAAATCACCTAGGAATAATTAAATAAATCACTATTTATTTATTATTCCTTAATTCTACTTTTGTAATAACTATTAACCCATTATTTAATAATTATTTCAATTACACACATTTATTAATACTCGCGAAGTAATTAGTAAACCATTTTAATTATTAATTACTTAAACAAAGATATTTTACCATTTTGAATATCTTTTCCTGCTCCAAAAAATATAATAAAATATTCCTAACAGTTAGATCTTGATTTAGTCAATAATATTTTATTTCTTCCCATTTTCGAGATTAATCGAATATTTTGTTATAAATAAGAGGGTTTTCCATTCATTCTTCACCATGATCACTATCATCGTCACCATTATCATCTTCTCACATTTGAGCTCCCACTTGAGTTCCACTTTTTGTTTTGGGTTTTTCATATATTGAGAGAGAGAAAATATTGTTGAAGCACAAGGACATCAAATGACCCATCCCATGGAGGGGGATTTGGAAACACTTATTATCGATATCCTTCACCGAATTTTTTTTAATAAAAGATTATTCATTTAAAAGTATTCCTCTATTGGATTATTATATCAGATATTTCTTGCTATTTTATGTTTGGATCACATACAATATTTTTGTTGCATGGTTTTCTTGTTTTTTATTGCATATCTGAAGCATACACATCCATATTTTGTTCTTAGGGTCACTTTTCAATAGTGAGTAAGTGAAGTGTTTTTGGTATGTGTTTCGAAAATATTAACACTAACAAATGGTGAATCCACTAGTGTAGTAATTCAGATCCTTGGTGACTATCGTTTCAGTGGTTTATAGTTTTTTATTCAACTATTTTTAGCCTCTCAATTTCTATGCTTTAGATATCTTTTATTTTTCTCGATTTTTTTTTGGATTCTCTTGGTTTTCCGGACCTTTCTGTAGGTCACAAGTACCATCCAAGCAGGATATGACACACTTTTGGGAAAGATCTATTGACTAAGAGTTCTAGGAGAAAAACAAACATTTCAACCCTTTATCTTTTTTCTGGAACACACTTTTTGACTTGTTTCTTGCACTCGAATGCATTATTCAGGTCATAAACTACATTTTTCCATTTTCAATAATTTTGTTTCCGAATTGAAGAATGTGTTGTGTGTGTACTTGCCAGGGTTTCTATTCTTTCCAAATACACCCCTAGGCCTAGAGTCTCTTTATTTTTTCTATTTGAGGAAGGAAAAAATCCCCCTAAGGTTTAGAGTACACCTCCACCATTTTGGAAGATATTTGTTGAGTTGAGCAGTGTAGGGTACAACATTTTCAACCACTGATTTTTAGGGTTTGATTCACTATTTTACAACCCTCTATGATAGTGTTGAAGGTGCTAGAAATATGTCAACCAAGGGGTCTCCCTGATGTGAAGTCCCAATTAGACCTCACATTTTTTGGAATAGGAACCCCATCCGTAACATCAGCCTAGTTTCCATATCTTCTTATAGGTTTTCATTGGCTCTAACTGTCAACAAGATAGAGGAACACATGGTGCCTTCGAAAATCAAGAAGGTGTGCCTAGTGAGTGTTCGATTGTAGGTGTCTCAAAGTTATTTTACCGCAGAGGAAAAGAGTAAATTGATCCTCTAAGAGAGAGGTAATAGTACCACGCAATTAGAGACACATGAAAACAAGAAACAGTCATCTGACATCTAGTGGAATAGTCCACAAAATATGTGAAGGTCATTAAAACTAATGAATGAGAAAGATAGTTCTAGTATCTTGCATAATATTACACAGGGATGAGACAAAAATAACAAACATTACAACACATTCTCAATGAAATAAGTACTAAAATAACCAAAATAGTTCAACTACTTTAGCATATAATAAAGCAAACATGAAATATAAACATCCACATAATAGTCTTACAAATATTCATAATCCATGCATCAATAACATGTCGGCCATGAATTCTTCTATTATTAAGTAAAAACTCCAAGACACATGTATACAATGAACTTCGCTAACTCCAATAGTGGAGCATTGGAGCCACTCCTTGCTCCTCAAATGAACTATTTTGTCTATCTAGTGCCTTGTGGGAGGAGCCAAGGTGAAAAATTCCTTTGCTCATACAATGAGGGTATATATATAACCAAGAGGTGATTATTCATCTTTCTTGTGATTTTTTGACTACCATCATGATTGTTTGACTTCCTATGACTTTTCGACTTTACATGAATCTTCATATTTTGAATGTGTCCTTTGGACTTCAAATTTACAATACATCTTGAATAGGTAATTAGATAATCCACAATAATGATGTGGCATATGATGACTTGTAATAGGACATGGTATGGCACTGATGACATGGACTGCATGATGATGTGGCAGTGCCAAGTTATCTTTCTTTCTACTTCCTTCTTTGTATCTTCTTAAAAATATGGTACATGTTCTCCTTCTTCCTCCCCCTTATGACTTGAAGATGTGGAGTCATCGATGTGATTTTCATTTTCATATACTATTATGGTCTGGTGTTCCTTCATATTCTCTATTGATGATCATATTATCTATTCCTCTCCATATGTATCTTCTAGCATGTCCTCCTTCTCCATCTCCTTATTCATCATCTTGCCATAACATGACAGAATATCTGCATCTACAATCCACTCATGATATACCCCTAGTCTAAGATTGTGAATATTGATCCAATGATTAAGTCAGAAAAGGGTGATAGGTTGGGAAATAGGCACAATAATTACGCAATTGCGCAACTCAAGATGTCAGGGGTGAAGCTTTAGCCTTAATGCTATGAAATGCGTAGTTCAGGTTGAACTAAGGAAGAAAACTTCCCTATCTGGGATCTCAATGTGACAGTTTGAGGGGATGGGCACTCAATCATACTATTACACAGTGTTGGAGGATGGAGGAGCCTATTTGATTTCACAATTGCGTAGTTCAAGAGCTCAGGCCTGAAGCTTGATCCTTGAGACTGCGCAATGCACAATAATGATTAAGAAGGAGAGAGAAATCGCACATTTTTGGGAGTTACTAAGCCAAGCTTAAGAGATTTTTCATTTCTTCAGCCAACTGTGCAGTTCTGAGAGGAAAAGAAGGCATGTTGATTGTGTAGTTGAAATGTTCAAGACCTTAGGGTTTGAGCTTGAGCTTAGATATTGCACAATGTGCAACTGGGTCCAGGCTGGATGGCTCAATTGTGCAATTTTGGGACCCAATGACCAGGCTTGGGCATTGGAACTGCGTAGTGCACAGTCGTTGCAATAAGAAAATGAGCATTGCACAGTGTCAAGGGAAAAGGGTGTAGTTTTAGGGTTGGAACTATAGGATGCGTAGTTGAGGAAGTTTGGAGGAGGCTAGGTTGTTGGGGAATTTACGAAAATTGGCCAAGTGTGGGACTGAAGATATTGATGTGAATAGTGATATGACTTGACTGTGATCACACACTTGAAATACTATGGTAAAATAACAACATAGATCATTTGGACCACATTAACAACATATTTCCTTAAATGAGACAACTTTGTGATGAATTTACAACAAGTGTGACACTAAAGGCACACTTTGTGATGACCGTGACGATAATTGTGCAACAGTGCTTAAAAATTTGGGAATTAGTGTGACTAATGTTTACATGGTTAGACCAACTCATTCACACAAAGATAACCCCTTGAAACCACTAGAACAAGCATATATATATTTTTCGAAAACAAACATGGGAAAAGATGACAATGCCTAAATTGTGAACAACTCTTGCGATATGTGAATGAAAGTGAAAGTAACACACGCAAGAAAAGATAAAATGAAAATGACACTAATTATAGTGAAAGAAATTGAAAGTGAAAACCAAAAACATGAAAATGATACTTGCGAAAACAAAGGTGCATGGAAGTGACAGTTTGAAAAATTCATCGAAATGGAAGTACAAACGTAGCTAGAATATGATAAATTGTCATTGTTAGTGCACACTAACTGTCAACATGGATTTGACATCGCACATGCACAATCTTGATGGAACGTGCTATGCGTTTCCAAGATTGCACAAAATAATTCACTCATGTACTTTCTACAGACTGAGCATGTGTGAGTAAGTGAGTTTGAAACTTCTAATGCAATAAGGGAGCTCAAACATTATCAGTTGACCAAGAAGTGACTATGGAAAAAATGATCGCAAAATCCATAGTAGGCTCCAAAATTCGAGAGTACTCAAAATTTGGGAGGGTGTTTGTTGTATCGAAAATAGATAGGTGTATTCATCACTTTATTCCCTTTAGATTTTAGTGTTTTCTCTCCCCTTTAGGATCCCCTTTTGTGTCCTAGGTTTTAGGGCTTCTTTCCTATCCTTTGAAGCATTTTTCACCTCTTATTTTTGTTGTTTTTCTGCACCATTTATAATAGATTAATTCCTTTAGATCACAGTCTCGTTGACATAAGATATTTTAGGCCATTTGGGTGTCATTGAGTAGCTTTTTTCCACTTCTTTTTTAGTTGTTTGATAACCTTTTTTGGCAGGGTTTGTGTGCTTATATTGGATGTTTATTTTAATATCCATTTACAACATTATTTATAGTTTTTCAGCACTTTATTTTAGCAGCACATGACATCATAAAACATGCTCAATTAACTCATACATTGAACACACTTTTCACAAACATTTGCACACCCTAAGCGAACGTGAGCTTGTTTAACACCACCAAGTCAACACTTGCAACAAGCCACATAATAATAATCTAACACACATAAATTAAGCCCACTTGGGAATTAGAGACAAACAATCTGTGTAGTTAGGTGTAGGATCGGTGGGATAGACTTCCAATAACACCCATCGATCACTTACATTGAGACATAGAAGTTGACTTAGGAGGGAGATTAAAATCCTTCACCATCCCATGGCCCAAAGTCGGAGTGCATCAGAAACCTGATTCAGAGTGGGTAAAGGTATGTCATTGTGCGAGCAGTTCTCCTCTAGGCTACCCAACCCGTCGTAGGGAATTTCTTGCAGTGGCTGATCACCAAGAAGTTCTAGACTTGACCATCCCCATGGGATGAAGGTAATCATAGTGACCAATCATAGGAAAACACCCTATAGGATTGACTATGGGAAGAATTTAGTGCTCTACCACACCTTTCTCTGGAAAACTCTTCTTACAGGGATCAGACGTCGTCAAGTAAGAAATTTTTTGGAAGGTCATCTAAAACATTAGATTTAGTACTTGTTTGAGGATTTAGACCACATATAGGCTAGAGGTCATTTTATTGGATAATACATGTTTTCGTGAATTAGAGTAGCATATTAATATAGTTAGTTTACTCTTAGAACCACTGAACTAGCTATTTTCTTTTTGTTTGTTGCTCTTTTTCTCCTATCATCCTTTATTCCTTTGATTCATCATTTCCTTGACATCATTGTGCAACCTAGGAATTTTTCATAAAGAATTTGTGGCCTTCGCCCCAATTTTCTATTAGGACATATTACTCCTCCTCGTCGAGTTATATTTCATCCTCCTAGTCCTCCATCAAGTCCTCATTCTGACTCTATTTCTACCGATTCTTCTAGTTCTTCCGTTGATTCTACATCTTCCAAACCCCATATCGCCATCATGTTAAGAACCAACATGGGTGCAGGAAACCAAGGTGGTAACCAAGGTAACCCCACAAGTGGAACCTCTACCAATATGGACACTCCTCCTCCATTTCTACGCTTCATGGTTGGTTTGAGTCTCCTTGATTTTAGCTAGCTTATCAAAGACTCTCTTCTCCACGACCTCAATTGGCCTACTATGCCTACCAATCTTCCTTCTGATATTCCCAAATTCAAAGTAAATCCTATAGAATATCCAAAAAAGCATGTTCTCTCATTCCATGTGGTGTTCATCGAATTATATCACCGAAGACTCTATTTGTCTCGACCTCCTCCAACGCAACCTTACTAGAGTTGCTACAAAGTGGAATGTAGATCAACCAAGGGCCTCTCACTCCACTTTTATGACTCTTTCTAAGGAATTTGTATCCTACTTTTAGTTACCTCTCTATTATGACACAGGTACCAAGATCTTGAATTCTTTCAATCAAACTTCTGCCACTTGCGTATCTGACCATGTTCAATAATGACACAGAAGGAGGAGCATGTGTACGGCCCTTGAATTCAAAGATCATGTTTATATGGATTGGTTCCTTAGATCAATTTTTTCCCCCATAAGTAAATATGTCGCATCCCACTTCCCCCATTCCGAGGAAGAAGAGCTCCAAGTAGCTTTGAAATATGACCTGATCTGTGCACAGTCAGGCTATGTTTTTAACATCCTTCCCAGTCTACCTCAACCTAGTGCTAATAATGCATTGGGGGAATCTCATGCCACAGAGAGTATCATTGGATCCATTTCACTCCCTTAACCTCTGCCATATGCTCCATCTCAGATGAGTTATGGTCAAACTTTGGGGGGGGGGGGAATTCCTCTTACACTTATCCCCTCCCAATCTTTCACATGGTAACACTTATCTGGGTCCAAGCACATCATATGCATATCCCTATCCATGTCAATAGATGACTTGGCCATATTTTTATTCACCTTATCATCCTATTGTTGCTCCATATACTTACTATATGTATGAACTGCCTAATATTCCAACCCCACCGACAATAGCACCCCAACATCCCATGCCTCCTCCACCTCTTGAACAACAATAACTTCCTCCTCAAGGGTTTCTCAGTAGAACGCAACCAATCCCCCCAATCCCAACAGAAGAAACAAGGGGAAATGTAACCAAACCATCCATATGAAGGTAATCAGGGTAACTAGGGTCAACCTCCTAATGACCCATAGGGAAACCAGCATAATCTCACAACCCAACAATAGGGCGGACAACTTAATCAAAAGAAGGCTCTTCATACAAATAAACCTTGTGCTTGTTGCAGTGTATTTGGCCATTATACTCATGAGTATCCCATTTTACCTCAAATGCGTCAAGTATTGGAAGATGAAGTAGTTACTTCTAGAGAATCTCAGGCCATTGCTCCACCTCTCCCCCTCCTACTTCATCACAACCGGTTGTGCTTACCAATCCTTTTTCGCATCAAGGATATATATATGTCCAACCTGCATATGTTAATGCAACTCCCCAACCTTCACAATCTGGAGACAATGATTACCATATCCTTATGATTAATTCTAATGAAATCAATATGGAACAAGTCAACCTCCAAACTTTGTTGCACCAATATGAAAAGTTTCCTACAAAGTTAGTGGTTGATTCCCAATCAAAATTTTCCACTGAGCCTTTTTCATCACCCAATGGTACCTTACATATCCCTCTGCATGAGGTAGATGTTGTCCCCAAGATCCCCAAAGGTCCGTTACGTTGAAGTGTTTCTTCTGCTAAAGCCACCCATACCTATAGCATAGTAGATGACTTGGTGCAGTATGTTTCTTCCATGGTAATGCTCGAAGTCCTCCATACATGCCCATCCTAACAAAAAGCTTTACTCTCCAATTTGGGCACTGTGGATCCTTCTAATGATCGCATGATTTTCTTTTATGTTGACAAATAAGAACACCCCCCCCCCCCCCCTTCCTTCAACCATTACCTTTCAAATATCAGTCTCCATAAGAAACACTACTATTTAGCGGTGTATCATATATGAAGGCACCTCCACCTATGTGATGGCCACTAACTTTTGGAAGCAACTTGGTTCATCTGACCTATCCCCATCCACCATCATTCTTCATGCTTAAGATGGTTATCCCTCACATCACCTCGGCTTATATCGCAATTGTACAATTACTATTTCTAGTAAGGTAAACTTAATTGATATCAAATTCATTTATTCCCCATTATATTATAACATCCTATTGGGTCATAGTCTCACCTATGCCATGTTCATTATCACATATGTTGTCTTTCGCAAGATGTTCTTTCCTCACAATATAAATATCATCACTATTTATCACTTAAATTACTATGATCCAAGTATCAGACTTCTCTTCAGTCCACCATCTCATCAATGAATGGAAATAAAATTGTCCCATCCCTCACCAATGTTTTTCCTGGCATCTAAAAAGATTCCACAATTCTTGGTTCTTATTATGGTCCACCTCCTACCCCTTTGAAACCTATATCTTCCTATTTTTTCATGCTTAAGGCATCAGGAGTTTCCAACAAGCAGTCTGTTATGCCTTCACAACATCCAACCCCTCCACAACCTAGTGCTCCCAACACAACCCTGCCTTTAGGTACAATTTCGTCAGGCTCATTTCCTTCTGTTGGTATCCTTCCTGGTCCTTCCCTACCCAAAACAGTTCTTGCAGGTCTTAACCATCCAGGATCAATTCCCTTAGGTCATTACCCCTCAAGATAGATACCTTTCTTTTTCTTACCACTAGGAATATTTTTTACCTCTATTATGGCTACAATGAGTCTTCCAAATATCAAATTGGGGATCCCAGTCTAGTACATTAATCCTCTCGCAAGCATTCCTCCTAATAAAATCAAACCTTATACCACTTTGACCTTGGTTCAACCTGTTGTTCCTACCCTTTCCATTGCTTCAATTCCACAACAAACTCAACAGGAAGCCACTCGTTTTGTAGAAGAATATGGTGAGGGGGCCAAAGCCCAAAAAAAGGGAAACAAAGACAAGGCACCCCAAACAACTCTAGCTACTTGTAAGCCTCCAAACCCTACTCCTACATGCACTTTTCGTGATGTTGTTGGACATCCCAACAAAAATTTTCCTGAGCTCTGTCATATAAAAAATCTATTCTCTGATACCTTTCATGTTTTTAACATTCCTAAGGTCCATGTCACATTACTTGAGTTAGCTAAGAAGAACAGATCCTTATGCACAAATCACCCTTATGCTTTGTGTGATAATTATGGCCATTATTCCCTTCACTTTCCCCATCTCAATGATTTTTGTGAAACACTTCAAGTCCTTCACAAGTTATATTTTGCACATAATGATTCCACCTCCCCTCTACCTACGGGTTTGGGTCCCATTGTTATCCCATAACAGGAGGTCTCTCAACCACCCATCGTGATCCCTTCTCCTGTTGTCGAGATGATAGATAGTTATGCTTCTATTATATAACTATCATCATCCACGGGATCGATGTATTGGAACTCTCTCATAATTTCCTATTATGATTCTGTTGAACCTTTGGAGAAAATTTTGGACTGAACATCGGTAGATGTCCCATATACTAGTCATATGTCTCCCCTTTTTGACGATGTGCATGTGAAACCTTTCTCTCATAAAAATGATTTAGGTAGTTCCTCCTCATGTGGTCCTTCTTCCTCCAGTCACCCCATATTTCATTCTCATGAAGAGATCATGGAATATATGACTGCCCTTGACTATCCTTGGGATGATATGCATCATCCTGGGTACTTCCTTCCACAACAAACCCATGATAAACATGTTGTGGAGTCCAAAGACTTCATCCATGGTGAATCATATTTGTTAAATTACCCCTTTACTTCGAACCCAAGAATTCGAACCACACCCACATTGTGCCCAGTACATTGCAACACAATGTTTGGGTAAGGGGGAATCTATTTTTGAGAGTCTAGGAGAAGCAATTCTCCCCAACCCTCCAAGTTCATTTGTTAGTGTCAACTCTAGAACCATTATTCTTCACCATTTATAAGAACACATAGAGTCTCATATCACTTCAGATCACTCTAGGTGTGGTCCAATTAATAATTCCTCCATCTTACATCGAAAACTCGATCCCTTTGACATTGTAGTTGATAAACCTCCATGTTGTCTAGGTGAGCATAAATTCATTATATTTGAAGCCACTCTTTGGTATAGTGACACCATGTATGCAAACCAATAAATTCAGTCCATTTGATTCACATATGCAATCCCAAATGAGATTGGTAACCCATCATTTACTTTCTCTTACTACATCCTTTATATGTTGCAAATACAAGAAGACATCTATAAAATTAACAAATGGTGAACCACATCATTAAAATGTGTTTGGAGTCCACTACTCTTAATACATATGACATTCCCATAGCATGCTACATACAAAAATGGGGGGAGAAATCTCCACATCATCATCTAGAGGATCTCTTAGCAGTAGTACCATATGCTCGAATCCCTCATTTGAGAACTTAGAACATAATGGCACTCTACAAACTACTCTATCTAGGGGCATCATTCTCACCTTTGCATACCTGATCAATCCCCTACAACATCGTATACTAGGGGGAACTATCTCATGCTTTTGGGCATGATGATACATGTGGCCACCTTCTAATTTGATTAACATAAGTCTCGGCCTAGACACCAATGATCTAGGTATGGTCAATTATCCTTTCATTTCTCAGATAGTTTTTCCTATCAGTCTCTCCGATGAGCCATATACCCGTCACATATTGTAGATTCTTGATACCATACATTCTAACACTCTACTCTATGTGATTTCCTACTTACCACCCAGTCCCCATGTTTAATTTGGTGGGTGGGGATGATTCTACACCCTGTAGTATTTCATTTGTGTATTCATTTCTTTCCTTAATTCCTCACTAGGAACTCTCCTTCCAAGAAGCATTAAGGCCATCTTTATACGAGTAAGGCCACCTACCTAAAAGTCACAGATTTAAATTTTGATGGTCGATTTGTATGATATGATCTCCTTAAGATTTAGGCCTTCCCCCTCCTCTCCGAATTCTCCAAAAACTCACTATGAAAATGAATTGGATTTGGGGGCAAGAAGTCATTTTATAAGAAAAAAACTAGTTTTTCCACCATCCATTGTGACCAAACCATAGCTTGGTTTGACAAACTGTCGACACCATCGGAAATATCTCACCGAGTTCTATAATGGGTCTCCTTTTTTTTTCGCAATTTCACACTTCACCTGGAAGCCATGTTTCCCATGAGGTTTCACTTTTCTACTGATTAAAATTGAATTTCTTCATATGAGCCTCCTATGCTCTAACACCACTTTACTTTGGAAACTTTCAACTCATGTGTCGATTTTCGTCATGAGTAACCATTATTTACTTGTGTTTCCTTCATCCCCTCTGGGCCTCTCCCATGTGGAGACATCATTGAGTCACCCTTTTTCAGATCATCCGAGATGAGTCACCCCTGCATTCATGGAGCCTCTTTCGAGTCCTATTGAGTCTAGTTACAGTGTTCCATCCATATTTGTGTAACATTCATCCCATTTTTCTCATATTTGACCTCCAACTATATGGCTCTATCTTTGAAAAGAATTTTTCTGAGTAATTGACCATCCCCTCTGGAATCGAGTCAGTCATTTATAGGTCAACCATGTGTATTATTATCTAACAAGGGAATTTGGTAGCCCACCACTCATCTTGTTTCCTTCCATTATCATCCTTGGGGTTATTCCATGAGTCACTTTACTATGATTCCTCCTAGATTTGTTTAGGATTCCTCATTGCCTCAACTTTGGTAGGCCCTCTTCTGTCAACTTCAACACATTTACTCTAAAAGTGTGGTCTAGAGAGTGGTATACCTTGGTTCCATATTTCATCTTTGTTTCGTTCCTCGAATCAAGAAAAGGGAATAAATATTAGCCTTTCACTTAGTTGTTTCTCACGTGTTTGACTCCAACTCATTATTACACGATCGAGAACCATACAGTTGATGATTCGGTGATCCAGAAGATTGTACCAATATTTCCCGGTTGTGTGTGAGTTGTTCCAAACCTCATGAGGGGGTGACCTTTTAGGTAGCCCCTACATGCCTGAATAATAGTATATTATGATCCAGCCTCAGATGCATTTCCAAAGATTTGAATAGTTCAACTTCAGCCACTTGCAACACCCACAGTATGCATGTCTCTTGCAGATGGTCCATTCAGATCTTCAGAGCCCTTTCCTATTCAACATGGCTTCTATGGTTGTGATTCCCCCTAACCATGTCAGCTTGAGGGGAACTATGTCTAATTTACTCAGATGTTATTGTATTCACCCATCGCCTAAGTTATTCCAGGAAAATTATATATATGGGATTCATTGTATTATTTTATGGCCCATTGATGCCAACATATCATGTATCATGTATCATGTACTTTGTTTCTCATACCCACATTGTTGGGCACACCATTATTATTTGTACTCAATTATCTTGGTGGGTATGAGTATGCCTCTCCCACCTCATTTGAGATCATGTAATCCACAATAAAAGGAAACTTATATCATTCTAGTAGGTCTTTCCCCCTCCATTCCTTCATCCTTCCTTGCATTGCTTCATCTCTCTCTCTCTCTCTCTCTCTCTCCCCTTTGGTGTCTCCTGGAAGTGTAATCTAAAACGTATTTTAGTATTTGAGTTTGTCCTAACACTCATATGTTGGGGGGAAATTTGTTATCACCTAAAAAATTATCACCTAGTCATTATAACTAGGTGGATCGAAATACACAATGTAGGATTAGTTTTACCACATTAAAATCACTTTCGCTATAGGAAATAATTTAGTAAACCATTTTTATTAAATTACTTCTAATTAAACTTAAAAATTCCCATGAGAAGAATTGAATAAATCATTATTTATTTAATTTTCTCTACGAAAAATTATTAAATCATTATTTGATAATTATTCCTTGTCACATTTGACTAAATCACTTAGGAATAGTTAAATAAATCACCATTTATTTATTATTCCTTAATTCTATTTTGTAATTATTGTTAAACCATTATTTAATAATTATTTCAATTTCACACATTTCTTAATACTCGAAAAGTAATTAATAAACCATTTTCTTCGTTAATTACTTCTAAATAAAGATATTTGACCAATTTTGAATATATTTTCCCTCTCAAAAAAATATAATAAAGTATTGCTAATAGTAAGATCTTGATTTTGTCAATAGAATTTTATTATTCCCCCTTTTTTCGATTAACCCAATAATTTGTTAGAGGTTTTTCCATTCAATCTTCACTTTGATCACTATCATCGTCACCATTATCGTTATCTTCTTCTCACATTTGAGCTCCCACTTCAGCTCCACATTTTGTTTTGGTTTTTTCACACGTTGAGAGAGATAAAAGATTGCTGAAGCACAAGGACATCAGAGGATCCATCCCATGGAGGTGGGTTTGCGTACCCTTGTTGTAGATCTCCCTCACCAGGTGTTTTTAATAAAATATTGTTCATTTAAAATTCTTCTTTTATTGTGTTATTGTACTAGTTCTTTCTTGTTTTTTTATGTTTTGGATCGCATACAATATTTTTGCTACATGGGTTTTTTGTTTTTTAATCGTAGATTTGAAGTGTAAAAAAAAAATTTTTTTTTAGGGTCACTTGTCACCAATGACTTAAGTGAAGCATTTTAGGTACACCTTTCTGAAATCTTTAGACTAACAATATAGTTTTGACATTGTGGTTAGGTACATATGCATTTATTTTTTAATGTCATACATATGCCTTCAATTTTCTTCTTCTTCTTTGATTCTTCACTATCCAACATACTTGAGTGACCTTCAAAAATATTGATAAAATATTCAAGGGTCGATGGGGAAATTTGAATTTTAGGCTAAGTGGTAAAAATATGCATTGCTATAAAATATGCATTTTCTGTATTCAAACTCACCCAAATTTCAAGGATAATTGAAAACATGCTATTTTTATAATATTTAATCATAAATTCACTTGAAATACTAAATTAAATGCATTGGAAGATATAGAACCTAATCCTGCATATATCATTAAAATGGTCTTAATTCAAGGTTATGGGCAAGAGGAAAATGGTTAAAAATCAAGGAAAAGCTTACTGTAAAAAGACAACATTTTGGTAATCAAACAAAGTACTCACTAAATCCATTTATAATTGAGAAATAGTATTTTCCTACTACGAAATCTTGTACAAGGGTAAATGGTATTTACTTTTGGATTTATTGGGCTCCATATAATCCACTCACCTTCTTGATTTTCCATTCTTATTAGTAAAAATAATCAATGGTGAAATCCATTAACAATATAAAATAGGGTAGATGAATCATGCATCTAATAGTTTCTAAATTTCTCTGATAATGTCCTTTAGACTAGCATTCATTCTCCTTTGAGTTTTCCTAATTGGTACAAAATAATATTTGATGTAGATATAATGGATAAATATTTTTGGAATGATCCATTTTATGTCCTTGTACTCCCATGAAAAAGTGTAAATATGATCTCTAAGGATAGCCAATAATTTTTAATCGTGTTCATCAACCAAACTAGTGTCGATATTTACGGTTTTGAGGAGAAAATTTCCACTATTTTCACAATATATTTGTTAATCCTAGTATTAAGTAGTTATATCAATAAATCCTATTACATATAAGTAAATGCTTAAGCATGTTTTGGTTTTCCTTTTTCATCATAACCATCAACTTGTATAGTAGTAAGGTGCACTATTTGTAGATAATTAGATACAAAGTTGTCTTCATCTAATTTCATTTATAGCTAAGAATTTCTCAATGGTTAGGAGAGTGTAAACATAGTTCTGGGGTATCTCTTCTTCTTCTTCTGCCCACATATGAATTTCTTCTTTAGCTAATGGATTGGTACGGGGGAAAGAACAAGTTTCCTTTTAGACGTAACATTGAGAATGGTCATATTTACTTCACTACAATTGATGTGGCCATCTTATATATATAGAAATGGTATTTCTAGGATGATAGGGAACCCATTAAAACTATAATTAGTTTGAAGGATTTTGAAATCAGTTGGTTACTCCCAAGAATCAATGAATACCATTACACCTTGAATACTTCCCTTTGATTTTGAGTTGACATGTCTTCTTATTTTTCACGCATAGGAATTTCTTCTTTAGCCAATAGCTTATAAAGGGGGTAAAGGACAAGTTTTCCTTTATACTGGCCATTGGTAGTAGTCATATTTATTTCCGTACAATAAATGTATGCATATGTTGTAGTTATCTATGGTCCTCCTAGGATTAGAGGACACCCATTCAATTTTTTCTTGGTATAAAGGACTATGAAATTAGTTGGGTACTCCCAAGAATCAATGAAGACCATTATAACCTCCAATAATCCCCCAATATTCTTAGCTGGTATGTAAACTAATTGGAGTACAATATATGTATGTATTAGAATTTATTTAAAGATTGGTATAGGTATGGTATCATTTTTCATGACATTTATGGGTACCCCAAGGTTTATCAAAGTGTTTCAGATTACAATTTTGATGATTTTGACATCCACTATATGACTTCCTAGATCCATGTACATAGGGAAAAATACTTTTCCATGTGTAAAGTCTACTAGTTGGGCTACCACATTGACTATAAAAAAATACTTTTTCTTTCTTCCAAGTCTCCTAAGTGTTTCCTTCTTGATGAACATGTTATAGATGGGAACTTAATGGCTTAGACGAGAGGAATTTTAATGCTTAAGTTCCTAATTTCTCCCAAGAATTCATTTTCTACAGATATGTAAGTCTTATTCATGTTTATAATTTCAATTTATTGTGGAAATTGATGAGGGATAAATGGTTCTTATGGCAAGGTATCCTCATTACAATAATTTTAGTGTACAATAAGTTTGGTAGTTAGAGGAGCCTCCCTTCCCACCTTCTTTGATCTAAGTATTATCTCTTTATGATCCATAAAGAAATAGTTCTATGTCACTTCAATGCTACACATATGTCAAACTTACTTATTTTTTGGATTAGGATATAGTTGAGCAAGTAATTGCCATTTTTTTAATGTTATGGCACAACAGTTGTGGAAGTATTGGCTATTCTATTTGCGGTATCCACCCCTATGGAGGACTAGTGTAAGATTTAGCCATGCCTAATTAATCATCAAAAATGATTCTTAATAAAAATATAAATTATACAATGGTAAACACATAAATTTACATAGATATTTTTTCCAATAAACCTAAACCCAAGAAAACAAACAACTTCTTTATTCATTATATATTTTCTTTTGAAATATTAAAATTCAATATATATCACGTGACATAACTAAAAATGCAACCATATTTTATTAATGGAAACTGCAAAACCATGGGAAAAACCAACATGCACCATAAAATGACTTTTAGCAAAACAATGGGCCAAAAACTACCAAAAACAAGTGTAAAAACCATGAAAAAAAATCATCCCCCTAGGATGCCCATAATGTTCATGGTGCATGTAAGTCCTGAAAATAATATAACACATACCCAACAATTATTACACTAAATATTTTTCATTAGAGGTTAGGCTTGAAATGGTTGATATGAGGGACTGATATGATAATTTGGGTATTACCCTTAGTTTCGAATGGGCCAAGTAGGTGCACTAGTTGCTATGAAGGTTGATAATTCATTTTTGGCTTATTTCCACCAAAATTATTACGGATAAGTGTAAGGAAAACTTGGTTGAAATTCCCTAAGTTCCTTTAGACTTATTTGGTTGATGAAGCATAATGGTTTCACATTATCTTCAATCCCTTGATTTTTATATTTTTAGAATTAAAAAGGAAGGGAAATGGTTACCTAGACTCTAGTCCTCACAAATTCCACAAACTTCGACACTGTTAAGAAAGCATTCATTTGTAATGTGCTTCTTCATGCATCTACGAGAGAAAAGGGAAAAATCCCTCTCTACTTGTGCGTGCAATTTTTTTGTCTACAATTCATTTGTCTACATGGATGGTGAGTGAAAAATATTAGTTTTCTTGTTGACGGGTCTATTATACACCTTATTGTTACTAATAGGGTATGTAGCCTACTACCACATTTAGTTCTTTACCACCAACAGTATGCTTGGGAGGTGTCATGAAAAATATATGCAAGGCTTTAGAAGCATCTAAGTGGTTGATTTTTAAATATTTTATCTACGCCCTACCTAGGAATTGAATTCTAATTGTGATAAAATGAAATTGATTAAAACTACAAGAATGTTGTAATATGATCAATATAATGTAGAGTAATTGGACATGTTCTCATGCTTAGCATTAGTAGCGTGTGATCTTATTAACACACACAATAATATGTACCAATTGATTCATCACATTAGGTGAATTTGAGGTAAAAAATGGGCCTTAAAATAAAAAAATTACTAACAAAACTAACTTAAAAGAACCATTAAGATTCCAGATGATGATGTCATCCATAGAAGTAAATTTTGAGGAGGGAAAATATGAAAACTACTATTTTAATTGTATTTTTTTCTTACATCCTTATTATTTTACTCAAATATTAAGTGTATGCACCCATTATATGATGATTTAAACTCTACATCCAATTGGTGATAAACATGATATTTGACTAAGCCTATAAAGGTATAAGCCAAAAGAAATTAAGCTAATCATAATAGTAACTAAAAAATACATTGCATACCTATCTAGAGTGGGTGCTCCCTTGTAGAGCTATGCACTCGAAAAAAAATTAGTAATTAACTATCACTCATGATTTAAATGACAAATTAACAAATTCATAAATAAAAATATTGAAAATCAGGAGTGCCAACTATTTAATTAAAGATAGACAAAGTCACATTGTATCAAATGTATAGCTATGTCTTTATATGATTTTAAGAAGATATCACTAACTTATATAAGTGTAAGCTCATAACTAATTAAACATGATTCAATGACAATTTTCATGACAATTAGAGATTCTCAATCCATTGGAAAAAAAAACTACTCGGATAGTAAAGAAATCACAAATTTAAGCAAACAAGGTGGTTTTCTCTTGAATGATTTGAGAATTGATAGTGTCTTTCTAACATACTAGAGAAACTAAAGTTGCTTGATGATAAATGGTATGAGAATTGAAAACATATTCTAACCATCTAATTCCCACCAATTACTAGATGGATATTAATATAGCTTATAGTTTTACATCAAAATGATTTTTAACAGCCACTTCAAATTTGTAGCAACAAAATTATAGAAACCATAAATCATGGTTTTGTAGAAAAAACATTAATAGTAGTGGCACATATACTCAAATTAGTGGCAAGGTAACAATTAAATTGACCTAGAATTTGGTCCCATGTCAATTGCTTCAACAACATGATAGGAAATTCAATAACCATGGATCACAAAATAGTAGCAAATGATTAGCATGTGGTGGCTATTAGTCATCAGTAATATTTTGCTTGCTATATATGACTAAATGTTTATACCAGATTTCTAGAAACAAAATTCTTGAATATTGTGAGTTCTAGAAATCTCACTGCCTTCATTATCCTCAGGATAATTTTTTTACTATTTTATTACTCCACCAAGTCATCACTAACATACCACTCCCAGAAGACCCATCATGGTATCAAGCTACTCATCTTCGCTGTGTTTTGACACCTCTGACCTTAACACCCAGTTTTCCCTCGCCCAAACCCTCCATTTTCCATCTATGATCACAAACCAAACTACTTTTTCCCATGTTTACCAGATATCTTAAAGTATTGATAGTCTAAAAATCCCTCTATAAGCTCTTTAGATCAATCAATTTCATCCATTTATATATCTCAAATACACTCATTGATCAAGAAGCTCAGCTTTTACACTGTCAAGATCCCAAGCCTAATCTTACTCAGAGATCAAGTCCAAGGAATTTCCCACTAGGTCACTAGGGTTCCACAAATTGTAGGGTTGTTTTGAATGCTCTTAATCAGTGTTTTTCATGTGCCAAAAAGGTGAAATCAAATGGGAAGGGAATTGAGCAACTGTTTGTCCAAGTTTGATAGAAAAAACTTCAAGAGAAACCTCCTTGATCAAAGCACAAGTTCTGGAAAAGACAGCTGACCATCTTAGATATTTCTGCAAGAATCAATGAGATGGCCATTAGCAGAAAAAGAGGTAAGGAGAGAGATCAACTCCTCACTAAAAGTACATTCACAACAAAGGAGAGGCAGTAGACCTATGAACAAAGAAAATCAGGGTTTTTATGACTGATTGGCTAAAACAGTGTTGCCAAGCAAGGAGCCAAAGCCAAAACCATAAGGATAGAGGTACATCAGCACAACTGTGCATGAATTGAATATTTATTGAAACTAGAAATGAAGACGAGAGACCTCCATGATGACAATATGTAGAAGTTGAAAATGACATCAGAAGGTGACCTACATGTTTTGTCAAGGCAACACTATTTCACTACATCAAAGGGACAAATTGTAAAGAGTGTCAGTGTGAGGAAGTCTGAGCCTTCAAGTACAGTAAAATATATTCAAAATGGTCAAAGAAGGAAATCAGGAGGTTAAGTTTCAAATAAGAAATATAATTTAGCATGAGTTCTATTGTTAAGTGATTGAGGTGTCAAAATCCAAAGGAAGTTTAAAAACAGCAAAAAATTGTGTTATGGAACCTACAGCAAGTAGAAGTGGCCATGGGGAGGTAATGACAAACTTGATTAAAAATACTAAGGTCACTCTGCCAAATAGACCCATTATACCTCTGGAAAATCAGTCAGAAGGGGAGGAACCCTGTTTTGAGACCACTTACACTCTGGGATCTTAAAGAGGGATAATATATGTTTCTATTAGTCTCTTAATAAAAAGGGGTTGAAAACATGAGAATGGTTAAAACACAGTGAAAACATACAACTCCAACAGGCACCAGCAAAACAAGTTTTAATAGACATCAACAAGCCAAAGAGAGCTAAAATCCATCACCTCAGTTACCTAATGACAGCCAAGAAGAAAGGTTGAGATGATTAAAGATCATTTTTTAGGTTTAAGTCACCTCCTGCAAAAGAAAAAGGATATCAGTACTAAAGTGACCAAAGAAAAAACGTTATCCAAGGTATGTTTCTAGTTTTAATTTATTTTTCCAATGGTATAAAAGCATCATCATTTATCACTCAAATTCACTTATCATTTGCAAAAGAGAGCAAAAGGTCTTCAGAGAGAAATTTCATGGTTTCTGGCAAGCTTCGAGTAGGAGAAGCCCTGCGCTACGCTCCTGTAAAGCTATGCTACGCATCTGTGCATGCCCTCTTTGGGAATTGCAACAGGGCGCTACACGCCTATGGAAGTGTGCTACATGCAGGGACTTGTAGAGGCCCAACACCCAACTACTGCACCTTCAAACTGCTACGCACCTATCCTCTGTTCAAATGCTACACAGAAGACTGTCTGGGCACTATGCACTGGGCCATTCAGGCCTGACCCAACACCGTGCAGACTCTGTCGCGCTACGCGCTAGGCCGTTTAGGCCTCACCTGACACCGTGCAGACTCTGTCGCACTACACGTTGGGCCGTTCAGGCCTAACCTAACACCATGTAGACTCTGCCGCGCTACACGTTGGGCCATTTAGGATTACTTGACTGGCCCGAGTGTTACGCTCCTGTGCTATGCATTTAGCCATAAGCTTTTCAAAGACGTGCAAGCCTCCAAATTTTCTCAGAGCTCTTCCATGTCTCTGCTTGGCACCTCCTGAGGTTTATTTAGATCTATTTCCCCCTTTCATACTGTTTTAAAGGGTGAACTTAGAGAGAAAGGTTAAAAACCCTAAAGGAAGAGAAAGGCTTGGTCACCATGCTAAAAAACTCTCCTGATTGAAGAACACTCACCCATCTACATGATAAAGATACACTGAGACTGCTTTTCTAATCACTCATGATTTTACTTCACTTGCAAAACATTTCCATTCTCATTATCATGTCACATGCCCTCTCCATATCATTTCACAAATAGTTTAGGGTTTTGATTTCAAAGCAAGAGTAGAGATAAAATTTCTAGAGAAGATAGTGGGGACAGTGGAAAGGGAGGCCAAAGGCCTAGGGTCAGCAGAGAAAGGGTGGAAAAGTAAATAGGTTTGAGCCTTTGAACACCAAGGAGTTGAAAACCTTCCCTACTTCAGTTTCATATTTCCAAGAGATAGCTTGTTTTGATTTCTGTGAGAAGTTCCAAAGAGTCCAAAGTCACCCTGAGTAGACCAGACTTTTTGTCCTCAACCTCCGTAACCATCAAGTGCATCTAGCTGGGGTAAATTTTGAGCAATCCACCAATACAATTGCTATGACCAATGGAATACCGTGGAAGGGATAAAAATGGTTCAAACAGGTGAATTTGGACTTGAGCCATTACCAGCCTTTCTTGAAACCAAGATACCAAGTTAATTGCAAGACTATTTTTCCCTTTTCCCATCTGTTGGAAAGATATGCGCCTTTAATGAAAGTCATCATGAAGTATTTTACATGCAAGGGGAGGTTTTCGATACTTTCTTCCTACCATATAAGACTACTTATGCACTTCACTAGGGCCAGGCTACTGCATTTTCCTTATTACCTTAATATAAGTATTGATAAGATGTCATACATTGTGCAAAAGAGGCCTCCTTCACAACAAATGCAAAGTCTTTTCCACGATTCTCTTATCAAGATGATTGTGTTGCATCAATTAGAGAAACATGGTATCCCATGGGAAGTATTCATCACCCATGATGTTTTCACAAATCCACAGCCTCTTCCTTTGCAAATTTTACCCTCATCATCTCATCCACCTTCCTCCGTTCCTCCATCACCCCTCACTGACAATGATTCCTCATCTACACATGCATCCTCTCCCTAAGAGAACTTCCCTCCTTCACCTTTTCCTAAAGCATCAAAACAAAAAGAAAGTGATGAACAACAAGAGGAAAATGACAGTCAAGAGGGAAATAAAAGTCAAGAAGAAAAGACAAATGATGAAGAAGAAGAAAGTAAAAATGAAGAAAATGATGATAAGGAAGAAACAAAAGACAATGAGGAAGAAGAAACAATGATGATGATGAGGATTATGATGAAAATAAAGAGACAGGGGAAAATGATGAAGAATAAGTTAGTTTAGAACAAGAAATCAGTGATAAGGCAGATAATGCAGAGGATGATGACGACAAAAGCAGTGAGCCAAACAGTGAAGAGGAGAACAAAGGAAATGATAAAAATAGTGATGATAAATACAAAGGCAGTGAGCCAAATAGTGAATAAAAGGCAGATGCAAGCAAAGAAGAAGAGGATGATAATGTAGAAAATATGGACGAGGAGGATGATGTTGAAGATCATGAAGATAAAGAGGTAGAGTTAGAAGAAGAGACAGGGGCAGAATTTGAAGAAGAGAGAGAGGCAGAATTAGAAGAAGAGGCCAGTGAACATGACAATGATGCTAGCATGAAGGATAATGAAAGTACCTCTCAAGAGGGCAGTCAAGAACAAAATGAAGAAGGCATAAATGCAAATATCATTGATGAAAGGAAAGGCAATCTTGAGATCAGTCATGGTAAGAGCATTCTAGTAAACCAATTTGAGTTTCTCCCTCTCAGATATAAAAAAGGATCAAGGCTTGTGTTTTTTTCCTCCAAAAGGAAAGGGACCATGCCATCCTCCTCAGCTCAGCCATTAAACAAATGGAAAAAAAAGGTAAAGGAAGAAGAAGAAGATCATGAGGTTGAGAGGGAATTTGAGATCATCTAGGTGGATAGTGATGAGGAAAATGAAGCAAGAATCACCAACTTGCTCCTCCAGGACAGGAATGCACAAATCAAAGACCTCCAAGCACATTTGGGTAGGGCCAAGAGTGTGAATTGTAGAAATTATATAACTAATGTGTTATATGTCTAATATTCTCCTGATCACACACTATTTTACTTCATGCACAATACAGAATCTATTCCACCATTAATCATCACATGCGGAAATAAACAAGATTACAATGCACACATGAAACCATAAAAATTCAAACACATTAACACAATGATTTAACGGGAAATATTGAAGCTAAAAACCCCAACTATATTTATAAATATATGTCATAAAGATCATGTAACAATCGTCATACAAATCTGAACATGTCAAGCTCTCAGTACAATACAACCGCTACACACTAATCAGGTCTGATCTAGCAAATCCATGCACCGATCTCTACCACCTACTAGCCTGCCTCTACTACGCAATGCCTGCTGAAGAATGGCTCTGAATGAACTTGAATCCACCCGGATTTCACTGTGTAATCCTCATTGGCATCTCCATTGAGTGTTGGATGCAATCAATGCATCACTATAGTCACGACTAATAGTCACACTTGCTCTTTCACCTACCTCTCCACTAGTCTCCACTGAACTATCCATGCACTGTATTTAACTGATGTATTCTTCAGTTGATTAATGATTTAATATTTAGTGAATTAATTATTAATTAATTCACACCACTCTCACTAGTGTATCAATCAGTTAGACTAGATACAACTAGCTCAACTGTGTCTAACTGAGTTAAACTGAACACAACTCCACCAACTACCTCAATAACTCCACCAAACTCTGTCACATGAGTTCTAGCTGAAGTCTCCATGCAATAGCTCCACTTAACCCTCAGGAATAGCGTAATTCCTTCTGTCAGCTCCTGTGCCACATCTGTGCACTTAACTGAAGTGCTCCAAGAGAATAAGATAATATTTATAGTCCAAATATTATTAAGAGCTAATAATATTCGACATATCTATTTTTAGACTGGCAATCTAAAAATAGATTCTGCCCAATATGTCTAAAAATAGAAGTCCATATATTTTTCCAACTTGACCAACCATCCACAAATAGTATCTTGCAACTCATAGAATATGATCGACATGTCTAAAAATAGACATAGTCTAAAACTAAACTTTGCGCCAAAAATAGCCCGCGGGCCCACTTAGTGAAAGTGACTCTTTTCACTAAGCTAATCATCCTGTTGAATCTCAACACTCCCTCTCAACAAGATAGGGATGATCTGCCACCCTGATCGTGTCTCTATGCTATTCGAATTTGCTCCTGGTGAGCACCTTCGTCAGAATATTTGCATCCTGATCCTCCGTAGGAATGTAATATAGTAACATGCTCTTCTGCTGCACACAATCTCTGATATGATGGTACCATATGTCAATATTTTTAGATCTATCATGAAATACTAGACTAACTGAGAGTTTGATGCAACTCTGATTATCACAATATATCACAGTAGGATCTAAGTGTGAACTGAACAACCCGACCAGGATCGTCCTCATCCATATAGCCTCGCATGCAGCCAAATTTCCTACCATGTACTCGACCTCTACTGAACTGAGTGCCATAGATCTATGTTTCCTGTTGTACCAAGAAACTGTTGTAGACCCGATACTGAAAATCCCTCTAGATGTGCTATTTCTATCTGTTGGGCTCCCTGCCCAATCTGCATTCATGAAGCCATGCAGCTTCACCTCATCCGACTTTCTGTACCACAGTCCATATCCTGATGTGCCTCTGCCTTCCAAAAGAGCTTGGTAGGCTTAACCATAGCTTGTGAAAGCTAGTTAACAGTGTAGCATATGTCCAGTCGTTTATTGACCAAATACATGAGCGAACCAACCAACTGTCGATAAATAGTGGCATCCACTACCTCTGCCGATGTAGCATCCTGTTTCCTCCAGCCACTAGGAAGAGGAGTGTCGATAGGCTTGCAGCCTTGCATGTTGAACTTCTCCAGTATCTCCTGGGCATAATTGCCTTGAGACACAAAAATTCCACCCTTCTGCTGCCAAATTTCCAATCCCAGGAAATAATGAAGGAGGCCCAAGTCCTTCATCTCAAACTCCTTTGCAAGATCATCCTTGCATGAGTGTATCAACATTTCATAACCTGTTAGTATCAAATCATCTGCATAAAGTACAATGATCAACAACTTACCCTCAACCACAATCTTTTACACGTTAAGATCCGCCTCACTCTTGGTAAAACCAATTCTGGTGAAATAACTGTCTATTCGTGTGTAGCAAGCACGAGGTGCTTGTTTCAGCCCATACAACGCTCTCTTGAGCCTGCACACATGCGACTCACTACTGAAGATTTCGAAACCTTCAGGCTACTCTATATACACCTCCTCCTCAATGCCTCCATTGAGGAACGCAGTCTTCACATCCATCTGATGAATGTGCCAACCCATCTACGCTGAGAGAGCAAGGATTCTCCGTATGGAAGAACACCTTGCAACAGGTGCAAAGGTTTCTTCATATTCGATCCCCTCAATCTGTGAGAAGCCCAGGGCAACAAATCTTTCCTTGTACTTCTCGACGCTCCCATCACCAGCTTGCTTCACTTTGTAGATCCATCTCGAACCTACCACTGATTTCCCTTCTGGCCTTGGGACAATCTCCCATGCACTATTTCTGACAATCAAATCATATTCTTCCACCATGGCATCTACCCATGCAGGGTCCTCCATAGCTTCCTAGAAAGAGGATGGCTCCATCACGATACACTTTCTCATCAAAGCTATGTATCCAGTAAATTGGTCAGGTGATTGTCTCTGTCTGCGTTGTGATGTAGGTGCTCCTACATTCTGCATTGCATCAAGATTCAATCACCCAGCTTTTGTAGTGCGCTTCCGCCCTGTGATGTTTGGCGCTGCATGAGTGGTTTCTTCCACTCCATGAACTTTCTCTTGTGGCTGATCCACATCCTGGGGCTCATCCTTAGGAACTAATAGCTTCTCATCTGCATGCAAGTGTAGCTCCCTCTCAAGTGAACACTTCATGGCTTTCTCCTCATGAAATTTGATATTTTGTTGCACAACAGTCTTCCGACTGTCTGGAAAATACACACGATACTTGTGGGGTGTTTCTATGTACCCCAAAAATATCCCAACCTTTGCGGTTGGCTCCAACTTCTTCCTTGCATCCTTCGTCACATGAATGTAAACAGGTGAGCCAAAAATCTTCAAATGAGAAATATCAGGCTTCTTACTAGAAAACGCCTCTTCGGGTGTACTCATGCCAAGTACTCTATGAGGACAATGGTTTTGCACATAAACCACAGTGTTGCATGATTTTTCCCACAAGTGTATGGGAATTCCATCATCATGAAACATTGCCCATGCAGCACCCATGATCATTATTTTCTTTCTCTCCGCGACCCCATTCTGTTGTGGGTTATGAGGCGCTATGAGCTCTCTTCAAATTCCTTCCTTGCTGCAAAAGTCTTTGAATTCGCCAGAGATGAATTCACCACCATTATCGCTCCTTAGAGCCTTCACCTACTTCCCCGACTCTTTCTCAACCAGCACCTTGAACTCATAGAACTTTGAGTATGTCTCGCTCTTCTTATGCATGAAGAAGATCCAGCACTTATGAGAAAAGTCATCAACAAATATCACATAATACATGTGCTTTGCTCTCGAAGCTACTAAGAAAGGTCCACACACATCTGTGTGAATTCTCTCAAGGATCGTCGTGGTGCGACTATCCTTCTCATGAAAGGTGGCATTCACAAATTTTCCCAAGGTACATCCCTTGCAATGATCTGACTAAGAAAGCTTACCCTTGGAAAGCCCGGAAAAAATCTGCTGCAAAATTTTCAAAGGGCCATGGTGAAGATGGCCCAATCTCCTGTGCCACAATTAACCCTCATCCCGGCTCACCACTGCTTCTGCTTTGCCTGCCATTGTTGCGCAGCCATCTACCTGTAATTGATAAAGGTTCTTAACTCAAACCCCTATCCTCCAGGTTTCACCAGTTGCCTTACTACGCAGGAAATCCTTTCCCTCGCTAAACACAACATCATATCCCTTGTCTTCCAACATAGCCACAGAGATCAGATTCTTCTTCAATCCTTGAAAATGCATGACATCCTTCAATATGAAAGGTTTACCAGACTCCCTCTCAGAGGAAATGGTTCCGATACCAGTCGCACTGTATCTACCATCATCGCCCATCTCAATGTGCACTCCACGATCCTTCTCATCCAGATCACTGAACAAATCTTTGTCTCTGGTCATATGGAAAGATGCACCACTGTCAAGAAACCACACTGAACCAATCACACTTGAGACCAAGCATGCGATCAGTGAAAAATCCAGCTCAGACTGTGATGCTAAGGCCTCTCCAGCTGCAGATATAGCAGCCTGCTTATTTTTCTTCTTCTGTGGACAATTAGTGGTGTAATGTCCATGTTGGTGACAGTGAAATCACTTCACCTTGGATAAGTCCTACTTCTTTCCTTTTGCACCGAATTGAGAAGGATTTTTCTTTCCCTTACCTTTCCTTGCTTTGGTATCCAAAGCGCAATTTTCTTCATCTTCATTCTTCGATGAAGATCCATCCCTGGTACCCCGCCTTATCTCCTGCTGCACAAGATCCGACCAAAGTCACTCCCATCCTGGTATTTTCTCCCGACCATTAACAGAGTCCTCATAGGAATGCCAACTCTTCGGAAGCCCAAGGAGAGCCAAGCTCACCAATTCCTCTTCATCTACAATAACCCCCACACTTCCCAGCTCTTCCCTACACTAGACAAACTTCGTGAGGTACTTGGGTATACTTTCACCCTTCTCCATTTTTATTTTTCTGAGCTTGTCTTTAAGCACCAACTTCCATTGGTCACTTTTGCTTTGGAACAAGCCTGTCAAAGCTTTCCACATCAAGAATGGAGAAGCTTTACCATGAAGGCTAGACACTATGTGATCCCTCACACCTTCCAACAGAATCCTTCGACATTTTGTTGTCTTATTTTGCCATGTGTCAAGTGCAGTAGCATCGCTAGAAGAAGGTTTTGGAATTTCTGCATCTATGAACTCCTTCAACCCATTATCATCTAGCACTGCCTCCATCCTGTCCTTCCATGCAATATAATTTGAGCTGCCCTCAAGGGCATACTCCAATCGCAATCCATTGAAATACATTTCAATGAATGCTCAACTTCGACACCAAGAAAACACTGCAGCAAATTCTAATTCCACCAACACAAAACTCAACCACTTCAATAATTGCAATCTGCTCTAATACCATGTAGAAATTATATAAATAATGCGTTATATTTCTAAGATTCTTCTGATCACACACTATTTGACTTCATGCACAATACAAAATCTATTCCACCATTGATCATCACATGCGGAAATAAACAAGATTACAATGCACACATGAAACCATAAAAATTCACACACATTAACACAGTGATTTATCGGGAAAGCCTGAAGCGAAAAACCTGAACTATTTATATATAATATATTTCATAGAGATCATGTAACAATCCTCATACAAAGCTGAAAATTTCAAGCTTTCAGTATAATATAATCACTACACACTAATCAGGTCCGATCTAGCAAATCCATGCATCAATCTCTGCCACCTCCTAGCCTACCTCTACTACGCAATCCACGTTGAAGACTAGCTCTGAATGAACTTGAATCCACCTATCTTGCACTGTGCAATCCTCATTGGCATCTCCATTGAGTGTTGGATGCAATCAATGCATCACTATAGTCTATAAACGTGGGCGCCTGCACTCACTTTGGTCTCCTTTGAAACTGTCCATGCCTTGTAGTTAGCGATGATTTCTTCGGTTGATTAACGAGTATTAATATTTAGTGAATTAATTATTAGTGAATTCACCACTCTCACTATTGTATCAATCAATTAGACTAGCTACAACTAGCTCAACTATGTCTAATTGAGTTAAACTGAACACAACTCCACCAACTACTTCTACAACTCCACAAAACTCTGTCACATGAGTTATAACTAAATTCCTCCATGAATAGCTCCAGTAAACCCTCAGGAATAGCATAATTCCTTCTGTCATCTCCTGTGCCACATCTGTGCACTTAACTAAAGTGCTCCAAAAGAATAAGATAATGTTTAGATTCCAAATATTATTAAGAGCTAATAATATTTGACATATCTATTTTGGTAAATATACATATATGTCACCAGCAAACCAACAATCCTAAAATAGCATCCTATGACTCATAGAATATGATCGACATGTCTAAAAATAGACATAGTCTAAAAATAGACTTTGCGCCAAAAATAGCCTGTGGGCCCACTTAGTGAAGGCGAATCTTTTCACTAAGCTCATCATCTTGTTGAATCTCAACATGAATGATGCCCTTGACTCAGAGAATAGAAAGCTAGGAGCACGAATGGAAATCTATGAAGCTAGAGCCCTCAAGGCCCAAAAAGAAGCCCAAAAGGCACAGATGAAAATAGAAGAGTTAATAGGAACTTATGAGGATAGTAGTGATGAGGAAGGAAAATCGAGGAGAAGATCTAGAACCATGGGATTGAAGAAAGCATTGGCTAAACAAAGGGAGGAAGAATCAGCCCTAGCAGAACAACTCTCTTTGGATGAGATTTTGGCTATGGAGATAGCCCATGACTGGGAGCCTTGGTTGGAGAGAGCCAACATACACTTGGAGGTTAAATTAAAGAAATCAAATGAAGATCTTAACCTCCAAAGAAGAATGACTAAACATTATGCCTGAAGGAACCAAATTGTAAGGGCTAAACTAATAAAGGCTCAAGACAAGCTCCAGGCACTAAAAGAAGACAAAGGATAATACAAGCTTGGAATCTTGCCACAACCCTTGTTGAGCTTCAAAGATGTTCTTCTCTGGCACCACATTCCACTTCATTTCCTTTATCCATTATTAATTTCAGGCTTAAATGATCATTAGGATTAGTTAAAATTGCTTTAATATTGTATATAATGTCTAACTTGCTATGTTTTCATGATTTCATTGTTGTAGTACTTTTTGACTACACCTAGCTACAGAATGCAGACATTCTATAGCTAGTTGCCGATTCTGCAGCTGTGTTCATGTCTACGTAGGTTCTAGGTGTCATCTCAGGGAAAAACACATATGGTCGTATTCCACATCATTCCCTCATCATTTGTTGCTCCCCACGAAGTCTGAGTTAAAGTAATAAAGTGGTTATGCACAAAGAAGAGAGAAAATTTCCTATCAAAACACGGACTCTATAGATGTCCGCAGTAAAGCACAAGACTGTTAATAAGAGTTTTAATTTGATTAGGAATGTGAAAGACACTTATCCCTGTTTTTCTCAAGAAATAGTTATGTAATTTCATTATAAGTATGACTCGGGAGACCGAGAAACTGTTGGTTATATTTTGTTTCTATTGCTAGATTTTGGAAGGCTGTAAATACTCTGTTTTGAATAATTTCTCCTTTAATGAAAGAGACATCATTTTATTGCATGAGCTGAGTCAATCTTGAGTAGATCCGTGTGCTGATTCGGTGGTAGAGGGCCCCTACTGCATGTGAAGTGTTATGAATTTGGTTTAGATAAGTAGCCGTAGCTTTGCTTCATTCTCAATTTAAATAGTTTTCTGAACTTTGCTTGCAATTGATACTACAGTTTATCTTTGTTCTCATCAAGTATTCCAAAAGATCACTAATCTGGAATGAGGCATAATTGTAGAAATTTAGAACTTTAATTTTTTTTTTTGTGTTCAATTGTAATTAGTTGTTACAGCTAGTCCTATTCTCATTAATCTCTTCCAAAATATCACTAACTCTGGATAAGGCTTAGCTGTAGTGTTTTGGTTTACCTACATATTGTTATGTTTTTATGCCCATTTGCACTGAATGATACAGCCAGACTTGTTTGTACAAGCTATTCCAAAATATCACTCATCTTGAACAAGACAGGGTTGTAGTATTTCATAGAATTAGTTGCATTTTAGCTCAGTCAATACTCCGGAGGTAGATGTCATTCTAGTTTAATTCTGTCACAATATTTCAAGCTTGATAATGGTACTCTAGTTTAACTCTGTTCACTGTATTAGTATCATTCTAGTTCAGTTCCAATTCATTTCAAGTTAGATAATAGCACTCTAGTTTAGTCTTAGTTCATTGTATTAGCATTTTAGTTTAGTTGTTATCCATTGCATTTTAAATTGTATTAGTTGTTAATTTAGATACCACAGTCTTCATTATTTACAAAATATTCTTGTTCTGAATTCCTATTAATACATCATCATATGGACAGGAACTATCAATAACATTTTAAGGCCTTGAGTATTTTGCAACCTTTTTACAATTTCACAACCAAGCCTTTTTCTCAAAGACTATCCTAAAAAGAAATCTATAACTTTTGAATGAGGCCTAGTGGTGCTAAATTGAGTTGCAGAATAGAATTAGAAGTTAGTTTAGAGTAGAAATCTTATTGTGCTACAAATGTTCTTTTCCAATCATGTTCCAATAAACCTTCAACCATGGATGAGATGTTGTAACATTGTAAGTTGATTGTTGACTTAGGAAAACCTCAGTTGCACTAAAAACTTATCCTTTTCTCAAGCTATTCCAACATATCTCTAAATGAATGAATTGGATGAGTTCATGATATGGGTTACTGAGTTCATGTTGTGATTTGTTTCTTTGCTATAATTCCTTATCAAGCTTTGCATTTTCTTTCCTTTAGTGCACACCTAGTTTAGAATAGTTTTCACTATGTTTTAGTGTAAACCTCTTAGCTCTTTTTCAACATAAAAACCATAAAACCAAAAACATCATAAAAACACTAAACACAACGTAGTGAGAAACAAATACCTAGGCACATATTGTGCACCACACTTCAACAATTTACTAAACCTGGTTGACAATTAATGAACTCAATTTAGGAACACTAAGTTGAGCACAACAAGCCTCTCTACAAGTCTCCCAAAACCCATGAGGCACTCATCCACCAAATTTGGGAGAATTTTGACAACTTTTTTTTTTTTGCTAATTTCGAGGGCTAAGGGGGTAGCACACATGGTGCTACACTTTTTCTCAGAGCATATTGAAGAGGCAAGGCTCACATTTTTGTAATCCTCATCTCAAACATATCATGCTCACAAAGTTTCAGATCAATTGGGGTAGTGTTGGTCCTCCAAAAGGGTCAAAAACACCCAAATTTTCACCATTCTGCCGGATTTTCAGGACATGTGCTATGCCTTTACTAGCCTTGGAATTTTTGATTTTTGAATAGGTTCCAGAGGTTAGATCATAGAACTAAAGGTATATCTAGATATTAGACTCAGAGGGCTTTCCAATAGGCCATCACGGAGTCTTTTCTGACACGGGGAAGGACTTCAAAACAGTGCTGCAAGATGACCCAATTTTCTTGGTCCTGTGTTATGCCCTTGGCATGGAAATTCCTCCTAAAACATAGTGTTGCACCCTTAGCAGAGGGAAATTCAACAATGTACACTTGGAAAGTTTTTAGGAGGATTTTCAGACCTCAAATATAATTTTCTTTGCTAAAAATGTCTGAAAGGATATTTTGTTTTAGATATTTTGTGCCTTGGGCCTTGCAAGGTCTCAAGGACAATAGTGACATTTTTTATTAGCCAATAGGCTTCTAGATACTCTATTAGGGTTTTCTCCTCCTTTCTGATTAAACATAGCATTGAGGACTCATTGTTAATGTTGGCTTTTGATGAGTTTTGAGAGAAATACATGGTTCTTTGAGGTTGAAGAGCAATTTGGTGTTATGGAGCTTGTGAATGATATGCTTTGATTAATGATGATGAAAGCTTGCTTGCAAGATCCTTGAGCTTGGTGAATGGTGATGTGTCTCTAATTTGTTCATGTTTTCTTTTTTATCATTATGTCCATATTTCTATGTTGCAGTAGATCAGAAAAGTATATGCTAAGAAATGTTGTTTGTGGCACCTTAGTCCTCCTGTTTCGAATGTCTTTATGTTTTCCCCTGCTAGGTTAGTTTAAGGAATTATTAGCTGCTCCTTAGATCCACCTAAGCTTGTTTATTTCATCAATGGATTAATATGCTAGTTTCCAAATATTTTTTATGGCAAGCCCTGCTTATTTGATGCTATCTAAAATCTGTTTTGAAATATCTCTTTGAAGTATTACTTGTTAGGTTAAGCCAAGGAGGTCTTATTCTGATCTTTCCCTTTGTCCATGCCTATCAGTTTGCCTTAAAGTTATTTATAGCTTGATTGATGATGTCTAGGAGTTCCCTCTTATTTGATTAATTTTATTTGTTATCTTATATGTTTTCAAACTTTCAAGGTGAAATCACTAAAGTTAGATAAGATATCTTACTTTCTTTGTTTCACTAAATTGTTCATCTTGGATGTCTATTTGTTTAAGTATTATCGTTGAGTTAATGGTTTTCCCTATCTCATGATTATTATCTTTTTCTTATCAGTATTTGAGACCTTCTTGTTTATGGGTATATGACAAAGGATTGTTAACTGCCCTTTGCCCTACCTTGTTTCCCCAACTTAATGTTCATTTCACTTCACACATAACCTTAAAAGATTCATTGACTACACTAGATTTTCCCTATGATGCACTATGACTCATTGTTGAGATATCCATGACTTTCATAGACTCCATAGCCTAATTATTTGATGACCTCTCACTCCACCTATTCTACTTGATCATTTTACCCAACCCAACCAAACAAACAAAACCCTAAACTTCACAACTAGCCTAAAATCAACCATCTAAAGCAAAAAAGTTCACATCCTTTGCATATAATAGAGAGAACCATCTCTGAGTCCAGGAAGGCTAGGTATTAGGACTCCAAAGACTGGTTTCATGTTACCCTGTGCATTTGGTCTACCAATCTGCTAAATCACAGGACCCTAACATTTTGGCGATCGGGGTGGGACCTTCTGAGATAGTGACAATTTAAGTATCCCTTAGGACTCCATAATCCCTTGTTAAAGAGTATCGAGTGAATCTACCACCTCATCACCACACTAAAATTCTGGCGATCACAGTAGGACTTTCTGAGTAATTCACAAACTGAAACATTTTGTATCCATTGATTCATTACCACCTCATCACCATCACTAACATTCTGGCGATCATGGTGGGACTTTCTGAGTAAGTCACAAGCTGAAACATTCTGTATCCATTGATTCATTACCACCTCATCACCATCACTAACATTCTGTAGATTAGGGTGGGACCTTTTGAGTTAGTGACAATCTAAGTATCCCTTAGGACTCCAAAATCCCTTGTTAAAGAGTATCCAATGAATCTGCCATGTCATCGCCACACTAACATTCTGGCAATCATGGTGGGACCTTCTGAGTTAGTGACAATCTAAGTATCCCTTAGGACTCCAGAATCCCTTGTTAAAGAGTATCCAATGAATTTTCCACCTCATCGGCACACTAACATTCTGGCAATCACGGTGGGACTTTCTGAGTAAGTCACAAGCTGAAACATTTTGTATCCATTGATTCATTACAACCTCATCACCATGACTAACATTCTGGAGATCATGGTGGGACCTCTGAGTCAGTGAAAATCTAATTATCCCTTAGGACTTCAGAAACCCTTATCAAATCATAGAGAACTCAACTGATAACCAAGAGTAGATTTTGTTTTTTTTCACCGTCCAAGAAAAATGATGACACATTTAGAAGACACTCATACAAACCTTAGGGCTGCATAAAGAACTCAGAAAACCCCAAAAAACATTCCTAGATTGTTTTTTGTTAGTATTGGTGGTGGACCATACACACATATCCTCAAAACAACTAAAAACATCCACCTAGCAACTCCACTAGCCTCCAATAGGCCTATTACTTTACTATTTCTCATTTAGACTCCCTGTGATTGTATCAAAACAACCCTGAGAAGTTTAGAAGCCTAGTTCTACACTGTGTGAGTTTAGAAAACACTAAGAGAGTTCAGCCTTCCAAATACAGTCCCAAAACTTTCAGACACTCTAAATTTTGAGTTTGAAATCTAGCTTCACAAAGGATCAGTACCAGATCTCATCTGGACCCAAACCCTCCCACCATAGTTGACTACCCAGAAAATATTTTGTGGCAAACTTCTAAATCTGGAAACTTGACTATTGTTAGGACCATTCATAGAGCAAGCTCTGACCCTGAACATCTTACAAACTTGCAAGATCCCCAATTTGACTTGCATCACACAAAGAACCTTTGCAGAACCAAGTCCCAAACCGATATTGACCATACTAACCTTGAGCCTATAGATTTGCATCAGAGTTCTAGTAGAGAATCCTCTCCTTCCACACCACCTGAATTTAAGCTTATCCATCACTTTAGCTCTTTCCATACCAAATCTATTCAGAATTAGTTTGCTGGTCCAAGTACTTCCACCACACCCATCCATACCACCACTGCGCAAACCACTCCACTTCATCCTACACCTCCTTTCACAAACCCTCCTATTGTAAATCCTCCATCATCTCCCAACATGGTAGCTTGGTATTCCCCCCTGGTTTTACCACAACCTTTGGTACCTTTACCAAATGACTACCAATCTAGAATTCCCCACTTCACCAAAGCTGAGTCCGTCACTGCCCAACAACATGTAGATAGGATTAATGATGCTTATGACTACATGGAATTAGAAGAGGAAACCATTAAAATGTGGATATTTTCAAAAAGGTTAGGAGGTGAAGCCAAAAAATGGTTTAAAAGCTTAAATCCTAACACCATACATGATCTCCCTTCCCTCTACCAATATTTCATAAACAAGTGGGAAATCAAGGAAAACCCCTTCCAAATTCTTTCTAAATATAACAGTCTTAAGATGAATGTAGGGGAGAGTGTACAAGATTATTGCACCAGGTTTAACGATGTCTACAATGCCCTCCCTCTTCACATGAAACCCCCACAAGGACTAGCACTAGTGAAATTTCCTGAAGGCTTTGATCCGGACATGACATACCAATTAAGAGGGAGAGACCCCAAAACTTTAGAAGAAATACAAAGGGCAACTATTAGTGCAGAAGCCAACTTTATTGAAAAGAGAGCTAGGATGAGGTCGAAAAAAAGAGTCACTTACAAAGATGAAACCATAGCCTCAACCTCTTCTTCCGATGCCAAAATAGACAGCCTAGTTAGAACCATGGAGAGAATGATGGAAAGGATAAACTTGAATGAAAGAGCACCTCCTAGGGAAAATCAACCAAATCCCCAAAACAGAAATAGAACTCAAAAATTCAGAACATACCCTCCCCAAAATAGGCCATGAGACAATAACCAACAAATTAGGCCTCCTTTCCAAAACAATTATCTTGATGAAGAGGGAAGAGAGAATTTAGAACCTGAAGAAAGCCATGTAAACTTAATAGGTTCAAATAATGAAGAAAATGTTTTTCTCACAAAAGAAGAACAAGAGTTCTTTTCCCCAAATAAAATTGAAACTAACTATGAGGATTCTGAAGACTACAGGTTGGGATTTGAAAATGCAATAATGGAAGTCTATAGGAAATATGACCTTCGGAGAAAAAAGAACCAAGATGCTCCCAAGAAAAACCAAATAGACACTGCTATCGGAAAACCCCTCAAAATATTCCTAAAAGGACAACAGACAACACTAACACCATGGCTAAGAAAAATGATCCAAATAGAGACAAAAATAGCCTACAAAGTGGTGACACAAGCTGCCCTAGTACCTCTACTAGTGGCCCTAAGAAAACTCTTTTGTCCAAAGCCCCAAATCAGAATCAGCAAATTAAAAATGTAGAAAAATTGATGGCTGATAAAACTGTTGTAAATATGACCAAAACCCAAGTACATTTTAGTTTTGAAGAAGAGATTTCAAAAATCAAGATAACCATACCTCTCACTGAATTGGTAACTCAGGATATGTACAGGTCCCAAGTTTTGAAAGTTATAAACATAGGGAACGATACAGACACTCGAAACTTAACTGATGACAAACCGGAACTATTGTTTGGTCCCAAAGTTGAGGGAAAATTCTAAGAAGGAGTTGTCCCTCCTTTCTATGTTAGCCTAAACATACATGAAAAAATATTACATAATGCTCTGCTAGATTCTGGTGCCTCACACAACCTCATGCCTAAGGTATTGATGGAGAGATTAGCCCTAGAAATAACCAAACCTTACAAAGACTTATACTCTTTCGATTCGAGTAGAGTCAAGTGTTTGGGCCTAATCAACGATCTTTTTGTCAATCTGGCGCAAATACATGTTAAAAGTCTAGTCATGGACATAGTTCTTGTTGATATTCCCTCGAAGTATGGCATGATTTTGTCTAGATCATGGGGAGGAAAACTTCAAGGAAGCCTCCAAATGGACACGTCATATGCTACCATCCCTGTCTTCAATCAAACTAGGAGATTATACCACGAATCTCACATGAAGTATATGGTAAGTAGCCTAGATAGGCCAAAAAAAACCCCTGTTTATTCCATTCATTTAGATTTAGAATCTTTCATCTTATATAATGAAAATGACATTGGTAAATAGGTAAAATAAAATGAGAAAGAACAAGGCTCTCCAGAACACTCACACTCACCCTCAAATGAAGAACATGACAACCAGAACTCTAGCACCCCTAAACAACAACACAATGACAAATATGAACTAGAAACACTTTGGAACATAAGCTTTGATGGCTCTCGTGGCAAGGCTGGTTCAGGAGCTAGTGTCTGGATACATAACACAAATGAGGGCCATTCATACAAACTAGACTTCCAGTGCACTAATAACATTGCAAAGTATGAGGCTCTCCTCCTTAGTTTGCACTTGCTTGAAGACTTAGGAGCTAAGAAAATATTTGTCAAAGGAGATTCAGAACTTATCATTAAAAAAATCAAAGGTAAGTACTCAACAAAGAATCCAATATTAAGAGAGTACAAAAATCCAGCCCTAGATCTCCTCAAAAACTTTCGAGAAATATGAACTCATTTACATTCCTAGAGCCCAAAATAGTCTTGCCAATGAGCTCACCTTTGCTGCCAGCAATTACCAAATACCACATGCAAGTGAACAATACATTCTCAAATTAAAACACCATCCTAAAATACCTGAAAACATTAACCATTGTCAAGTGTTTGAGGGTGACGAACAAATTGATGACTTTTTGCAATCTATGAATGAATTTACAAGAAAAAAACCAAGCCTAGATCATGAGGAAGCAGTTTTTGTTGAAGAACAAGCTCATAAAACAAAGTTTTCCTCTACTACTGATATAAATTTGATTGCACATCCTTGTGAGGCATAATTGTTTGGGGATCTAGACCAAAGGGACCTTGAGTTCTTACAATGTAAATATGACACATTACCAAGGGGACTTGCACCATTAAAAGAGATGTTCGACTTTAATGATGTGGCTAAACAGCCAAAGATAGAATCCACCGAGAATGATGTAGAAGAGTATAAGATAAGCATCCCAAAGGAACCCAAAATGATCAAACTCTCCAAAACTCTTCCTCCTCACATAAAACAGAGATATATTAAACATTTTCAAAAGTTTAAAGATGTTTTTGCATGGGGTTATGAAGATTTGAAATCATATGACACAATCATTATTCAACATAAAATTCCTCTTAAGGAAAATCAGAAATCTTTCAAACAAAATTTGAGGAGAATAAACCATGTCTTACTACCTTTAGTTGAGAAAGAGATTAAAAAAATGTATGATGTCGGGATCATAGTTCCCATCAGATACTCAGAGTGGGTTTCCAACCTTGTGTTAGTTAGGAAGAAGACCGGGGAAATTAGACTTTGCATTGACTTTAGAAATCTGAACAAGGCCTCTTTGAAAGATAATTACCCCTTGCCTAAAATGGATCACATACTTCAAAAGGTAGTTTTCTCTAAGAGAATCTCATTGCTTGATGGTTTTTCTGGTTACAACCAAGTGCTAGTATTCCCAAGTGATCAACACAAAACTTCCTTCACCACACCTTGGGGTACATTCATGTATGTCAAAATGCCATTTGGGTTGATGAATGCAGGGACCACTTTTGAAAGGGCCATGGACATAGCTTTTTCAGAAGACATAGGCTACTTCATAGTCATTTACCTTGATGAAATCATTGTTTACTCTAAGACTAATGAAGAACACTTAGTCCACTTGAGAAATTTTTTTGAAAAGTGTAGGAAATATGGCCTATCTTTGAACCCCAAGAAAACCCTGTTTGGTCTCCAAGAAGGAAAACTCATAGGCCACATCATCTCCGAAGAAGGAATCAAAATAGACCCCAAAACGTGTTGTGAAGCCAACTCCAAAAAGAGAAGAAAAGAGATATCAACGTCTTATAAATAAGCCACTTCGAGGGGGAAACCTCCAATACATTACATGAATGAACAATTCTTGGATGATACAAATTACAAAACCTCCTTTCTATATATAGGAGTCCATAGGGCCACAATGTAATTCTAGTTGACCTAACAATAATAATTTAAGGGTACAATAATAACAATATGGGGGTTATAGGGGTACAAGAATAACAATAAGGGGGTTACAATAACAACAATAAGGGACTATACTATTAATATAGGGACCTAACATGCCCCTTTCCTTCAAAAAAGTGCTGTCCTAATTGCTTGAGTAGCTCTAGGTGCTTCTGTATAAAATTCTCATCCTCCCATGTAGAATCTTCAGTGGGTAAGTTCTTCCACTTGATGAGATACTCTGAAATTGATCAATTCCGTAGCTGTCGAGTTCTTGTTTCCGTGACCACTTTAGGTTCCAATATGATTTTTCCTTCCTCATCAAGTTCTAGAAATATTGTTTGAAATGGAAGATTTCACCTATAACCTTCTTTAAGCATGAAACATGGAAAACTGGATGCACTCGTGAAGAAGCAGGAAGCTTCAATTTGTATGCCATAGTAAAAATCTTTTGCAACACCTTGTAAGGACCATAGTACTTTGGTGATAATTTATTATCCTTCTTAGTTTGCTTGATGGACATTTGTTTGTATGGTTGTAGCCATAAAAATACCCAATCTCCTACATCAAAACTTCTTTCACTGTGATGTTGATCTGCCTGTTGTTTCATTCGATTTTGTGCCAAATTCAGGTTATCCTTTAAGAGTTGGAGAACTTGTTGTTGATGCTCGATGTGATCTTCCACTACTTGAACCTTCGAATTTTCTCTTAAAAATGATGTGATGGATGGTGGATGATATCCATAAAGTGCCATAAATGGCGTCATTTTTTCTATAGTATGGAAGGAAGTGTTATACTACCATCAAACGAGAGGTAACCACTTGACCCATTGTGTTTGTTTATCAGATATAAAACAACGAAGATATCCTTCCAAACATTTATTTACTATCTCAGTTTGACCAGTGGATTGAGGATGATAAGATGAGCCATAAGCTAATTGAGTACCCAAACAAGAAAATAACTCTGTCAGAAAATTTCCAGTAAAAATGGGATCTCGATCGCTTACAATAACCCTTGGGTTTCCATGTAGCTTCTGAATTGTGTCCATAAATGTAATAGCAATTGTACTTTCTTTAAATGGATGAGATAATGCACAAAAGTGTGCATACTTGGTAAGTATATCAACTACCACTATGATGACACTCTTTCCTTCGGACTTAGGTAAACCTATGATAAAATCCATTGAAATCTCCTCCCAATGTTGTCTTGGAATGGATAAAGGTTGTAGAAGACCCAGGGTCTTAATTGTCTCAACTTTATTCTGTTGGAAAAAAAAACATTCCACCACAAACTTCTGAATATCAAGTTTAAGGCCATCCCAAAAAAATTCTTTCTTCACCCTGTGTGTTTTAGAGGTAAATCCCCTCTGTGGACATAGGCGATCCCTACTAGCCCAGATGGGGTCTAGCAACAATCGTATCATGCTAAGGTGCAAGTTCCTAATTGCAATAAACCAACTTGCGATGAAAGCCTACCTCAAGTCAAACGATGTTGTTTGTAGAAAATATGGCACTCCCGTTTCCTTGCTCCAGCAGATCACAATCCTCTCGCTCGCCGCGATCGAACACCTGCACACACAAGAAACATGACAAACACAAGTGTAAAACCCGATATATGCAATTATGTATCAGTCAAAGAGGACACAACTCATGATCATAATGAACAATATGAGTGGAACCATAACCAAATTCGCTTATCATTAATTCATACAAAGGAAAATACAACCAGGCTCTGACGTTGAATCTTCCTTTGGTGGGTCGTCAGTGGAATACGTCTCAGTAAAGCTTGTCGGGAATGGGGACAAGCCTCTCTCTTCGATCGTCAATCTCCTCGCTATGGATTTGGCGCAATGAGGACTATCAAAGCTCTTGTAGCATTCTTTAGGCTATGAAGGCTCTTGGAGATTAGCTTGCAAAGGGAAATGGCAAGCTTATATAAATGGTGGAAGAGGAGTTGGGATCCCTATAATCATGGGATTGGCCCTATCCTCAAGGAAGCTTCCATGAGAGGTGGCAAACTACTTCCTCTACATGGAAATCTGGAGCCAAACGTCCCAACTCAATTTAGAGACCAGTTCAGGAGTTGGTTAAAGTCAATCTTCCACCATTTATTTTTAAAAAACACCCTTTATTAAGCCTGGCACGAGTGCGACTCTGAGACAGAGTGCCAATTAGCACACCCTCTTTGAAGAATTTCCCCCATTGGCGCGGGTATAACACAGGCTAGTCGTGCCAAGGATGAAAAGGCTATTTTTAGGGTTTTTCACAAGGAGATGTCTTCAGGGAAATGAAAGTCCATGTCTAGGGGAATGCCATGAAAGTTTTTTCAGGTTATGTCACTGCTCACAGGTCATGGAATGAGCCCTCCAATGTGCGAGATGGGGAATTGCAAGGACGGTGACAAATTGCTATGTAACAGATTCCCCCTAAAGCATGAGGCCCAAAAGAGAGAGGGGGGTGAAATGCTTTACGAGAACATGTCCAACCGAAAACACTGCCATTGGAAAACCTGCGTAGAGAAGTACAACTGATATCTCAAATACATTATATACGTGTGGTATGGCCACAGCCATCCATAGCAAAGTATACAATAATCCAGATCCAAGGTATGGACGCAGCCATCTATTGAGGATCGATAAATAGACTCAGGTATGGTCGCAGCCATCCAATTAATGAGTCATGTAACTAATCATAATAATCCACAAAATCACAGCCTAGATTCTAAACAGATGAAATCCAGGGTCTTGCGCTCCATCTCAACCCAAACAAAGTACAATTTCAAGCATGTGAATGAGTGAGCTGAAGTCGAACATGCAAGAACATCGTCCGATTACCAGCCAATGATGAAAGTTGTTAACAGACGTGAGAGGTACCACCAATAATGACAATGGCCCTCAAGGTACTATAGGTACAATCTACGACATGTGAATCAATGAGCTGGCATCGAACACCCGTAGAATCACTCGATCGGAGGCCAATGATGAAAACCTCACGTCGAACGTGAAGAACCTGCCATTGAGGCATGCAGGCTCCAAGGTACCAAAAGGGAGTCTCTAGATCATTTTCTTGGATAATGAGCTGAAGTCGACATGAAGTGACCTTGATCGAAGGTGGGCCATAGTGTTTCCCACATCATCGACACGAGACAGAGGAACATAATGTCTTTATGAATCAGAATCAGATGAGAATTAGAGGAAGGTTAAAATTTACAGAGGTCAACTTCTCTTGAACATGTCGGCGGCACGACAGTGGATTTGGCAGTATTTGACATCAAAAGATTAGAGGTCATGGTGATGAGGGAAAGAGCAGATGAGAGGTCAAAAGGGATCACCCAAACCCATGGAGGCAAGTGGAAAAGGAGATGAGATGTCCCCAACCCGACATGAATGCAGACAAGTGCCATGTTCAAGAGCGACATACTGCCGACATGACAATGATGCTGGTTCCATTTTTTCCCCACCATTTCTGGCGAGTACCCCAATTATTTTTGAAAACAAGCTTGAAGGGGATAGCATATGCTTGTCATATCGGATTACGTCTGAGATGAATCCATCCTAAACATTCATGACTGGAAGGGAGGGCTCCATGCCATCTCATTACAGGCGGATCCCAATGTCAGACAGGTTTTAAATTGAGGCAAAGGAAGGAGACAAACATCTTTTCATGTTTAGAGAGTTAGAAAAGACAGCGGAAAAGTAAACTCCAACAATCCCTTTTCATAGATAGCTCCTCAAATCTAAAAAGGTAGAAAACTATGTTTGAGGAAACCTCCTAGTTGTGATAGGCTAGGGTATTCCTTTTTCGTAAATAATCTATCCCAACCCGAAAAATGGGTAAACGTATACTGGGTAGATTTCGTTTCGTGGCCACTTTAACGAGATCGAAACGACAAGGGCCTCAGCAATATTTTCATGTTTAGAGAGTCAGAAAAGAGCTGAAAGATGACTCCAAAGTGACTTTTTCGTTTTTTTACCGAGTCCGAAAAAAGTATAAAATACAACTCGTGCCACTGCCCAAGTTTCGTAAAAAACCTGTCGCTGCACATAAAAGCAAGTGTCAAATCCATTTTCGACAAAATATATTAAAATATTGAGAAAAATGACATTTAAAACCTAATTTTTGACCGGAAAAGTTATAAATAGGCTTCAAATGGTAAAACAAATTTACTTTTACTTTTTACCTTACTTGGAAAGCAACAGTGGTCTGTTTGTGTGCAAACTTGCGGCGGTGATTGCGACTGTTCCGGGATGTCATTCAGCTCCTCGTTTGTTCCAGGTAAAAGGCATTCCTTTAAGCTCCATTTTAATCCATTTTTTATTAGTTTCCATTGTACAGTCGATCTCTGGAGGAGACTTTTAAAAATTTTAGGGCTTCGCCATTAGCGCGGTTATCGGGTACGGACCCGCGCCAATGGACATTTTTTCACAAAGGGGTCGCGCCAATGGCGCAACATAATTTTCCGCTTAAAAATTTCAAAATGTGAGCTACCCATGTTGATTTTAAAATGTACTAGAGGTATAATAAAGCATTTTTTATTGTGTTGATGCCGGTATAGAATCACAATGGTTATCGAATGGAAGGATAGGGAACATGGGGAGGAAGATGAAATGGCTATGGAAAACGAAGCCTGTATGAATGCACTCAAGAACTGTGGACTCAAAAAATTCTCCCTTACTCCATGTTTATGAGCTCAACCTGAGCTGCTACAGTACTTGGTCAGCATTTGGGATGAAAATGAGGAAGTATTTAAACTTTGGGACCAAGTGTTGGAACTTGAGGTTTCCGACATGTATTTCATCACCGGGCTGTCGTGTAGAGGCCTAGTACCCATTCTAACAGGAAGCAGACCTTCGGGGGAGAATATGGAGCAAGTAATGGTGAGGGTGTGCCCAGGGGCATGAACCGAATTGGGAAGCGGGAAGCTGGACATCCACACAGTCCACGATCTAGCACTTAGAGTGGCGCTACACACCATTACGCAGGCTGCAGGATCGCAGGCACCGCATGAAGCGACCAAAGCCCAACTCATACTAACCTCTGAGTGTATGAGCCCCACATTGTTTGATTGGGCTACTGCGGTGACGAGCAGTATCAAGAGGTAGCTGACAAGATGCAAGCAATTCAAACTACAGCAGTTTGGCTACGGTTCCATTTTGGTGTCATTCATCCTGGAACGACTACCCATTTTCCAGGGCCAAGGGGCCATAGTTGATGAGCCAGTACCAAGAGAGCCAAGGATGGCTCGTTGGGCATTGCTTATGCCTAGGTTAGGAGGAGGCCAACAGATGTCTTGGAGGCCCGAGTTCTTTGGGTGGTTACGGTGACAGCTGATCATGGTCGAGGATTGGCCCTATGCTGGGACCAATTTCACCAGAGATCCCGATCTTCCGCTCCTAGAGGGGGAGGATTGGGATGAGGAGTTGGGTATGATATTCTTTTGTATTTTTATGTATTTATGATTCTTTTGGTAATACCTATCCGTTCTAATAATATTTTTATGTGTATGCAGATGTTGGCCCAGAGAGGCCCGTGGGCATGTCGCCCATTGCACAGAGGACCCATGCCATACATGACCCTCAGGCTGAGGGTGGCGAAGGTGGCGAACTGATCCAGAACTTGCAGGGCATTTCCCGGGGGATCCCGGACTATGCACGGCTAGCAGATGGTCCGCTAGCATACCAGCGACACACTGTGGGGGTGCCTAGTCTCCTCCACCGACTACTGAGACGCTTAGTGCGCACGGTGGCGTGTTACCCCGAGCACCATGCAGATTAGACATCTAGGGCTTTTCCTGCATATTTTTTGAGAGACATGTCGTCTCCGGCTGTATTAATATGAACATATATATTTTTTATTTTATGTGATGCACACTATGTAAACATTTCGACACACACACACACACACACACACACACATATATATATATGCCTATTTCCAGATGGATCTCCTTACATGTGATGATGTTTTTATATGCTACGCAAATGTCTAATACAATGTTATCTTAATGCATCAGTTGCATAACAATCGACCCAATGAAAAATTTCACATAATGTCTAATCGCACATTTTATTTTTATAAAAGCTTAAAAGCACACATGAAAACACACATGCAAAATATGCTTGGAAATGAGTTTTATTTTTATGCAAGCTTAAAACACAAACTATGCTTGAGGAAGACGGCCATGCCCCCAGCATGGTGTCTCAATTCGAGGTACATGCCCCCCAAGCTTCAGTCCATAGGAAATGGAGTGAAGGTTGAAAACATAAGAGATTTGAACTAAATCTATCAAAACTCGAATTGAATAGGCTCGTGTTTCATTATTTTAACTAGGTTGAAAAACTTAAAAGAACTGTCCTCGTAGCTGCTTGTTTCATGGTTTTAGGAGCTTGGCACAAGAAGAGGAACTGTGCTCTGGTGAGCTCAATGGAGGAGGCTCAGGAGAGAGATGACTAGATACATCACGCTCTAGAAAATCTGACATTGCCCCCGGGCTGGGCATGAAGGAGGAACGATGATGTCCATCGCTCCAAGGCAGCTCCTCAAGAGACATTGTTTCAACAATGGCTTCGTCAGAAGGAAAAGTCTCTTTTAGAGGATCAGGCAAGTCGACCTCACCGAGCCAGGGGGATTGAGAGTAGATATCTAAATCCATGCTCAAGGGAGCATGTTGAGAGGGAGGAGGATCGGATGTGGAAACGATTTCCCAGTATTTATTCTCTACTGGATTTAAGGGCATCGATTCTCCAAAATTGGTCACCTGTTCAGGCGAAGGGATGATCCATGGGTCGTCAGACCTGGAGACCATATTAACTTCAATGGTGTGTGGTGGCGGCGCGGGAAAAATACCCATGAGGACGAGGTCCTTGAAGAGACCGGGTCCTACACTGTCAGGGGGATTAGGGATCTTATCCACGTAAGGAACGTTTTTCTAAGAGGTGGAGGTGAAGAAAGACAACTGATCCACAGTAACAATTTTTCCCTCATGAGGGAACTTAAGAAGTCGAAAGAGGGTGGATGGCATGCATAGCATTGCGTGAGTCCAACTATGGCCGAGAAGTAGATTGTAGTTAAGCTTGGCGTCAACCACTTCTACTTCTACGTTGACTTTCTTCCCTTGTAACGTAATCAGCGAACTCTCAAGAACACCCAGGGGTTTGGATTCTCTACCATCGAATGCCTCTAAGGCATTGGGAGATGATGAAAGCGTTGGAAATCCAATGGCCTTCTAGCAGGTGGACGACATGACACAGGTAGAAGCACCTGCATCCACAACGGCCCTATGAATGTTAAGACCATTGATCCTGACTTGGATCACAAGAGCAATTTGATGCAGAAGTCGAGGGGTAAATTTTTCTAAGTCGAAGTTGAGAAGACTAGAATTGGCGGGATCGATTCCACCGATTGCAGACAACAAATTTTTCCGTTGCGAAGGGCAACTTTGAAGGACTTCCAATGTGGACATAGTAGAAGGCGCCTGTGCCAAATCCTCAACAATATTGTACTGCTGAGCGGCACGGGAATTTGGATTGTAGGAAGACCTTCATAGAACACCTTTAGAAGGTGGCCTCGCAACAGGTTCAGCAGTAGGCTTCTCAATTTCCAAAGAACCGGAGATAGGTGGAGGAGGTGGCCCATCCACAACTTCCTTTCCAGCTGCCTGATGCGATTCAGCATAATCCTTCGAACGCGTAGAAATTGAGACAAGTGTAGCACCATTCATCATAAAGACTTAGGACCCAAATGGTGCAGATGGTGACGGTTGTTCGACCATCTGGGTCTGCTGAGACGGGAATGGTTCTTTAAGAACTGCCGGAGTCCCTTTAGAACCTTTGAGAAGTTGACTAATTTCAGATCGTCTGGGAGAATCCTTAGTATAATGATCTCCTTCACAAATAAAGCAAGGATACTTCGGTTTATGTTGAGAACTATCCTCAGTACGAGACTTAGAAGACTCTGACTTTGGGGCACCGGGTTTGGATTTTCCTTTGCCGTTCTTCTTTCCTTTGGAGGCTCTTTCCATAGGATTAGCCTGAACGACGTTAACCTTCCCAGTTTTTCTAGAATCTGGAGGGGCGGGAAGAGCAGAATTATTGGACGAATTTGACTTCTGCTTCCCATTCGAAGATTTTCGAAAATTTTGAGACACGAAACCAATAACACCATCCACCACCAGGGTAGGTGGAGCTTTAGAGGTTCTTGGGCGTGGGGCATCAGTCAAAATATCATACAGCGTGCTAGACTGAGATTCTACCAGATCGAGATACTAGGCACATGCAATGGCCTGTTCTTCAGTCACACATGTCCCCATAGCGATATCTTGTGCAATTTTTTTAACGAAGGACGTGGTGAACCAATGAGTTAGTAGTTGATCAGGTATATCAAACTTGATCAGCCTACGACGACATTGCCACTCATGAATATGATCGGATATGTGGGTGGCTTTATCCTGCTTCAAGGAAGTCAGGAGCTGTGTCCCGGCTTCATAGCGAACCAGTCACTGAAAGTGGGTGAGAAAATCCATTGCTAAAATATTTAAATCTTGAAAGATGCCACGGGGTAGTTCAATATACCACTTAGCGGCAGCACCGGTAAGAGTGTGCTGGAAGAGACGTAGATGAATCGAATCATCGACCCAAGAATTAGAAGAACACCACAAATGGTAGGTCATTACATGAGCTTGGGGGTCTGTTAAATTTGGACAACTAGGTCCAAACTCCATGTTGTGATGCTCAGATTAAGTGGCTAGTATTTTTTTTGGATTCCTCTTTCGGAGAGGTGTAAAATCCATATAAAATATATCTTAATCCGATGAGCAGAACATTTATTTTGAGTTTATTATTTATAATAAATTATATGTGCAGGTCGGCCTTAAGGTTTCACACCCCTAGCAGAAGTGTCACACACCCCAATGATGGATATAAATACAGGCAAAGTTGGAAATCATTTCACCACAACTCAACACACATCTTCTTCTCTCATCTGATTTAGTACGAGCTCATTGGAGGACAAGTTCAGCCCACACGTGTGAAGAAGAAGGAGGATGAATCTGTACGGCTGAGCTGAAGGATGAATTTCTGTAGCTAGGGTTTTGCCAGAAGTTTGACCAGCATTGAATTTGGTCAACGCATGGTCCGAAAGGGCTGAAACTTATTGGAAAGTTCGATTTTGAGAGGTTGTACACTTTGGCACAGAAATCGAGGTCAAAGGGTTGACCAAACTGTTGCTGCGTTGACTTTTATCTTGCTGCCCTGCGTTGACTTTTTCGGACAACATTGACTTTTTGGAGTTGACTTGGGTTGACTCGGTCGCTGATTGGAGGACTGTTGTGACACATTCTGGGTTGGCTGACCAAGGAGACTTTGCTGGTTGAAGCACCATCACATTTTTCTGTTTCTGGTTTGTCTTCTATAAGATCCACTTATATGTTCTATCAACATTTTACTTAACTATTTGTGTGATTGCTGTAAGAAAAGTAAATTTGCTTCAAGCATAGAACATCTACAAAAAGTTACATGGTATCAGAGCTGAGGTGAAGACACGCCCTATCTTTAGCAATCACCATCGGAAGAAATGGGTTCCACAAGTTTTGAATTCAAGGAGAATGACAAGCTGACTGGAAGGGATGACTTCCATGCCTGGAAGATGATATTAGAACTCAAATTGGAAGACCATGATCTCTTGGATCATGTGCTGGGTAAGATTTAAGAACCTCCATCCAATACTACCGCTGCTGTTAGAAACAAGTATAAAAAGGGAGAGATCAAAGCAAAGCTGATGATCAGGGAATCCATACATAAGAGTCTGGTTGCCTATATATCTGAACTAGGCACATCCAAGGAGATGTATGATAAATTTATCCTTATGTTCAAAGTAAACAATGTGAACCAAGTGCTATTCCTCAAGAATAAGTTGAAGAATATGAAGAAGGGCCGGGATGAGTCTGTTCAAACTTACTTTCTGAAATTGACCGAAACAAGGAACAATCTACTGGCTATTGGGGAGACAATAGCTGATCGTGAGATGGTTCTCACCGCACTTGGAGGACTCCCATATGAATGGAAAGTATTCACAACTACCATTCTCAATAATAATACCATTCCTAACTTTGATGAGCTTCTATCTAGATGTATACAAGAAGAAACAAGGATGAAGGAATTCGATAATGACAGAAATGCTGCCTATGGTGCTCATTCTCGAAAGAAGAACTCTGGTGGTTCTAAGGAAAAAGGAAGAACAAGGGCTCAAGAAAATAAGGGTAAGTGTTTCACTTACCATAGGCCTGGTCACTATGCTAGAGAATGCCCCTTCAAGAAGGATTCTCCCGATAGTGATGATAACAACAACAACCGAAGGAATGGGAATCGAAGAAACGACAAATCCAAAGGAAAGAGGAAGGCTCACTTTGGTGGAAAAAATCAACCTTCTAAAAGGTCTAGGAACTCCAGGTATGAGGAGTCTAATGCTGTTGATAAAAGAAATGAGTATATTCTTGTATATGATCTCTCTGCTACATCTCCGCCCGACACTATGGATGTCTGGCTAATCGATAGTGGTGCCTCAAGACACATCACTGGATTCAAGGAAGCACTCTCTGACATGGTTGAAAGGGATACTAATCTAGAAATTATCCTTGGAGATAATGCCACATATCCCATGAAAGGGACAGGGACTGTGACCCTCCACTTGTCTCAAGGACAAGTCTTACGTTTGCAAGATGTACTCTATGTACCTAAATTGAAGAAGAACCTTGTGTCTGTATCAGCCATGGAAGACAAAGGGTTCAATGTAACATTCTCTGATGGAAAGGTGCTCATGTGGAAGGAGAGCTTCAAGGAAGCTATCTCGATTGGGTTTAGAGTTGGTACACTCTACCAGGTTGGAGGAAGTCCGTTGGGAGCAATGACTTGTGATACTATCCGACAAACCGAACTATGGCACTGAAGATTTGGACACCTTCATTACAAGGCCCTTCCCAAAGCAAGGAAGGTGGTGACAGGGATGCCTGACTTTGGAAATAATCATGAAGGTGTATGTAAGGGCTGTGCCGAAGGAAAAAATACAAGGGGACATTTCCCCTCAAGTGTCACAAAGACATCTGATATTTTGCAACTAGTCCATTCTGATCTATCTGGTATGTTGCCTGTGACATCCCTGGGAGGATGTTCTTACTACATGACATTCACTGATGACTTCTCTCGCAAAACCTGGATATACTTCTTGAAGAAGAAGGATGAGGCTTTCATGTGGTTCCGTACCTTCAAAGCCTTGGTGGAAAATATGACCGGAAAGAAGATCAAGATTTTGAGAACCGACAATGGCACTGAATATGAGTCAAATGAGTTCAAATACTTTTTCAGAGAAGCTGGCATTAAGAGGGAGACTACCACTGCATATACTCCTGAGCAGAATGGTGTTGCTGAACGCAAGAATAGGACTATTGTGGAAGCTGCACGTGCCATGCTATGTGACCAGGGTCTACCGAAGTTTCTGTGGGGAGAAGCTGCAAATACTGCTGTGTATATTCAAAACTGATGCCCTCATTCTACTTTGGACTCCAAAACTCTCGAAGAGGTTTTCTCTGGTAAGAAACCTGATGTCTCACATTTTAGAATTTTTGGATGTCCTGTCTATTTTCATGTGCCGAAAGAAAACTGAAGTAAGCTGGATGTCCTGTCTATTTTCATGTGCCGAAAGAAAAGAGAAGTAAGCTGGATGCTTCTGGGAAGAAAGGAATGTTTGTGGGTTACAGTGAGAATTCTAAGGCCTATAGAGTCTATGTACTTGGTCAAAGGGAAGTAGAGATATGCCATGATGTCACTCTTGACGAAGATTCTTCCCTGAAGAAAGTAGTAGATCTTCCAAGATCTGAAGAAAATCATGAAGAAAGGCCTGGAAATCTGGAAGAACCGCAGGATGAGACAATGCCTGATATTGAAGGACCAATGGACCCTATTGATCCATCTCCTTCACTGGGAAAGAGACCATCATGGCTCAGGGACACCCTCGAAGATGCTGAGGGTCATGCTGCCCCAAGGGGGACATTCCGAGAAAGCAAGAAACCGTGTAGATACCAAGGGTATCTAGCTGCCATGAGTACTATTGTACAATCTGAACCTGGATCTTTTGAGGAAGCCGTAAAGCATCAAGTTTGGAAGGATGCTATGCACGAATAATATGAGTCCATAATGAAGAATGATGTCTGGGATGTGGTCCCGAGACCGAAGGACAAATCTGTTGTCACCGCGAAATGGCTCTACAAGATCAAACATGGATCTGATGGGAGTGCTGAAAAGTTCAAGGCAAGATTTGTTGCCGTGGCTTCTCTCAAAAGGAAGGAATAGACTATGATGACATATTTGCACCTGTGGCACGATATACCACCATTCGATCAATCATAGCCCTTGCTGCTACGCAAGGATGGAGTCTTCATCTGATGGATGTCAAGACCGCTTTTCTGCATGGTGCAATAAAGGAAGAGGTGTATGTGGAACAACCTCTGGGATTTGAAGTTCAGGATCGAGACACTCATGTCTGCAGGTTGAAGAAAGCCCTCTATGGGTTAAAGCAAGCACCCAGAGCTTGGTATGAGAGGATGGATAGTTACTTGATGAAGCTGGGCTTCACTCGAAGCAATGCTGATCCGAACCTATACTTCAAGGTTGTGAAAGAGAAGCCTCTCATTCTAGTGCTGTATGTGGATGACCTCTTCCTGACTGGTGATGACCCTCTCATTCATCAATGTGAGAGGGAGCTTGCTGCTGAATTCGAGATGAAGGACCTAGGACTGATGCACTATTTACTAGGCCTGGAGGTCTGGCAGAGACCTGGAGAGATTTTCCTTTCTCAAGGAAAATATATTGTGAAGCTTCTGGAAAGATTTGGGATGGTGGACTGTAAGTCCGTGTCGACATCGATGGAACTCAACTTTAAGAAGTTGAGTGGCAGCGCTGCTGGGCCTATCTTGGCCAATCCTACTGAGTATCGTCAACTCATAGGAGCTTTGATGTTCTTAGTGAACACCCGACCGGATATATGTTTTGCAGTGAACACTTTGAGTCAACAGATGGTTGAGCCTCATCATTTTCACTGAGTTGGTGCCAAGAATCTTCTGAGATATCTTCGAGGCACGATAAACCATGGGCTGAGATACACTGCCGGGAGTGTGACACTTCGTGGATATACTGATGCCGATTGGGCTGGCAGTGTGGTGGATCGTAAGAGCACATCGGGATGCTGCTTCAATCTTGGTTCTGCTTCGATCTCATGGATGAGCAGGAAGCAGAAATCGGTGGCTTTGAGCACCGCGGAGGCCGAATACATTGCTGCTAGTATGGCCTGTTGTGAAGCAGTTTGGTTGCGGAAGCTCTTTAGTGAGCTGTTTGGACATGTGCTAGATACCACTGTGATACTCTGTGATAATCAGAGTGGGATTCGTATGACTGAGAATCCTGTGTTCCACGACCGATCCAAGCATATTGATATCGGGTACCACTTTATCCGGGATATGGTACAGCGAGGCGCCGTAAGGCTCGATCATATAGGAACTGATGAGCAGGTCGCGGATATTCTCACTAAGCCCCTGGGGAAGGTCAGGTTCCTAACCTTCCGTGAGAGTCTTGGTGTCGTGGAAAGACCCTATGATGTGGGTCCTGTTGGACGATGAGCTCTGGGAGCTCTGGGGGCTTTGGGGATAGCTTCTCGGAGCTATAAGCACTCATAATGCTTCTGCCCCACCCTTGTGATTATTGAGCTGGTTCGCCTCTCATTTATCTGTGCCCGTATGCATCCTACCCATTGAGTTCAGGGCTCATGGGAAGTACCTCTCATTTGGCCAATGAGGTGGGAAAAGCTAGAGACTAGTAGCAAAGAGTGATGGACGCATCAGAGATTGCCGTACTCTCTATCTAGGATGGCACGGTCCAACCACTTGATCTGGGATCAAGTTTAGTGAGGTCTGGGACCTCTGCCTGACTTCGGGTCAGATGAACCAACTTCGGGTTGGTTGGAGACTCCTTGTGAGTCTGATAGAGGTTTCGAACCTCTGGGCTGAATTTGTCAGCCGGGGGATGATGTCTTTGTGATTGACCCACTTCTGTTCTGAAATAAAGAGGCCAGCAAAGCAAGTTACGGTGGGATGACGCACGATGTTTGATTGCACTGATGGATGGAGTTCTCCCTAGTTGAGAGGGAGTGTTAAATTTGGACAACTAGGTCCAAACTCCATGTTGTGATGCTCAGATTAAGAGGCTAATATTTTTGTTGGATTCCTCTTTCGGAGAGGTGTAAAATCCATATAAAATATATCTTAATCCGATGAGCAGAACATTTATTTTTGAATTTATTATTTATAATAAATTATATGTGCAGGTCGGCCTTAAGGTTTCACACCCCCAGCAGATGTGTCACACACCCCAATGATGGATATAAATACAGGCAAAGTTGGAGAGCATTTCACCACAACTCAACACACATCTTCTTCTCTCATCTGATTTAGTACGAGCTCATTGGAGGACAAGTTTAGCCCACACGTGTGAAGAAGAAGGACGACGAATCTGTACGGCTGAGCTGAAGGACAAATTTCTGCAGCTAGGGTTTTGCTGGAAGTTTGACCAGCATTGAATTTGGTCAACGCATGGTCCGAAAGGGCTGAAAATTATTGGAAAGTTCGATTTTGAGAGGTCGTACACTTTGGCACAGAAATCGAGGTCAAAGGGTTGACCAAACTGTTGCTGCATTGACTTTTAGCTTGCTGCCCTACATTGACTTTTCCGGACAGCGTTGACATTTTGGAGTTGACTTGGGTTGACTCGGTTGCTGATTGGAGGACTGTTGTGAGACATTCTGTGTTGGCTGACCAAGGAGACTTTGCTGGTTGAAGCATCCTGTTGACCGCCGTAGTGCACCAGCACATTTTTTTGTTTCTGGTTTGTCTTCTATAAGATCCACTTATATGTTCTATCAACATTTTACTTAACTATTTGTGTGATTGCTGTAAGAAAAGTAAAGTTGCTTCAAGCATAGAACATCTACAAAAAGTTACAGGGTCTTCACCAGCTTTACCTTCAAACTTAGGGCAGTCGCCAGGTACCTTGGTCAGAACCGGAGGCCAATAAAGATTATGAAGAATCGGATCATTGGTTAATTTAGAAACGTCCGGTAACTCCAAAGTAGCCAAGAACGGCAATTGCGGATTGAACGACATGCCAGGCCCTCGATAAGGACTGGTACTTGTACTCCACGCTGGTTGAGAATATCCTTGCCCCCATGGGTTCTGTCCAGTAGGATTCTGACCGTAGGGGGTATAGGGTGTATAACCAATCTTATTCGGTTGCTAGTAACCAGTGTACAGGGCTTGATAACTAGAGTATGGACCCTGATTGTATGTCGGCCCCGTTTGAGCAGTCTGCGGATTTGGCTGCTGAGTATAGGTGTAGCCAGGTTGTTGAGTGTAATAATGGGAACCTTGGGGCGGATTATAAGTTGGTCGAGATTGACCGTGAGGGTAGTAACCGCCTTGAGGTTGAGCGATATGATGATAGGTGGGAACCTGCTGAGGGCGATAATTAGGATGCACCGGTTGATTCGGTTGTGGCATCGAGTAAATTGGTTGTTGATCAGAGTTGACAGGATGTGTAGGCTGGCCTGGTTGGACAGGTTGGCCAGGCTGAATGGGCTGGCCTAGTTGAATAGGCTGCCCTGGGTGAACGGGCTGACCTAGTTGAACAGGTTTCCCTAGGTGAACAGGTTGTGCCGGTTGTGCAGGTTGACCAGGCTGTTGCGGAGCAGCAGGTTGTGCTGGATGGGCCAATTGGCCTGGTGGTGGAATGGAGCCAGGTGGTGGATGGTAACTGGTTTGACCTGCAGTAGGACTATAAGATGGTCCTGGCTGATGTGCAACATTTGGAACAACGGGATACTGAGGTTGCATGGGTTGTGAAGGTTGGACTTGCCCCCTAGGACTGTATACCGGCCCCGGTTGGTACCCCGGTTGACCTGTGAGTCCTTGAGGTTGCCCAGGTTGGACTCTAGGGAGAGGCTACATGAGTTGACCTGAAGGGTTGTAGTACTGTCCTTGCGGACCGTATAATGGCCCCTGCTGGCCCGCAAGGTAACCTTGCGGGTCATAAGGATAGCCAAGCTGGCTTGGAGGTTGGCCTTGAAAAGGTTGTCCTTACGGGTTATAAGACTGCCTAGCCTGGTTATACGGTAAACCCTGAGCATGAAGTTGAGCCTCAGGAGCGAGTAAACATAAAGGATTCCCATACTCATCGTACTGATATGGAAAAATGTACACGGGTGTACCATCCTATGCATAATGCAAAAAGTACAAGCGGTTGGGATCTCGAGAGCATTGTCTGAACTCGGGGTTCGATTGTTGTAAGGAAAATCAATACTACTCAGGAGAGATGTTCTCCGGCATAGCAGAAGCTATATAGACGTCCTCGGGAAGTGATGTGGTCCTTACGGACTGAGTGGTAACAGTAGGTGTAGATGCAGCCACACAAACAGTGGGCCTGACGGGCACAAAAGTGACCTGATGGGATGATGTGACAGGTGTCCTAGGGGACATCCCCATTGAAGGAACAATTGGCCTCGTAGAAAGAGCTGATACCCCCATAGAGGCAGCGGTGGCGATAATCTGACCTAAGGATCTATACCCTGTTGGTAGTGAGGGACCGAGCGAAGACATAACAGATGATTCGGCGTTGTCTTCTGGGAATAACTTCCGGGTTACTTCTGGGAATAGCTGGTAATCTTCACCAAACATGGGGATTTCCTCGCTAGAAGAATGATAGGATTCACTCATATTTGAACCTGACGCTAGATCTCGTAACAGATGGCAAGGACTTGGAGGAATAACAGCAGCTAGAAAAGGTGAACCCGATGTAAGAGGAGGGAAATGTTCCCCTACTCCAAATCTAGACCAAGGGTCGGATAAGGGCCAATCGAACTCAACTGGTCCTCCAAAGGGAAGCTCAGATAGAACTGGTCCCCCGTCGGGAAACTCGGAAACGATGGGCTGCTGAGGTTCAGCAGAGGATTAAGAAACCTCTGATGAATCATCCATATATGGACTACCAGTAGACGAAACTGAGGGTTCGGCCAATGTGGTAGTAATGACAAGAGAAAAAGATCAAACACAAACACGAGCTGAAAAAGAACCAAGGCACACAATCAAACAGCCAACAAGAAAAATCTACTAGGGAGTGTGATCGCGAGTGATTTATTTTACGACATTGAAACTTATAAACTTCACTGTTTCATGTTTTAAGAGTCGAGAAACGGATAAAGATGACTCTATCTCTTTCAGTTTTGAAGCAAACGTGAAAGGATAAGCGCTTGGTGATCTTTTCAAATTTAAGGAGTCAGATAAGATCAAAATGACTGCTCAAGAATACTAGGCAAAGGGTGTACCAAATAACCGTGAACTGCCATATACACCTTGGTTTCAAAATGAAAGAGAAATCAACCAAGGACTTAACATACGTGCAGGCAATCTCCCCGAATGCTGTGTCCGGTGTATCACGGGTATAGGGCGGCAGACTCAGCTTCCTATGGATAAAGGATAGAAACCTAGTGGGGTCTCCCTTTATATACGCGATGGTACGGGGAGCACAAGTCCGTACTAGTGCTGTCTAAAGCCAAGAGGCGAATGACAGTTACTAGGTTTAAAGACGCCGGAACACGTCTCTAGCCTAGACCTCTAAATATCTCGTTAATGTTTCAATGTTGCCTTAGTGTAAATTGAATAAATTTTAATGTTTATCTTCAATTATGTTTCAGTTTTTAGGCCCTAGCGAGTGTTATGTCTCAAAATCGCCTAAATGCACACTACATGCCACAGTATATCATTTCATTTGATGAAAGCTAATTACGAGAGAGTTAAGAGCTTTTCACACAAAAACAAAATGAACAGACAACGACGAATGATATCTCTAATGCAGCTAATGGAAACTAAAATCTTTTCTTTCAAAGTTACTAATCACTAATAACACCGAAAAGATTTAATTCACACTAACTAATCCAACGCAAAAGAGATTTTTTGTATTTTCAATGTTTTAAGGGCAAAATGCACTAACAAAATGAAAACTAATGAGACAAGCAATTTGAGAAGAAAAAGAAAAAGAGGAAAAAAATCAAATTTCACTCAATGCAAGCACATAATCAGATCTCAAATCGACAAAAATTCCCTCAAATCAAAAGACACCCAAAGACTCAATTGAACCATGTAATCTAGGCCCAAAACGAGACAAAGCGGAATTCGAATGAAGAAGAAGCCAATCACTCGAATAACGCAATAAAATGATGAAAAACCACCAAATGAATGCAGAGAAGCAATCACAAGGTTGACTAAACAGGTAAACACCAAAAACTCCCAAGGGAGGCTCGACACACAATAGCACCTAGATGCCCTAGGGCTAGAATGTAAAATCGACAGAAAAGGGAAAACAACCAAAGGAAGAAGGTCGCAGTCAGTTAAACAAGGCTCTAGAACACTCAAGCAGTAAAAAAAACAAGACCAAACACCCAGATTAGTGTCAGAAGGCTCAAAACATAGTAAACCCTAGCACCTTACAGTATTGGCGCGATTGTAAGGCTGAAACTAGCGCCAGAATAGAATTGGCGCGAGTAATACACTGACAACATGCGCCAGTGGGTGCGACTATCACACTGAAAAGCGCACCAGCCGAGTTTACTAAGGAAAAATAAAAAATAAGCAATCCAAGAAGCAAACCAGTGATGTTGGAGCTTAACAAAAAGCCAAACACACGGCAAGAGCCAGCCAAAAGAGTTGAACAAGCAAGTAAAGTCAAGGATGGACCAGAAAGATAAGGCAATACTCCAAGTGTTCAGTTCATAAACTAAACCGGAGATTGACTGAAGCAGCATTCATCTACTTTCGCTAATGTAGAGCAAGATCGTTTCGAAGGCTATCTGGCTAACTTTAGGCTCCGTCTGTAGTTTATAAAGAAAACAACAAGCTAACTCCCCACCGAAGTCACCAATTTGTTGTAGAGATAAATCCCCTCTGCAGACAGAGGTGATCCCTACTAGCCCAGATCAGGTCTAGCAACAATCATATCACGCTAAGGTGCAAGTTCCTAATTGCAATAAACCAACTTGCGATGAAGGCCTACCTCAAGTCCAACGCTGTTGTTTGTAGAGAATATGGCGCTCCCATTTCCTTGCTCCAGCAGATCACAATCCTTTCGCTCGCCGCAATCGAACACCTACACACACAAGAAACATGACAAACACAAGCGTAAAACCCGATATATGCAATTATGTATCAGTCAGAGAGGACACAACTCATGATCATAATGAACAATACGAGTGGAACCATAACCAAAGTCGCTTATCATTAATTCATACAAAGGAAAATACAACCAGGATCTGACGTTGAATCTTTCTTTGGCGGGTCGTCAGCGGAATACGTCTTAGTAAAGCTTGTCAGGAATGGGGACAAGCCTCTCTCTTCGATCGTCGATCTCCTCACTATGGATTTGGTGCTATGAGGACTATCAAAGCTCTTGCAGCATTCTTTAGGCTATGAAGGCTCTTAGAGATTAGCTTGCAAAGGGAAATGGCAAGCTTATATAGATGGTGGAAGAGGATTTGGGATCCCTATAATCATGGGATTGGCCCTATCCTCAAGGAAGCTTCCATGAGAGGTGGCAAACTACTTCCTCTACATGGAAATATGGAGCCAAATGTCCCAACTCAGTTTAGAGACCAGTTCAGGAGTTGGTTAAGTCAATCTTCCGCCATTTATTTTTAAAAAACACCCTTTATTAAGCCTGGCGCGAGTGCGACTCTGCGATAGAGTGCCAATTGGCATGCCCTCCTTGAATAATTTCCCCCATTGGCGCGGGTATAACACAGGCTAGTCACGCCAAGGATGAAAAGGCTATTTTTAGGGTTTTTCACAAGGAGATGTCTTCAGGGAAATGAAATTCCATGTCTAGGGGAATGCCATGAAAGTGTTTTCAGGTTATGTCACTGCTCACAGGTCACGGAATGAGCCCTCTAATGTGTGGGATGGGGAATTGCAGGGATGGTGACAAATTGCTGTGTAAAACTATGATAAGTTCTTAAAAATCCCGAGTGTCCTCCTAAAGGAGAAGTGTGCAATTCCAAGATAATATTTTGTTTCAGTTGGGAATTCTTACAAAGATATAAGCGATCTTTGTACCATAAGGAATAATTTTTCCAACTAAATGTATCAGATGTACTAGGATCTTGCTGCAACTTTTGAATGAGTGTCCATACATCTTTGTCCTTCTTCCATTCATCTCTTGCTTTGGTTATCCAATCCGGTTGGATAATAGAAATGGCACAAAGCAATGCTTCCACCTCTTCATTCTTTCTTGAGAGTGCATCTGCAACAACATTTAGCTTCCCTTTTTTGTAGATTATTTCAAAGTCATAACCCAACATCTTTGTGACCCATTTTTGTTGCTCTTCTGAAGATAATCTTTGTTCCAAAAAGTGTTTAAGACAATCATGATTAGTTTTTACCTTGAAGTGTCTTCCCATTAGGTAAGTTTGCCATTTCTTTAGTGCATGCAGTATTGCTAAAATTTCCTTCTCATAAATAGGTTTCTGTAAATACTTTCCTTTGATTGGATGAATTTCAAAATTAATGGGTCTTCCTTCTTGCATTAAAACAGCACCAATTCCATTTCCTGAGGCATCACATTCCACAATAAAGGTTTTTGTGAAGTCTGGCGTAGCTTAGACCGATGCTAGACACATTTCCTCTTTAAGATGTTCAAAGGCATTAGTTGCTTCAGGAGTCCATGAAAATGCATCTTTATTCAATAATGTTGTTAGAGGTGCTGCTATTCTCCCATAATCCTTAACAAACTTGCGATAATACCCTGTTAATTTGAGAAATCCTCGCAACTACTTTATGGTTGTGGGGACTTTCCATTCCTTAATGGCTTTAATTTTGTTAGGGTCTAGCTTAACACCCTCGTGAGATACAATATGACCTAGATATTCCACCTCTTGTACTCCTAAGAAACGTTTGGATGTTTTTGCATATAATTGTTTCTCCTGCAATAGTTTGAGCACCCTGTCAACATGTTGAACATGATCCTTCCAAGACCTGCTGTAGATTAGTATATCATCAAAAAATACTAGCACAAATTTTCTCAGGAAGGGTTTGAAATGGAATTCATCAACCCTTGAAATGTAGAAGGTGCATTGGTAAGGCCAAAAGGCATGACCAAAAATTCATAATGACCCTCATGAGTTCAAAATGTTGTTTTCGGAATATCTTCAGTCTTCATTCTAATATGATGATATCCTGAACGAAGATCCAACTTGGTAAAATAAATTGCTCCATGTAATTCATCCAATAATTCATCAATCACAGGAATGGGAAATTTATCTTTAATGGTGAGCTTATTGAGCTCCCTATAATCCAGACACATGCGCCATAATCCATCCTTCTTGTGTACCAATACTACAGGAGCAGAGAAAGAACTTTGACTAGGTTGAATTATACCAGCCTCTAACATTTCTGCAATCATACGTTCAATTTCGCTCTTTTGGACATAAGGATATCTATAAGGCCTGATATTTGGAGGAACACTTCCTAGAATCAAATGAATAGCATGATCATGATAAAAAATAGGTGGGAGTCCTTTAGGAGTTTCAAACACCTTGGAATGATTGTCCAAGGCTTGTTGGAGATCTGCAAAAATAGATGATTTTGATGTTGGAACTTCTAGTGAGCATAATTGTGCAATTACGCCTCGTTGTTCTTTCTTTAGAAGCTTTGTCATGACATTAGAGCTTATTATCCTTCCTGGATTCCCCGCAATACCCCGTAATTCGACTTCCTTTCCTTCTGAAAAAAATTTCAAGAAAAGTTCTTGAAAATTAAAAGCTACCGTCCCCAAAGATTGTAATCATTGTACTCCTAGTACAACATCAGCACCTCCCATAGGAATGGAAAGCATTGGACTAGTCAATACATATTCCCCCATGGTTAGCTTGATATTATGGCATTTTCCAGAGAAATTTATTGTTCCTCCATTTGCAACCATCACTTGACATTCTGGTGCTGGGTATAGGAAACAATTTAATTCCTTGGCTACCTTACAATGAATAAAATTATGGGTGCTACCCGAATCAATCAACACTATTACCTTTTTCTTCTTGATTTGTCCTTGTATCTTGAGAGTTTGAGGAGTGGTAATTCCTGCCAGTGCATTACACGATATGGTCAGATTCATTTCTTCCTCTTCTAGGGTTGGTTCCTGGTGTATATCCTTTTCTTGTTCATTTTCTTCTTCCTCTTCACAATCTATGTAAAATAATTTCTTCTCAGCACACTTATGACCTTTAGTGTATTTTCTATCACAACCGTAGCAAAGCCCTTTTGCTCTTTTTTCTTCCAATTGTTGTGGTGTCAACCTTGTAGGTTGTGGAAATCTAGGAGTAGCAACACTTCCCTCTTTATAGAAGTGAGTGGCAGGCTTCCTTGTCGCCATAATTTTACATTCAATTTTTCTTGCCAACCTGAATGCCTTCTCCAATGAATCAAGTTCCAAAACGTGAACTTCATGTTGGATGTTATCCTTTAAAGTACCTATGAAGAGATCAATCTTGTGTTCCTCTAGAATATCAGTTACCCTTATATTCAATTTTTGGAAGTCCTCAATGTGCTCCCCCACTGAACACTTTTGTTTGAGATTTATCAATTGGCTAAAGAAAGTGTTTCTCTTTGTATCCTCATAATGTGCTATCATTTCCTCCGTAAAAATTGACCAAGTGACAGTTTTTTTACGGGAGAAAAGCCATCGATACCATAAAAATGTATTTGGTTATAAATGTAAATTTGCAATGCGTACCTTTTGTGTGTTTTGCACATTATTGAGATCAAAATATTGCTCCATCTATAGTATCATGTTACAGGATCCTTTCCATCAAACTTCCTCATATCCATTTTTGGAATATGGTGGTTCTTCCCTCCAACATTAGAGTTTATGAAATCACGATTAGCATTTATTTTATTCTCATCATGAGTTTCCTCTACTATCTTTTCACCATTAGGAAACATTTCTTCTATCAACTTTGTCAAACCTTCCATGTCTGTTTTTAGATCATTCTTCATGTTTTCCATCTTAGCTTCCATGTCACCCATCTTAGATTCCATGCCAGCTTCCATGCCATCCATCTTAGCTTTAATGCCATTCTTCAAATGATCCATCTTAGATTCTACGCCTTTCTTCAAACCATCCATCTTAGTTTCCATGCCTTTCTTTAAAACTTCCATGTCATTTTTTGTTGCTCTTTGCGAGAGCGAAATTCGTTGCACTTGCTCTTGTAATTTTGATATGTCATGTTGTCATTCTTCGTCTTCATTAGTCATAGTAGAGCCTTCTAAAGGCTTAATGGGTGTTGAATTGTTTTTAGGGGCCATTTGAGAATCCAATACTAATATCTATTCTACAATATGCCCTTGGAATCAATTCAACTTGATTCTTCAAACAAGACTTATGCAATTTGGAAAAAAAAATACACACCTTTTACTTGCTTTTGAGGAGCTCTATATTCAAATCAACTTATCTCTATACTTGCAGAACCTTAATATTTGAAATTAGGCTGTGTAGTATTACTCTGAAGTGTCTTTCAAATGCCATAGTTCTGACTTGATTTGGGTTCTTCAAGGCAAAGTTATGTCCAATCTCCCACAATGACCTAATTTTGGACTAGTTCAGTAGAGCGAACTTGTATGACTTGCCACGAGTCACTGTTTCCTCCTTTGGCTATGAAATTTATAGACATGACACTAAAATCTGTGTACTTCCAGTCAATTTTTACAGAATTCCAATCCGATGCTCAGAGAGAGAGTTATGAATATTTTCGCATGATCACCTCATTGAGATGAAATTCGAGAGCTTGAAAAAGACCTAACTTCCACAGATCATATCTCCCAAAATATTGCGAACCAAGCTCTGAAATTTTGCGATGATATTCCATATGATTTTGGCTTCACACTCTACGAATTTCAGCTTTTGTGCCTTCGTAGAAAACAAGTTATAGGGAAAATTCCGCGATGACCTGTTTATGTGAAGTTCAGGAGTCTGCAAAAAGCCCTAACTTCCATAGATCATATCTCCAAAAATATTGCGAACCAAGCTCTAAAATTTTGTGACGATGTTATTCAGGATTTCGGCTTGACACTCTAAAAATTTCAGCTTCTGAACCTTCGTAGAAAAATATTTATAGCGAAAATTCCACAATTACTTGTTTGGAGCAGAAAAACCCTAGAATCCAAAGCTCTAATACCAAATGTTGTGAAGCTAGCTCCAAAAAGAGAAGAAAAGAGATATCAACGCCTTAGAAATAAACCATTTCGAGGGGCAACCTCCAATACATTACATGAATGAAAAATTCTTGGATGATACAAATTACAAAACCTCCTTTCTATATATAGGAGTCTATGGGGCTACAATGTAATCCTAGTCGACCTAACAATAATAATTTAAGGGCACAATAATAAAAATTTGGGGGTTACAGGGGTACAATAATAAAAATAAGGGAGTTACGCGAAAAAAAATAAGAGACAATACTAGTAATATATGGATCTAACAAAACGATCGAAGGCATATTGCAAATGAGCCATCTTAGAAACATCAAGGAATTGCAATCATTCATTACGAAAATCAACTTCTTGAGCAGGTTCATCCCCAACCTTGCTAAACTCTTAAGGAATATTACAAACATACTCAAAAAGGAGATAGGAGTTAAGTGGACTTTAGAAGCCAAACAATCTTTTGAACTGGTTAAGAAATCACTCACCCAAACACCAGTTCTAATCAGTCCTGATTTTACCAAATATTTCTATATTTTATCATTTTCACCTGAACATACCATGGTTGCAGTGTTATTAAAAAAGAACATGACGGGGCAAGAACAACCCATAGTCTTCTTCAGGAAAGGCCTTAGAGATGCTCCTCTAAAGTACAACATCATGGAAAAACAATCATTTGCCTTGATTAAGGTATTAAAAGACTTTAGAGTTTATATCTTACATTCTCATATTATTGTTTTTGTTCCACACATGGTTGTCAAAGACAGTTTGAATCAGGACCCTGATGGTAAAAGGGGAAAGTGGATCGCTATTATCTTATAATATGACTTAGAAATCAGACCCACTAAACTGGTTAAAGGACAACGACTTGTAAAACTTATGGCTGAATCAAATTTCAAAGCATTAGATATGAATATGGTTGATGTCTTAGAAGAAAAAGAAGAGTGCACAACCCCCCATGTTGAAGAAGTATTTTTGAGTTCATCTTGGTATGCTGATATCCTATATGTGCTTTTCTATCTCAATGCTCCTCCAACATTATCAAAGACAAAAGCTAGATTCCTGAAACAAAAAGCTTTAAAATTCTACATTTTAGATGGAATATTATATTGGAATAATGCTATTGATATATTGCTTAAGTGTTTGCTTGAGGATGATGCAGGTAATATCATGCATGAACTGCATGACGGAGAGTGTGGAGGCCATATTTACTGGAAAACCACAGCCAACAAGATCCTTAGAGCTAGCTACTATTGTCCCACCCTTTTTTCTGACATCGACAAATTGGTCATGACTTTCCATAAGTGCCAAATTTTTGATGGCAAGAGAAAAATCTTACCTTTGCCTTTGCATCCCATTATTGTTGAAGTTCCTTTTCAACAATGGGGTTTAGACTTCATTGGCGAGATTCACCCCACCTCATCTGCCCAACATAAGTGGATCCTCACTACTACTTATTACTTTACCAAGTGGATAGAAGCTATCCCCTCTAGGAATGCCACCGACTGGGTCATTATCAAATTTCTTGAGACAAACATCATGTCTACATTTGGTTTCCCCAGAAAGATCATCACAAATAATGTTGTTTCCTTTACATCCAAAAGGATGGTTGAATTTTGTTATAAATATCTCATCACACTAGGACATTCCATAACTTCTTACCTTCGAGGTAACAGGCTAGCTGAATCCTCCAACAAAATCTTGGTCAATATCATCAAGAAGCTTCTGGACCAAAATAAAAAAGCATGGCTTCGTAAGCTAGTACATGCACTATGGGATGATAGACTAACCACCAAGAAACAAATCGGGATGTCTCCCTATAAACTAGTGTATGGCATGGATGCCATTTCCCAACATCCTTGGGAGTTCCGGTGATAAAGCTTCTCCAAGAAGTGGAATCAGAAGAAAATGACATGTAAATGAGGCTAAAACAAACAATTCATTTGCAACAGAAAAGGGAATAATTTTATAACAAGACTCAAGTAGTGTAAGAAAACATAAAGAAAGTATTTGACAGAAGAACTAAAGCCAACAATTTCCACATTGGAGACAGAGTGTTGAAATGGGATTCCAGAAGGGAGGACAAAGGTAAACATGGTAAATTTGAGAATTTATGGAAATGTCCTTACCTCATTCAGTTAGTTAGAGGTCATAATGCTTTATTTTTACAAGGATTGAATGGAGAAGAATTATTTGGAAGTTCGATCAATGGCCGGATACTCAAACGCTATTTCTTTCAAGAGTCCTAGTTTCGAACTTTCATTCATTGTACATAAAAATTGCATGAGAAAAGTCACAACAATACAAAAACAAAGAAACAAAGAAAAAGAGGGAAGATTTGAAAAGAGGTATAGCCCCATACCCAGAAAATAGTAGTAGTGAAAGTGTGCAAGCCTAAATGCCATTATTTGTTCAAAAAGAAGATCTTGTTTAGTCGTCTAGCCTAATCATGGCTGGACATGCTTTAAATTTGTGTTGATAAATTAGTGAAAGAGAACTTGTCAAATCATTCAAACTTGACTTTTCAAAAAGAACAGATTAGGAATGAAAGATACTGGTTCCACATGCTCAAAACTAAACCAAAGAGAAATATGGGATGCATACCAAATGATAAATCACAACCCTTATTTTTCTAGTGTTGTTCGTACAAAAATAATGTTTTTGTGCAGCTTGTCCTAATGCCACAACTCATGGTAACTCAGATTGTCTAATCCTGATTTAAACCATGCTTTCAATTTCATGTCAATAGATTAGAGAAGGAGGTCTATCATACAACTTAATCTTGACAATCAGTTAGACTAGGTAGAGAATAAAAAGAGTTCATTAGCATAATCTAAACTCTTGGAAGTAATAAGAGTAGAAGTAAATAGTTTGTTTTGTTTTCAAAAGAAGAAAATGTCAAGGGATTTCCAGTCCAAGTGCACCCAAGGAAGAAAAAATGCTAGGAAAAGTAAGCTGGGTAGGTGTTGAAGCCTCGAAAATCGGGTCTTACAACAAGGGGGATACCCACCCGATCCAGACCTTGGTTAGCAGTTCCTTTTCCGTTTGGTGTAGTGGGTCTGACTGGGGATGATGGGACCAGTTTCCTAATATGTGTGTGTGTGTTTTGAGAGTTGATATTTCTTTCCTAAAGTTCCTAAGTGAAATTTCTTTATCCTATTTCTAATCTAATAACATGCAAATTGTATTCTAATTTAAACAGAAATATCTAATTCTAAACTAACCCGGGATGTAATCTTTCTATTTATGCGATCTAAAAGGATTTCGAATAACAATTGGTAATAAAGATCATTCAACTGTTATAAGAAAATAACTCAATAAAGATAAACCATTTCATATAAAAAGTTATATGAAACAGTTGTGAAAAAACATATCGCATAATAAGCTATTCATACATTAAGCATAAATAAATAGCTATCACCGTACAAAAGTGCCAAATGATAACTCAAGAATTCAAACATCAATATATAAATAACTGAACATGAATATTACTTTAACAGAGGGGCAAAAATAGTTAAGAGATAAAAGTACTATTTATAACTAGTTCTACTCATGAGCTAGAAGCAATAATGACTTATCTCTTTTTAATCCAACATCCACTAAGAGTACAAAAGTGCAACATTAGTAGCAAATATTAAACGCAGATATCAATAAATCATGTTCCATTTATTTATTAAAACCTCCTCTGAGGGTGCAAAAGTGCATGTTCTGAGGACAAGTTTTTGACAAATTTCAGGACCCTTCTCTAAATGCATGAGAAGGGTTTAAATACTACTAAATAAATCTAAAAATAACTTATTACAAAAAATGTAGGATACGGTTTAAATGACCGTCCTTTTTCTAGGCAAAAATAAAGTAAAACTAATACTAAATCTAAAATTTAAAACTATCAACTAACTACTTATGAATCCGATCTTTGAGTTTGCAAGCATTCAGCATTGATTTAAGAAGAACAGGCTGGTCGACTTCAGATTTTAATTGCCCTCTGAAAATGGAATCGACAAGTGTTGGCGCTATCTTCTCGGCAGAATTAATGATACAATTGAGAGCCATGCATTGGCTGTGTGGCTTTACCAGACATGCCCAGTAAGAATCCCAATTTAACTTTGTTAATCCTTTAATCGATTCTTCCTTTTCTTCAACTTTCTGTTTCCACTCTGTTTGCAGTTGTTGTGCTTGTGGTAGGTATCCTAGAGTAGTTTCTGAAAATAAATTTGCCTTGTGCAAATTTTCATTTACACAATCAATGATATTGCTTGCAGTTGTAGCCGCTTCTTCCGTTGCTTGTTCTGCATTCTTAATCTGTGTATCCCAATTATTGAAGAGCATCTCTTTATGACTATCATTGATGATTGGTGCTCCTGCCCTTTTTCCTTCCTTTGTCTTTTTCCAAGCCAAATAGTCAGTAACTCTTTCATTAGTTAAATCATAATCATGTCGTAATTCTACAACATGATTAGTGATTTTATCACTTTCTTCACAAAAAGAGTTCCATTGTGAGATTTTCTGGCATAATATATCTTGTTGTTGCAGTATTTATTTATTCAAGGAAACAGACTCTGTAATAAATTCTGTCATCTTGGGTTCATCATTGTGCATCTCTTGCATAATCTGTATTTGTTTCTCTTTCTCAGCCAAATTATTCTGATATCCAACTTTCATTTGTTGAAACTCTTGCTGTAATTTTTCAAGTTGTATATGTGTTTCACTGTTAGCATTGGTCTATTGTAATTGTTGTTGCAGAACCTGTATTTGATATTCTTTTTCATTCAATAATTGCCTTACCTCAAATGCTTTGTCGATGGCTGCAGAGGCATATGCTCCTGTAATCTCAGATAATTTAGTAAAATTTTCAGTTGGATTAGTAGTAGGATCTTTCCATAAAACATCCAATTGTTCTGCATCAGTAGAGATTACACTTTCTAGTTTCCTCTTCTTCCTTTGTTTTCTTACTACTGCTTTATGTTGTGGACTATAGAATATATCCAGAGGAGGAATTTCCTCTATTTTGAGCATCAGCTCAGAGGATGGAGTAATGGGGATATGTTCTGTTTCTGTGACATTGGCACTTATTCCTGTAACTAAACCTTTTACTATCTGTACATTAGTTACAGGAGTCTATATGTTCTGTCCTTCAACGTTAATCAATTCATTAAATGTTTCCCATTCCTTATCCAATTCAGTTCTGATGGATGGTTGTTGGACAATGAGAGGGGGAAGATTTAACTACGGAGTGGTTGAAATCTATTGCTGAGAGAGTTCTTTTGATTGGGCAGTATCCTTTATTGACCCTACACTTTTATCCTGATCATTATCAGACTTTTTAGAGTGTTCAGAGGTTTCTTTTTCGAAATTTGACTTAGATTTTTCTGAAGCTGAACTCCCACTTAGACTAACACTAGGAGTTGGTTTCCTTAAGGGTTCCAAAGACAATTTATCCAAAGGAATAGTGGTCAACCTCCTTTCTCTGTACATCTTAAACTCTTGGAATTATTCTAGAGAAAACTGTGTTTGAGTTGAATGTAGAATCTCTTTAAATGTGCATTTTCCTTGAAACATATCATCAAACAAATCGTCTTCTTTAGTAAATATTCTCACCTTGACTGCAGTGGTGAAATCCATAACAACATCATACCAGTCGAATAGCCTTCTTGAAAAATTGAATAATTGGAAACATGTAATATTGTTTACTTCCTTAAATGCATGACCAACATCAAATAATAAAAATGCTCCACAGGCCATAGGAAATTGTGGCCAGATGGCCTTCTTTTTATCTTTTAAATCTTTGGTCAAACCTCCCTCTCCACAGGTTGATATGGAATTTCTCGGACCAGGAGTTTATCCAGAACATACAAAGGTAAAACATGAGGAGAAGAAGAACTTCCAAAAACCTTAACATAGGTAAACAATTCTTTTGCAAACCATCTTGTGACAGGGAGCATATCTACTTCTGCTTCAGGAGAAAATCTTGGAGCATCCTTATTATACAACATTCTGTACAGTGGTAACATAATGCCATGGCAAATCTTGTAAAAATGAGGAATGAAATTTGAATCCCACAATTCGTTGTGATAAACATGAATGGGTAGGAGATATTGAATTGTCCATTGCCAACCCATTAAAGGAAACTTAGAAACAAAGCAGATTGAATCCATTACATAAGCAGCTAAGTAAAAAGGAGGATAAATCCTCTGAGAGACAGTCTGTTTCGACCGATAATTGAAAATAGTTGTGGCTAAGTTATCAGACAAAATCTTAGCCCAATCCACAATGGTAGCATTAACAGTAGCATTTAACAATGGTAGCCATTTAGGTGAAAACTTATTAATCTCAGGCTTTCCAAAAAGCCTAAATAGCATAGCAGCAACGAAACAATACGGAGAAGTGAGAGAACCAGTATTGTACATACCGTGTTTATCTTTCTTCAGTGGTTCGTCTCTTCTAGACCATTCCTTGGTGCATTCCGCCAGGTTTTCATTTTCCTTAGAAAACTTCTCCATAAACTGTTTGTTGTAAGTTCCTGTGGCTCCGGAAAATGATACATAAGCCTTAAATATTTTGGAGTGAATGAGCCAATGAGCTCTTGCCCCTGAGTCTTGAATTTTCTGTCTGTAATATCAGTGCTATCCAGCACCCATTTCACCATGTCTATATATGGGAGAATTTTATGTCTTGCTGCTATCCGGTGCAAAAATGAACAAGCTAACTGTGTAAGAGATGCTTCAAAAGAATCACTTGATCCCACAGTAGCCGAAACATTCATTACTCTGGGGTTCTCCTCTTCAAGAAAATTGTGCATGCCATCCCAAGTGGTGATACCAGCGTCTTTGTTGTAGGCGGTGTCTGTGTATATTGATGCCATCTCTTTACTTTCAAAACTCGGAGCTTTGTCTTTCTTTCCCATAATACTCTGAATACCGCTTTGTATAGTCCTCTGTTCTTCGTGCCTGCAGTTTACGAATTAAGTGAAAATAATGATATGGGAAAGGTGACGAGATAGTTTTAAATGTTGAAGGCATATAAAATATACCATCTTACGTGAAATAACTCTTTAATCAAAATGAAACCATTTTTTTATTAATGAGTGACAATCAATTCATTCATTAAACATTAAAGCGCATAACGGAGTCTTGATTTATGCAGAGCTTTTTCGTACAACGAGCCTCAAAAGTCTGTGATAAGGCGATCTGCAACTTTCTTCGCAATATCGCAAATCGCAATTTTGCAAATTGCAATTGTAATATCATAATAGTGCCACATCGTATCATCGCGAATTCGCAAAATCGCAATATCGCAGATCGTAATCTCTAAAAATTTCCATAGCGCAGTATCGTATCATTGCGAGATCGCCATATCGCAATATCGCAAAATCGCAGAATAGAACATATGACAAACATCTGTTAGCGTATTTTCTGCAAAATGCGATTTGCGATATATGTTATCGCACATCGGTGTTTTGAGGTTTCTCAGCATAAAATATCATATCTGAAACTTGTGATGCGATGAATTTTCTTTTAGCGCGTAGTTTCTCATCGCACTTTTAAAATTCCGCTCATAAAGAGGCATTCATTATCCTATTGCGATGTGATATTCCTCAAATAATGATTTTATTCAATACTATCATAAAACTTAAGTCTTTTTAAAGATTTTCTAAGGAATTTCCCTAAGTTTATGATAGTAAGTTTTTTGAAAAAGGAAAACAAGAACTAATTAACTTTTTGGGATTTTTTGACTAAGGGTCCCCACTTATTTAGTATTATCACTAATACTAAATAAGAAGGGGGGTTGTTGCTGGCCACAACAATTGGTGATTCACTTGGAAGAACCAGTTATCTCTGTTTTTCTTTTGAATTTTCTAGACTTCCAAAACAGAAAATTTTCCAAACAATCAAACTTTATTATAAAAAGACAAAGTACATTATGCTTTTATCTATTAATGATATTTTATTTCTTCTATATTCAATTTTGACTATTCATTTCCTCAAGTTAGTCTTTGTATCTACATCAGTAATTAATTGGTTTATAAAGATAAAAACAAAGACTTCTCTGTAAATCAGTTATATATATTCTCATTTGTCGTAGCTAGAGCCACTGCTGCTAGCAGGCGTCTATAGCCTCGACAGGGTTACCTGTTACCCAGAAATGATCCTGTGTCCTACTTAGAGAAATATACAATTTTCAAAGAGAAATCCATATTCACACTTATTGCTTTTATTTTTCTTTTTTATTCTTAAAGAACAATGTCTTGGTTTGGTAGCCAATTTATGACAATGCCATTCACTTGATTTATAAATTTGCTGAAAAAGCTTGCTCGTGATGATACCCCTTGTCTTTTGAGTGCAATAATATTGAGCCATTTCCTTGTTATGGTATGCAGTATTGGTAAAGTCAGCAAGCTATAATATCTATGATCATGATAAGTCGGCTTGTGATGAGACCTCTTACTCTTTAAGTTAAAGTGTATCATTGGATTATTCCTTGAATGTTGTAATCTCCTAGGTGGGGAGGAAGTCATTGTTTCCTTAAGATAGCTCTGGACGACAATGGTAGAGTTTTTTTTTTTTGAAAGAACTTTTCTACAGAGAATCTTCATTTTGTTATTGATACCTTTCATTAGACTGATATAAAACATTTTCCTGCTAGAGGTCATTTTTTATCAAAAATTACAAAGTTGAAATTAGTATCATTTCTAGGCTAAAGATTTTAACTGTGTCTTTAAATAATAATGATCAATTTTCTAAAATAATTCTATTTATACAAGTGAAAAAACAAAATCTAAAAGAGAATTTGTATCTTTTTCGTGAATTCTAAATGTAACCATTAACAACTGGTTTTATGAAAGTAAAGAAAACTAATATATAGAATAGAAGAATAATCTCCTATGGAAAATATTTTTTGAGGATCCGTCCATTAACACGTAAAGACTCACTTTTTACTGTTAAATTCTACAACATAAAAGTAGATGGACCTATGATTTTTTTAATTTGGAAAGGACCAAGCCACATTCGTTGAAATTTCATATGTTTCCCTTTTTCCTCATGAGCCTTGTTCCATTTTAAAACTAAATCTCTGACCTGAAAGTCCTTTTTGGATATCATGTTTGAATCAAAAGAAACTTTGACTAATGCTTGGTGATGAGCATGAGTTATTTTAGCTTGTTATCTCTGTTCTTCTAGCTTAATTATTTCTAGCTGTCTTAATTGTAAAGAAGAAGTTGGTGTTTCATCAATGTATTGAACTAAGGCCAAAGAAGGAATTGGTAGATGAGTTGGAAGAACCACTTCTTTCCCATAAACCAAATTAAAGGAATAAGTGCCAATGGAAGTTTTTTGTGTTATCCGATCTGCCCATAAAGAATATGTTAAAGAATTATGCCAATTTTTATGATTTTGATCACTGGTTCGCTTAATGATTCTTATTAAGTTTTTATTTGTGGATTCAGCTAACCCATTTCCCTGTGGATAATAATTGGCAGAGTATTTAAGTTTGAAACCTATCTTTAGCGCAAATTCAGTCATAGAATTACCAGAAAAATATGATGCATTATCAAACATTAAAGCAGAAGGTAAACCAAACCTGGTGATTATGAACTGATCTATGAATTCGATGATATTTTCAGCATTAGAAGTATTGAGAGGTACTGCTTCTACCCATTTAATGAAATAATCAGTTGTTGTAATGATATACCTATGTTTCTTAGAAGACTACGGAACGATCTCACCTATTATGTCCAATCCCCATTGATCAAAAGGTTGTTCAATGTTGATTGGTTGTAATGGCAATGATGGTTTCTTTTGTCTTCCATTAGCGGTTTGACAAACTTGACATTTCCTGACGTAGTTGTGTGAATCTTTGAATAATGTGGGCCAATAGTAGCCTGCGCGAAGGATTTTATGTGCAGTAGTATCTCCAACATAATGTCCACCTGCCGGACCATCGTGAAGTTCCTGTAAGACTTTTTCAGCTTCAGATTTCTCTAGACATCTAAGGAGAACAGAATCATAATTCATTCTAAAAAGAACATCACCCACAAGCTGATATTTCTTAGCCTTCAACCTTAGAGCTCTTTTCTTAGTATAATCGAGATTTGGAGGAGCATATCCATTCTTCAGATAAAATATGATATCAGCATATAATGATTCAACATCATTTAGGCTTACCTCAGATATTTGTATCTCTTCAGCTGGTTTTTCAAAAATAAGCGATGCTCCAGCTAATATTTTTCAAAATCCTTGACCTCTTATGATATTTGCTGGTGTGATTTCTACATCATATTCTTGTAAGGCAGTAACCCATTTAGCTCTTTTCTCACCCACATCTTTCTGTACTAAAATATTTCTTACCGCTGGAAACGGTACTATGATTTTTGTATGGGTTTTAAGTAGAAAGGGTCTGAAATATTTAATTGCTTTGAAAATAGCATAAGCTTGCTTCTCTACATCTGAATAATTCAACTCATCTCCCTGTAAATTTGAACTGAAAAAAGAAATTGGAGCTTCTGCCTTCTCTTGATTTGCTTGAGTGAGTATCGCAGCATAAGATTTATCAGAGGAAAATGTATACAAAATAAAAGGATCGGAAAAATTTGGAGTTGCTAAAGATGGAGCATTAACAATTTCTTGTTTGATCAGATTGAATGCCTCGTATTCATTTTGGCCCCATTTGAAGTTTGAATTATTTTTAATCATTTCTTATAAAGGAGATACAATTCTTGAAAAATCTTTGACAAATCTCTTTACAAAATTAATCTGGCCAAGGAAAGATTGCATAGCTTTCTTATTGTGAGGTAAAGATATTTCAGAAATCTCCTTGATTCTATTAGCATCAATATCAATTCGAGATTTTGACACTATGAATCCAAGAAGTTTTCCTACACTTAATGCAAAAAAATATTTTTTCGGGTTAAGTGAAATTCCATAATTTTGACAACGTTGGAAGATTTGCTTCAAATCTCTAAGATGATTACTTCGTTTTTTGGAATATACAGTTATATCATCCAAATATATTACCACTGATTTGTTAACTAATCCCTTAAAAGCTATGTCCATGGCTCTCTGAAATGTGGCACCAGCATTGATCAGACCAAAAGGCATTTTTTGATATGCATAAGTGCCCCATTTGGTTCTAAATGTAGTTTTCAATTGATCATCAGGATGGACCAATACTTGGTTGTAACCAGAGAAACCATCTAGAAAAGACATTAATTCTGATCCTGCGTCTGCCCGTAATATTTTCTCCATAGGAGGCAAAGGAAAAATATATTTTTGGCAGGCTTTGTTAAGGTTTCGAAAGTCAATACAAATTCTAATGTCTCTGTTCGTCTTTCTAACAGGAACCATATTGGAAACCCATTTAGAATGTCGGACGTGAAAAATAATCTTGGCTTTCAATAACTTATTGAGTTCAGACTTAATCTGATTTTCTAGATTGGGATGGATCTTTCTCAGCTTTTGTTGGACAGGTTTTTTATCATTTATCATTGGGATAGTATGTTGGATGATAGAAGTATCATAAGTTTTTATTTCATCATAATTCCAAGCTAAGACACTTTTATATTGTTTCAAAAGACGAATATACGCTAATTTTTCTTCAGGAGCTAGACCAGGGCCTAGGTTGATATTCTTTGGTTTTGTATCAGTTCCTAGATTTACTAATTCATAATTCAAAGTTGAACTTTGTAATTTTGAATTAGTAGATCTTTTGAATTGATCTTTCAAATCATAAAGGTCTTGTAACTTGACTACGGACTTTGGCATAGCATTATTGGTGCTATCTTGTTGCAATTTTCTGTCATGTTGGTCCTCATCAATTATCTGATTGGTGTAAGATCCTTCAGATGTGAGAAATCTTACAATATGAGGATCATCATTGAAAATACTCCAATTGGTAATGTTATCAGGAATCGAGGGTCTAAAAATTAATTCGATTGCAAATCGATCAGGGCTATAGTATTCTGAAGGAATGAGTTTGGAAGCTACGTTGGCTAGGAGGTCTGCACTAGCATTCTGGATTCTAGGAATTGATGAAATATTAAATGCTATAAAATGTTTGGTCAGATCTTGAACTAAATATTGATAATGCTTTAAATGACCTGATAAACAATGTATAGTATTGCGTACCTGTTTGATTACAATTTCTGAATCTCCAAAAACTTGTAGATATTTGATGTCTAATCCAATTGCTTTGTATAATCCTTGGACTAAAGCCTCGTATTATACGGTGTTATTAGTGAAATCAAATTCAATTCTGCAAGTTAACATAATTTTGTTTCCCTCTAGACTAACCAACACACACCCTGCTCCTGCTCCTTCACTAGACTTAGAACCATTAAAAAATAATTTCCAAAATAAAGATTTATTTACAGGAGTATCTACAAAATTAATACATTTAGAACTATCTGTTTGAGAAAATTTTTCTATTTGAGACAAAACAGAATGTTCTAAGTAAGGTGAAGTATGAGCATTAAAATTTCCTAAGAAAGAATCAACTGAATAATTGCGAATAATATTATTACTGTATGCAACCGGTTCATTTTCTCCTTCCAATTCTGTTACGATGTATTTCTGATGCTATTCTCATTCAACCTTTATCTGATTTGGTTTACCATTGTAAGGAAGCCACATATGTGACCAATCAGTTGCAAAGTATCCATGAAGATTTTCTGACCAATCTCTGCTAAGAATTAAGCCATAAAATTCTGGAATATTTTCAACTAAAATATCGATAACTTGACATACCTTTGGATTTGATGACAGTCTTATGGTAACCTTATTTAATTCGCCAATCACTTCCACTTGCGATTGATCTAACTGGACTATGCGTACAACAGATTTTTGCGGTTGAATGTTCAACTTTGCACATACTGATTTTGGTAGAATATTAGATGAAGCTCTAGAATCCACTAAACAATTATGCAAATTTTTATTGAAAACTTCATAAGTAAGAAGAAATGGAGGAGTACGAGATCTTGACCTTCCTCCGATTAAAGCGATATTTTCTAGATCAACTTTGCTAATCGCATTAGTTGGAGGTCGTCCCATCTCATTGGAAGCTTGAGAGATTACAGGATCAGGCAGAGGTTTTTCTGGTACAACATGTAATTCTTTCAAAAGTACCTTTTGCTGGTGTTTTAATTTTCTCAATTCATAAAAAGTGATGTTATCCCTAGTCTTCTTCATATCTTCTATGATATTATACTCCATTTCATCCGAAACAATCAGTGTTTTAGATGGAGTTGATGAATCTGTTTGGACTGGGCTAGTTTGAATTTCTTTTGATGTTGTTTTCTTGGGTGCAACTTTATCCTTAGTCATTGAGCTTGCGCTCTTTGGCTTAGGAGTAGGTTGAGGAGGATCAAGTTGATTTCTACTTCGAGTGATAATCGGAGATGCTTCTTGATCTTCCTCATCCGGGAGGATGAAATCCCACATACCTTGTACTTCTACGACTTCTTCTTCATCGGTAGTTTCTTCAGTAGCAGTTTCCTCTTCTTCTTCTTCTGATTCAGCATTAGCAATAGCATTTGGTGGCTTTGGATCAGTTGAAGGATTCCTTCTAAAAGGCTTGAAAGATTTTTTAGAAGATGTTTCTGCCACTTGTTTCTTAATGTCAACCATTTTGTTAGACATGGTTTTCAAAACTTTCTGCAATCCTTCTAAATCAAATGGATCTTTCGATTGTTTTTTCTTGGGATCTTCCTTAAAAGTAACTTTCTTGTATTTTCGTTCCTCTATCGCATTTTTCTTTTCTAGGGCTATGATACATTTTTCTACCGCTATTTCTTCCTTCATATTTTCTGCTAAAGTTGTTTTGTTAGCCCTATCAACGAAGAATGCTATGTTTGATGGTAAAGCATAAATGTACCATTCACTTCGCACTTCTTCACTAGGCTTGGAAGCAGTAGGAATTTTGTTTAACAATTTATTGAAACGTGAGTTAAAATCCTTGATAGCTTCTTTTGACTCAGCTCTAAGATTAGACAAATCATTGATCAACGTTGCTGTAGACCTGTCATCACCAAACTTAGTCAAAAATTGATCTTGGAAAATATTCCAACTAGTGATAGATCCAGATGGTAATGAGAAATACCATGATCTGGCTGCTCCTTGTAGAGTATAGGGAAAAATTCGGACAACAGCATCTTCATTAATAACTCCATTGAGATCTATGGACAGCATAAAGTTGTTTATATGTTCTTCTGCTAGCATGCCTACTTCAGGATTGAACTTAGGCAACCATTTTTTAGGATGGGATGGTAATTGACTCAAGGATGCAGGCATTAAGACTGCCCCTGGATTATTCCATGGCATTTGGGCCATCGCTGAACTACTAACAGAGGAAAGTGTAGAAGATGAGGTCTGTGATTGGGAAGAGGAGGATATTATGATTCCAGATGTTTGAGATGGAGAAGTGGAAGTCCCAGTGGTCTGACGAACAATAGTCTGAGGTGGAGGAGTGGATGGTTGACTTCACGGTGAAGAGGTTGAAATGGATGATAATGATGAAAGAGTCTCGCTATCAGACCCTTTAGGTGATTTACTTGCTCTCTTCCTTGTAGGTAGAGGTAACTCAGTTGGATGAATACCAAGCTTTTCGTTCTGTGATCTGGTAAGAGGATGAGCAGGATTATATTGCGAAGTCACACTGCCTTGAGATTTATCAGATCTTTGAGGTGATATTGAAAATCGCTGAAGTTTATGAATCAAAGATTCAACTTCAAGCGATTCAATAGCAGATTCTTCTGAAAAGTAAGGGTTTGTGGCAGTGGCTATTGTTTTCTCTACTTCTGGCTCTAGATTAAAAAATTCTATATGCAATGGAGAAGTTGGAGAAGATGGTGAGAGAGATTTACTCTTAGAATGTTTTTTAGATTTTGATTTACTTGCCATTCATAGTTCGTGGCCCTCCTTCTAGCGCCAATTATGTTGAAGCCCTAAAAATCAGGTCTTACAACAAGGGGGATACCCACCCGGTCCAAACCTTGGTTAGCAATTCATTTTCTGTTTGGTGTAGTGGGTTCGACTGGGGATGATGGGACCAGTTTCCCAATATGTGTGTGTGTGTTTTGAGAATTGATATTTCCTTCCTAAAGTTCCTAAGTGAAATTCTTTTATCCTATTTCTAATCTAATAACATGCAAATTGTATTCTAACTTAAACAGAAATATCTAATTCTAAACTAAACCGAGATGTAATCTTTCTATTTATGTGATCTAAAATGATTTCGAATAACAATTGGTAATAAATATCATTCAACTGTTATAAGAAAAAAATTCAATAAAGATAAACCATTTCATATAAAAATTTAGATGAAACAGTTGTGAAAAAACATATTGCATAATAAGCTATTCATACATTAAGCATAAATAAATAGCTATCACCGTACAAAAGTGCCAAATGATAACTCAAGCATTCAAACATCAATATATAAATAAATGAACATGAATATTACTTTAACACAGGGGCAGAAATAGTTAAGAGATAAAAGTGCTATTTATAACTAGTTCTACTCATGAGCTAGAAGCAATAATGACTTATCTCTTCTTAATCCAACATCCACTAAGAGTACAGAAGAGTAACATTAGTAGCAGATATTAAACGCATATATCAATAAATCATGTTCCATTCATTTATCAAAACCTCCTCTGAGGGTGAAAAAGTGCATGTTCTGATGACAAGTTTTTGACAAATTTCAGGACCTTTCTATAAATGCATGAGAAGGGTTTAAATACTACTAACTAAATCTAAAAATAACTTATTACAAAAAATGTAGGATACGGTTTAAATGACCATCCTTTTTCTAGGCAAAAATAAAGTAAAACTAATACTAAATCTAAAATTTAAAACTATCAACTAACTACTTATGAATCTGATCTTTGAGTTTGCAAGCATTCAACATCGATTTGAGAAGAACAGGCTGGCCGAATTTAGATTTTAACTGCCCTGTGAAAACGTCATCGTCAAGTGCTGGCGCTATCTTCTTGGCAGAATTAATGATACAATTGAGAGCCATGCATTGGCTGTGTGGCTTTACCAGACATGCCCAGTAAGAATCCCAATTTAACTTTGTTAATCCTTTAATCGATTTTGCCTTTTCTTCAGCCTTCTGTTTCCACTCTTTTTGCAGTTGCTGTGCTTGTGGTAGGTATCCTAGAGTAGTTTCTGAAATTAAATTTGCCTTGTGCAAATTTTCATTTACACAATCAATGATATTGCTTGCTGTTGTAGCCGTTTCTTCCGCTGCTTGTTCTGCATTCTTAATCTGTGTATCCCAATTATTGAAGAGCATCTCTTTATGACTGTCATTGATGATTGGTGCTCCTGCCCTTTTTCCTTCCTCTGTCTTTTTCCAAGCCAAATATTTAGTAACTCTTTCATTAGTTAAATCATAATCATGTCGTAATTCTACAACATGATTAGTGATTTTATCACTTTCTTCACAAAAAGAGTTCCATTGTGAGATTTTCTAGCATAATATATCTTGTTGCTACAGTAGTTGTTTATTCATGGAAACAGACTCTGTAATAAATTTTGTGATCTTGGGTTCATATTTGTGCATCTCTTGCATAATCTGTATTTGTTTCTCTTTCTCAGCCAAATTATTCTGATATCCAACTTTCATTTGTTGAAACTCTTGCTGTAATTTTTCAAGTTGTATTTGTGCTTCACTGTTAGCATTGGCCTGTTGTAATTGTTGTTGTAGAACCTGTATTTGATCTTCTTTTTCATTCAATAATTGCCTTACCTCAGATGCTTTGTCGATGGCTGCAGAGGCATATGCTCCTGTAATCTGAGATAATTTAGTAAGATTTTCAGTTGGATTAGTAGTAGGATCTTTTCATAAAACATCCAATTATTCTGCATCAGTAGAGATTACACTTTCTAGTTTCCTCTTCTTCCTTTGTTTTCTTACTACTGCTTTATGTTGTGGACTATAGAATATATCCAGAGGAGGAATTTCCCCTATTTTGAGCATCAGCTCAGAGGATGGAGTAATGGGGATATGTTCTGTTTCTATGACATTCGCACTTATTCCTGTAACTAAACCTTTTACTGTCTGTACATTACTTACAGCAGTCTGTGTGTTTTGTCCTTCAACATTAATCAATTCATTAAATGTTTTCCATTCCTTATCCAATTTAGTTCTGATGGATGGTTGCTATATAATGAGAGGGGGAAGATTTAACTACGGAGTGGTTGAAATCTGTTGTTGAGAGAGTTCTTTTAATTGGGAAATATCCTTTATTAACCCTTCACTTTTATCCTGATCATTATCAGACTTTTTAGAGTGTTCAGAGGTTTCCTTTTCGGACTTTGACTTATATTTGTCTGAAGCTGAACTCCCACTTAGACTAACACTAGGATTTGGTTCCCTTAAGGGTTCCAAACACAATTTATCCAAAGGAATAGTGGTCAACCTCCTTTCTATGTACATCTTAAACTCTTGAAATTCTTCTGGAGAAAACTGTGTTTGAGCTGAATGTAGAATCTCTTTAAATGTGCATTTTCCCTGAAACATATCATCAAACAAATCTTCTTTAGAAAATATTCTCACCTTGAATTTAGTCGTGAAGTCCTTAACAACCTCATACGAGTCGAATAGCCTTCTTGAAAACTTGAATAATTGTAAACATGTAATATTGTTTACTTCCTTAAATGCATGACCAACATCAAATAATGAAAATGCTCCACAGGGCACAGGAAATTGTGGCTAGATGACCTTCTTTTTATATTTTAAATCTTTGTTCAAACCTCCCTCTCCACAGGTTTGATATGCAATTTCCCGAACCAGGAGTTTATCCGGAACATACAAAGGTAAAACATGAGGAGAAGCAGAACTTCCAAAAACCCTAACATAGGTAAACAATTCTTCTCCAAATAGTCTTGCGACAGGGAGCATGTCTACTTCTGCTTCAGGAGAAAATCTTGGAGCGTCCTTATTATACAACATTCTGTACAGTGGTAACATAATGCCATGGAAGATCTTGTAAAAATGGGGAATGAACTTTGAATCCCACAATTCCTTGTGATAAACATGAATGGGTAGGGGATCTTGAATTGTCCATTGCCAACCCATTAAAGGAAACTTAGAAACAAAGAAGATTGAATCCATTACATAAGCAGCTAAGTAAAAAGGAGGATAAATCCTCTGAGAGACAGTCCGTTTAGACCGATAATTGAAAATAGCCATGGCTAAGTTATCAGACAAAATCTTATCCCAATCCATAATGGTAGCATTAACAGCATCATTTAACAACGGTAGCCATTCAGGTGAAAATTTATTAATGTTAGGCTTTTCAAAAATCCTACATAGCATAGCAGCAATGAAACAATATGGAGAAGTGAGAGAACCAGTATTGTACATACAGAGTTTAAATAGCATCAAATAAGTAGGGCTTTCCATAAAACATATTTGGAAACTAGCATATTAATCCATTGATGAAATAAAAAAGCTTAGGTGGATCTAAGGAGCAGCTAAGAATTCCTTAAACTAACCAAGCAAAGGAAAACATAAAGACAATAGAAACAAGAGCACTAAGGTGCCTCAAACAACATTTCTTAGCCTATACTTTTCTGATCTACTGCAACATAGAAAGATGGAAATAATGATAAACGAGAAAACATGAATAAATTAGAGACACATCACCATTCACCAAGCTCAGGGATCCTGCAAGCAAGCTTTCGTCATCATTAATCAAAGCATATCATTCGCAAGCTCCCCAAAGAACCATGTATTGCTCTCAAAACTCATCGAAAGCCAAATTAACAATGAGTCCTCAATTATCTATTTAATCATCAAGGAGGAGAAAAACCTATTAGAGTATCTAGAAGCCTATTGGCTAATCAGAAATGTCACTATTGTTCTTGAGACCTTGCAAGGCCCAAGGCACAAAATATCTAAAAAAAAATATCTTTTCAGACATTTTTAGCAAAGAAAATGATATTTGAGGTCAGGCAAGCCTCCTAAAACTTTCCAAGCATACATTGTTGACTTTCCCTTTGCTAAGGGTGCAACACTGTGTTTTAGGAGGAATTTCCATGCCAAGGGCGTAGCACAGGAGCAAGAAAATTGGGTCATCTTGCAGCAGTGTTTTGAAGGCCTTCCCAATGTCAAAAAAGGCTCTGTGATGGCCCATTGGAAATCCCTCTTAGTCTAATTTCCAGATCTACCCTTTGTTCTCTGATATAACCTCTACAACCTATTCAAATAGCAAAAATTCTAAGGCTGGTAACAGCGCAGCACATGTCCTGAAAAGCAGGCAAAATGGTGAAAATTTGGGTGTTTTTGACCCTTTTGGAGGACCAAAACAACTCCAATTGATTTGAAACTTTGTGATCATGCTATGTTTGGGATGAGGATTCTAAAAATGTGAACCTTTCCTCCTGAATATGCTCTAAGAAAAAGCATAGTAGCATGTGTGCTACCCCCTTGGTCCTCGAAATTAGCAAAAAAAAAAAACTTGTCAAAATTCTCCCAAATTTGGTGGATGAGTGCCTCATGGGTTTTGGGAGACCTGTAGAGAGGCTTGTGCCAGTATTCCAAGCCTAGATTGGTATTTTTATTATTTTAGTGTCTGGAGCTTGTCTTGAGCCTTTTTTAGTTTAGTCCTTGCAATTTGGTTCCTTCGAGCATAATGTTTAGTAATTCTTCTTTGGAGGTCAAGATATTGATTTTATTTCTTCAATTTAGCCTCCAGGTGTATGTTGGCTCTCTCCAACCAAGGCTACCGGTCATGGGATATCTCCATAGCCAAAAGATCATCTAAAGAGAGTTGTTCTGCAAGGGCTGATTCTTCCTCCCTTTGTTTAGCCAATGATTTCTTCAATCCCATGGTTCTAGGTCTTCTCCTAGATTGTCCTTCCTCATCACTACTCTTCTCATAAGTGCCTATTAAATCTTCTATTTTCATCAGTGCCTTTTGGGCTTCTTTCTGGGCCTTGAGGGCTCTAGCTTCATAGATTTCCATTCTTGCTCCTAGCTTCCTATTCTCCAACTCGAGGGCATCATTCACACTCTGGCCCTACCCAAATGCGCTTGGAGGTATTTGATTTGTGCATTCCTATCACGAAGGAGAAATTTTGTGATTCTTGCTTCATTTTCCTCATCACTATCAACCTGGATGATCTCAAATTCCCTCTCAACCTCATGATCTTCTTCTTCTTCCTTTACATTTTGTTTCCTTTTTTCTAATGGCTGATATGAGGAGGATGCAATGGTTCCTTGCCTTTTGGAGGCAGCAAACAAAAGCCTTGATCCTTTTTGATATGTGAGAGGGAGAAACTCAAATTGGTTTAATAGAATTCTCTTACCATGACTGATCTCAAGATTGCCTTTCCTTTCATCATTGATCTCTGCATTTATGTATTCTTCATTTTGTTTTTGACTTCCCTCTTGAGAGGTACTTTCATTTTCTTTCATGCTAGAATCACTGTCATATTCACCATCCTCTTCTTCTAATTATACCTATGTCTCTTCTTCAAATTCTTCCTCTGTCTCTTCTTCTAAATCTGCCTCTTTATCTTCATGATCTTTAGCATCATCCTCCTCTTCCATATTTTCTACATTATCATCCTCTTATTCATTGCTTACATCTACTTTTTCTTCACTATTTGGCTCACTTCCTTTGTCTCCATCATCACTATTTTTCTCATTTCCTTTGTTCTCCTCTTTATTGTTTGGCTCATTGCCTTTGTCTTCATCACCCTCTGCATTATCTGCCTTGTCACTAATTTCTTGTTCTAAACTAACTTTTTCTTCATCATCTGCCCGTGTCTCTTGATTTTCATCATCATCCTCCTCCTAATCATTTGTTTCTTCTTCCTCTTTTTCCTCTGTTACTTCCTTATCATCATTTTCCTCATTTTCACTTTCTTCTTCTTCATCATTTGTCCTTTCTTCTTGACTGTTATTTCCCTCTTGACTGCCATTTTCCTCTTCTCTTCATCACTTTCTTCTTGTTTCGATGCTTTAGGAGAAGGTGAAGGAGGGAAGTTATCTTGGGGAGAGCATTCATGTGTGGATGAGAAATCATGGTCAGTGAGGGGTGATGGAGGAATGGAGGAAGGTGGATGAGATGATGAGGGTAAACTTTGTAGAGGAAGAGGCTGTGGATTTGTGAAAACATCATGGGTGATGAATAATTCCCATGGGATACCCTATTTCTCTAATTGATGCAACACAATCATCTTGATAAGAGAATGGTGGAAAAGACTTTGCATTTGTTGTGAAGGAGGCCTCTTTTGCACAATGTATGACATCTTATAAATACTTCTATAAAGGTAATAAGGAAAATGCAGTAGCTTGGCCCTAGTGAAGTGCATAAGCAGTCTTTTATAGTAGGAATAAAGTTTAGAAAACCTCCCCTCGCATGTAAAATACTTCATGATGACTTTCATTAAAGGGGCATCTCTTTCCAACAAATGGGAAAAGGGAAAAATAGTCTTGAAATCAGATTGGTATCTTGGTTTCAAGAAAGGCTGGTAATGGCTCAAGTCCAGATTCACTTGTTTGAACCATTCTTCTACCATCCAAGGTATTCCAGTGGCCATAGAAATTGCATTGGTGGATAGCTTAAATTTACCCCAGCTAGATGCACTTGATGGTTATGGAGGTCGAGAACAAAAAGTCTGGTCAACTCAGGGTGACTTTGGACTCTTCGTACCTTCTCACATAAATCAAAACGACCTACCTCTTAGAAATATGCAACTAAGGTAGGGGAGTCTGTCAACTCCTTGGTGTTCAAAGGCTCAAACTTGTTTAGATTTCCACCCTTTCTCTACTAATGCCTAGGCATTTGGCCTCCCTTGCCACTGTCACCACTATCTTCTCTAGACATTTTATCTCTACTCTCACTTTGAAATCAAAACACTAAACTGTTTGTGAAATGATATGGAGAGGGAAAGTGAGATGATAATGAGAATGTCAATGTTTTGCAAGTGAAGGAAAGTGATAAGTGATTAGCAAAGCAGTCTCAGTGTACCTTTATCATGTATATGGGTGAGTGCTCTTCAATCAGCAGATTGTTTTAGCATGGTGACCAAGCCTTTCTCTTCCTTTAGGGGTTTTAACCTTTCTCTATAAGTTCACCCTTTAAAACAATATGAAAGGGGGCAAAAGATCTATATACCTCTTAAAGAACCCTCAGGAGGTGCTAATCAGAGACATGGAGGAGCTACAAGCAAATTTGAAGGCTTGCATAGCTTTGAAAAGCTTCCTGGCTAAACACGTAGCACAGGAGCATAACACTCAGGCCAGTTGGGTTGGCCTGAACGGCCCAACGCATAGCGTGATAGAGTCTACATGGTGTCGGGTTAGGCCTGAATGACCCAACGCGTAGCACGAAAGAGTTTGCATGGTGTCAGGTCAAGCTTGAATGACCCAACACGTAGCGCGACAGAGTCTGCACAGTGTCGGGTCAGGCCTGAACGGCCCAACGCATAGCACCCGGGTGGTCTTCTGTGCAACGTTTGAATGGAGGACAAGCGCGTAATAGTTTGATGGTGTGGCAGTCAGGTGTTGGGCCTCTACACTTCCCTACACGTAGAACACTTCCACAGGTGCATAACACCCTGTTGCAATTCCCAAAGAGGGCACACACAGGTATGTATCATAGCTTTACAAGAGTTTAGTGCAGGGCTTATCTTTCCCGAAGCTTGCCAGAAACCCTAAAATTTCTCTCTGAAGACATTTTTCTCTCTTTTGCAAATTATAAGTTAACTTGAGTGATAAATGATGATGCTTTTATACCCTTGGAATAATAAATTAGAACTAGAAATCTACCCTGGCTAATGTTTTCCCTTTGGTCACTTTATTACTGATATCATTTTTCTTTTGCAGGAGGTGACTTAAACCTAAAAAATGATCTTTAATAATCTCAACCTTTCTTCTTGGTTGTCATTAGATAACTAAGGTGATGGGTTTTAGCTCTCTTTGGCCTGTTAATGTCTATTAAAACTTGTTTTGCTGGTTCCTATTGGAGTTGTATGGTTTCACTGTGTTTTAACCATTCTCATGTTTTCAACCCCTTTTTATTGAGCGACTGATAGAAACATATATTATCTCTCTTTGAGATCCCAGACTGTAAGTGGTCTTAAAATAGGGTTCCTCCCCTTCTTACTGATTTTCCAGAGGTATAATGGGTTTTTCTGGCACGATGACCTTAGTATTTTTAATCAGGTTTGTCATTACCTCCCCTTGGCCACTTTTGCTTGTTGCAGGTTCCATAACACAGTGTTTTGGTCTTTTTAAACTTCCTTTGGCATTTGACACCTCAATCACTCAACAATAGAACTCATGCTCAATTTGATTTCTTATTTGACACTTAAACTCCTGCTTTCCTTCTTTGACCATTTTGAAGATATTTGACTGTACTTGAAGGCTCAGACTTCCTCACACTGATACTCTTTACAATTTTTCCCTTTGATGCAGTGAAATAGTGTTGCCTTGACAAAACATGTAGGTCACCTTCTAATGTCAGTTTTCAACTTCTGCCTGTTGTCATCATGAGGTCTCTCATCTTCATTTCTAGTTTCAATAAATCTTCAATTCATGCACAGTTGTGCTGATGTACCTCTAGCCTTGTGGTTTTGGCTTTGGCTCCTTGCTTGGCAACAATTTTTTAGCCAATCAGTCATAAAAACCTTGATTTTCTTTGTTCATAGGTATACTTCCTCTCCTTTTCTATGAATGTTCTTTTAGTGAGGATTTGATCTCTAACCTTATCTCTTTTTCTACTGATGGCCATCTCATTGATTCATGCAGAAATGTCTAAGATGGGCAATTGTCTTTTCCAGAAGTTGTGCTTTGATCAAGGAGGTTTCTCTTGAAGGTTTTTCTATCAAACTTGGACAAAAAGTTGCCCACTTCCCTTCCCATTTTATTTCACCTTTTTGGCACATGAAAAACTTTGATTAAGAGCATTCAAAATAACCCTACAATTTGTGGAACCCTAGTGACCTAGTGGGCAATTCCTTGGACTTGATCCCTGACTGAGATTAGGATTGGGATCATGACAGTGTAAAAGCAGAGCTTCTTGATCGATGAGTGTATTTGGGGATTTAGAAATGGATGAAATTGATTGATCTAAAGAGCTTATAAAGGGATTTTGAGACTATCAATTCTTTAAGATATCTGGTAAACATGGGAAAAAGTAGGTTGGTTGGTGACCATAGATGGAAAATGGAGGGTTTTGGCAAGGCCAAACTGGGTGCTAAGGTCAGAGGTGTCAAAAAATAGTGAATATGAGTAGCTTGAGCCCATTATGGGTCTTCTGGGAGTGGTGTGCTGGTCATGGCTTGGTAGAGTAATAAAATAGTAAAAAAATTATCCCGAGGATAATGAAGGCAGTGAGATTTCTAGAACTCACAATATTCAGAAATTTTGTTTCTAGAAATATGGGATAAACATTTAGTCATCTATATCAAGAAAAAAATTACTAATGACTAATAGTGGATCCACTTGGGGAGGGCAACTCCTTTTCACGAGGTGTCCAGAATTTTAGATCTTTGGTTTTATGAAGACCAGTGCCTCATAAATTGGGCAGTTTTTTAGTTCTTTTCATTTGATGATGCTTCCTTGAAGTTGTGATCTTAAAATCTGGACATGATTAGCCCAGCTTCATCTCTACCTACTGTTGTGGCCAGAAACAACCCCCCTCTTATTTAGTATTAGTGATAATACTAAATAAGTGGGGACCCTTAGTCAAAAAATCCAAAAAAGTTAATTAGTGCTTGTTTTCCTTTTCCAAAAAACTTACTATCATAAAATTAGGGAAATTCCTTAGAAAACTTTAAAAAGACTTAAGTTTTATGATAGTATTGAATAAAATCATTCTTTGAGGAATATCGCATCACAGTAGGATAATGAATGCCTCTTTACGAGCGGAATTTTAAAAGTGCGATGAAAAACTACGCGCTAAAAGAAAATTCATCGCATCACAAGTTTTAGATATCATATTTTATGCCGAGAAACCTCAAAACACCGATGTGCGATAACATATATCGCAAATTGCATTTCGCAGAAAATACACTAACGGATGTTTGTCATATGTTCTATTCTACGATTTTGTGATATTACGATATTGCGATATGGCGATCTCCCAATGATACAATACTACACTATGGCAATTTTTAGAGATTATGATCTGCGATTTTGCGATTTCGCGATGATACGATGTGGCGCTATTATGATATTACATTTGAAATTTTTGAATTTGCTATTTGTGATATTGCGATTTTGCGAAATTGTGAAGCAAATCGCAAATTGCCTTATCACAGACTTTTGAGGCTCGTTGTACGAAAAATCTCTCCATAAATCAAGACTCCATTATGCGCTTTAATGTTTAATGAATGAATTGATTTCCATTCATTAATAAAAAATGGTTTCGTTTTGATAAAAGAGTTATTTCACGTAAGATGGTATATTTTATATGCCTTCAGCATTTAAAACTATCCTGTCACCTTTATCATATCATTATTTTCACTTAATTTGTAAACTGCAGGCGCGAAGAACAGAGGACTATAAAAAGTGGTATTCAGAGTATTATGGGAAAGAAAGGCAAAGCTCTGAGTTCTGAAAGTAAAGAGATGGCATCATTATACAAAGACACCGCTTGTAACAAAGACACTGGTATCACCACTTGGGATGGCATGCAGAATTTTCTTGAAGAGGAGAACTCCAGTGTAATGAATATTTCGGCTACTGTAGGATCAAGTGATTCTTCTGAAGCATCTCTTAGAGAGTTAGCTTGTTCATTTTGCACCGGATAGCAGCAAGACTGAAAATTCTCCCATATAAAGACATGGTGAAATGGGTGCTGGATAGCACTGATATTACAGACAGACAGTTCAAGACTCAGGGGCAAGAGCTCATTGTCTCATTCACTCCAGAAGATTTAAGGCTTATGTATCATTTGCCGGAGCCACAGGCAACTTACAACAAATAGTTTATGGAGAAGTTTGCTAAGGAAAATGCAAACCTAGCAAAATGCACCAAGGAATGGTCTAGAAGAGACGAACCACTAAAGAAAGATAAACACAGTATGTACAGTACTGGTTCTCTCACTTCTCCGTATTGTTTCGCTGCTGCTATGCTATGTAGGCTTTTTGGAAAGCCTGACATTAATAAGTTTTCACCTAAATGGCTACCATTGTTAAATGCTGCTGTTAATGCTACCATTGTGGATTGGGCTAAGATTTTGTATGATAACTTAGCCACGGATATTTTCAATTATCGGTCTAAACAGAATGTCTCTCAGAGGATTTATCCTCCTTTTTACTTAGCTGCTTATGTAATGGATTCAATCTGCTTTGTTTCTAAGTTTCCTTTAATGGGTTGGCCATGAACAATTCAACCTACCCATTCATGTTTATCACAAGGAATTGTGGGATTCAAAGTTCATTCCCCATTTTTACAAGATTTGCCTTGGAATTATGTTACCACTGTACAGAATGTTGTATAATAAGGATGCCCCAAGATTTTCTCCTGAAGCAGAAGTAGACATGCTCCCTGTTGGAAGATGGATTGGAGAAGAATTGTTTACCTATGTCAGGGTTTTTGGAAGTTCTGCTTCCCCTCATGTTTTACCTTTGTATGTTCTGGATAAACTCCTGGTCCGGGAAATTGCATATCAAACCTATGGAGAGGGAGGTTTGACCAAATATTTAAAAGATAAAAAGAAGGCCATCTGGCCACAATTTCCTGTGGCCTGCGGAGCATTTTCATTATTTGATGTTGGTCATGCATTTAAGGAAGTAAACAACATTACATGTTTACAATTATTCAAGTTTTCAAGAAGGCTATTCGACTCGTATGAGGTTGTTAAGGACTTCACGACTAAATTCAAGGTGAGAATATTTGATAAAGAAGATGATTTGTTTGATGATATGTTTCAAGGAAAATGCACATTTAAAGAGATTCTACATTCAGCTCAAACACAGTTTTCTCCAGAAGAATTCCAAGAGTTCAAGATGTACAGAGAAAGGAGGTTGACCACTATTCCTTTGGATAAATTGTGTTTGGAACCCTTAAGGGAACCAACTCCTAGTGTTAGTCTAAGTGGGAGTTCAGCTTCAGAAAAATCTAAGTCAAAGTCCGAAGAGGAAACCTCTGAACACTCTAAAAAGTCTGATAATGATCAGGATAAAAGTGAAGGGTCAATAAAGGATACTGCCCAATCAAAAGAAATCTCTCAGCAACAGATTTCAACCACTCCGTAGTTAAATTTTCCCCCTCTCATTGTACAGCAACCATCCATCAGAACTGAATTGGATAAGGAATGGGAAACATTTAATGAATTGATTAACGTTGAAGGATAGAACACAAAGTATCCTGTAAGTAATGTACAGACAGTAAAAGGTTTAGTTACAGGAATAAGTGTGAATGTCACAGAAACAGAACATATCCCCATTACTCCATCCTCTGAGCTGATGCTCAAAATAGAGGAAATTTCTCCTTTGGATATATTCTATAGTCCACAAAATAAAGCAGTAGTAAGAAAACAAAGGAAGAAGAGGAAACTAGAAAGTGTAATCTCTACTGATGCAGAACAATTGGATGTTTTATGGAAAGATCCTACTACTAATCCAACTGAAAATCTTACTAAATTATCTCAGATTATAGGAGCATATGCCTCTGTAGCCATCGACAAAGCATCTGAGGTAAGGAAATTATTGAATGAAAAAGAAGATCAAATACAGGTTCTGCAACAACAATTACAACAGGCCAATGCTAACAGTGAAGCACAGATACAACTTGAAAAATTACAGCAAGAGTTTCAACAAATGAAAGTTGGATATCAGAATAATTTGGCTGAGAAAGAGAAAAAAATACAGATTATTTAAGAGATTCACAAAGATGAACCCAAGATCACAGAATTTATTACAAATTCTGTTTCCTTGAATAAACAACTACTGCAACAACAAGATATATTATGCCAGAAAATCTCACAATGGAACTCTTTTTGTGAAGAAAGTGATAGAATCACTAATCATGTTGTAGAATTACGACATGATTATGATTTAACTAATGAAAGAGTTTATTACTATTTGGATTGGAAAAAGAAAGAGGAAGGAAAAAGGGTAGGAGAAACAATCATCAATGACAGTCATAAAGAGATGCTCTTCAATAATTGGGATACACAGATTAAGAATGTAGAACAAGCAGTCGAAGAAACGGCTACAACAGCAAGCAATATCATTGATTGTGTAAATGAAAATTTGTACAAGGCAAATTTAATTTCAGAAACTACTCTAGGATACCTACCACAAGCACAACAACTGCAAACAGAGTGGAAACAGAAAGCTGAAGAAAAGGCAGAATCGATTAGAGGATTAACAAAGTTAAATTGGGATTCTTACTGGGCATGTCTGGTAAAGCCACACAACCAATGCATGGCTCTCAATTGTATCATTAATTCTGCCAAGAAGATAGCGCCAACACTTGTTGATGCCGTTTTTACAGGGAAATTAAAATATGAATTCGGCCAGCCTGTTCTTCTCAAATCGATGCTAAATGCTTGCAAACTCAAAGATCAGATTCATAAGTAGTTAGTTGATAGTTTTAAATTTTAGAATTAGTATTAGTTTTACTTTATTTTTTCCTAGAAAAAGGACAGTCATTTAAACCGTATCCTACATTTTTTGTAATAAGTTATTTTTAGATTTAGTTAGTAGTATTTAAACCCTTCTCATGCATTTAGAGAAAGGTCCTGAAATTTGTCAAAAACTTGTCCTCAGAACATGCACTTTTGCACCCTTAGAGGAGGTTTTGATAAATGAATGGAATAGGATTTATTGATATATGCATTTAATATGTGCTACTGATGTTACACTTCAGTACTCTTAGTGGATGTTGGATTAAGAAGAGATAAGTCATTATTGCTTCTAGCTCATGAGTAGAACTAGTTATAAATGGCAGTTTTATCTCTTAACTATTTCTTCCCCTGTGTTAAAGTAATATTCATGTTCAGTTATTTATATATTGATGTTTGAATGCTTGAGTTATCATTTGGCACTTTTGTACGGTGATAGCTATTTATTTATGCTTAATGTATGAATAGCTTATTATGCAATATGTTTTTTCACAATTGTTTCATCTAACTTTTTATATGAAATGGTTTATATTTATTGAATTCTTTTCTTATAACAGTTGAATGATATTTATTACCAATTGTTATTCTAAATCATTTTAGATCGCATAAATAGAAAGATTACATCCCAGTTTAGTTTAGAATTAGATATTTCGGTTTAAATTAGAATACAATTTTCATGTTATTAGATTAGAAATAGGATAAAAGCATTTCACTTAGGAACTTTAGGAAATAAATATCAATTCTCAATTTAAGATAATTTTCCTGCCAAAAAGATAATTTTCCTTTGCCTCCTTTGGAGCAAATATTACAGGCAGTCGCAGGATCAGAATTAATGTCTTTTCTAGATGCTTTCTCTGGTTACAATCAAGTATTGGTCCATCCTAATGATCAATTGAAAACTACATTTAGAACAAAATGGGGCACTTATGCATATCAAAAGATGCCTTTTGGTCTGATCAATGCTGGTGCCACATTTCAGAGAGCCATGGACATAGATTTTAAGGGATTAGTTAACAAATCAGTGGTAATCTATTTGGATGATATAACTGTATATTCCAAAAAACTAAGTAATCATCTTAGAGATTTGAAGCAGATCTTCCAACGTTGTCAAAAGCATGGAATTTCACTTAACTCGAAAAAATCCTTTTTTGCATTAAGTGAAGGAAAAATTCTTGGATTCATAGTGTCAAAATCTGGAATTCATATTGATCCTGATAAAATCAGGGAGATTTCTGAAATATCTTTACCTCACAATAAGAAAGCTATGCAATCTTTCCTTGGCCAGATTAATTTTGTAAAGAAATTTGTCCCAGATTTTTCAAGAATTGTATCTCCTTTACAAGAAATGATTAAAAAGAATTCAAAATTCAAATGGGGCAAAAATGAATGTGAGGCATTCAATCTGATCAAACAAGCAATTGTTAATGCTCCATCTTTAGCAACTCCAAATTTTTCCAATCCTTTTATTTTGTATAAATTTGCCTCTGATAAATCTTATGCTGTGATACTCACTCAAGCAAATCAAGACAAGGCAGAAGCTCCAATTGATTTTTTCAGTTCAAATTTACAGGGAGCTGAGTTGAATTATTCAGATGTAGAGAAGCAAGCTTATGCTTTTTTCAAAGCAATTAAATATTTCAGACCCTTTCTAATTAAAATCCATACAAAAATCATAGTACCATTTCCAGCGATAAAAAATATTTTAGTACATAAAGATGTGGGTGAGAAAAGAGCTAATTGGGTTACTGCCTTACAAGAATATGATGTAGAAATCAAACCAGCAAATATCGTAAGAGGTCAAGGATTTTGCAAAATATTAGCTGGAGCATCGCTTATTTCTGAAAAACCAGCTGAAGAGATACAAATGTCTGAGGTAAGCCTAAACGATGTTGAATCATTATATGATGATATCATATTTTATCTAAAGAATGGATATGCTCCTCCAAATCTCGATTATACCAAGAAAAGAGCTCTAAGGTTGAAGGCTAAGCAATATCAGCTTGTGGGTGATGTTCTTTTTAGAATGAATTATGATTCTGTTCTCCTTAGATGTCTGGAGAAATCTGAAGCTAAAAAAGTCTTACAGGAACTTCACGATGGGCCGACAGGTGGAAATTATGCTGGAGATACTACTGCACATAAAATCCTTCGCGCAGGCTATTATTGGCCCACATTATTCAAAGATTCACATAACTACGTCAGGAAATGTCAATTTTGTCAAACCGCTACTGGAAGACAAAAGAAACCATCATTGTCGTTACAACCAGTCAACATTGAACAAAATTTTGATCAATGGGGATTGGACATAATAGGTGAGATCGTTCCTCACTCTTCTAAGCAACATAGGTATATCATTACAACAACTGATTATTTCACTAAATGGGTAGAAGCAGTACCTCTCAAGACTGCTAATGCTGAAAATATCATCGAATTCGTGAATTAGTTCATAATCACCAAGTTTGATTTACCTTCTGATTTAATGTTTGATAATGCATCATATTTTTATGGTAATGCTATGACTGAATTTGCACTCAAGAAAGGTTTCAAACTTAAATACTCTGCCAATTATTATCCACAGGGAAATGGGTTAGCTGAGTCCACAAATAAAAACTTAATCAGAATCATTAAGCAAACCATTGATCAAAATCATAAAATTTGGCATAAGTCTTTAATATATGCTTTATGGGCAGATCGGATAACACAGAAAGCTTCCATTGGCACTTCTCCCTTTAATTTGGTTTATGGAAAAGAAGTGGTTCTTCCAACTCATCTAGAAATTCCTTCTTTAGCCTTAGTTCAATACATTGATGAAACACCAACTTCTTCTTTACAACTAAGACAACTAGAAATAATTAAGCTAGAAGAACAAAGAGAACAGGCTAAAATAACTCATGCTCATCACCAAGCATTAGACAAAGCTTCTTTTGATTCAAACATGATATCCAAAAATGACTTTCAGGTCGGATATTTAGTTTTAAAATGGGACAAGGCTCATGAGGAAAAAGGCAAACATATGAAATTTCAACGAATGTGGCTTGGTCCTTTCCAAATTAAAAAAATCATAGGTCCATCTAATTTTATGTTGCAGGATTTAACAGGAAAAAATGAGTTTTACCTGTTAATGGACAGATCCTCAAAAATATTTTCCATAGGAGATTATTCTTCTATTCTGTATATTAGTTTTCTTTACTTTCATAAAACCAGTTGTTAATGGTTACATTTGGAATTCACGAAAAAGATACAAATTCTCTTTTAGATTTTGTTTTTTCACTTGTATAAATAGAATTCTTTTAGAAAATTGATCATTATTATTTAAAGATACAGTTAAAAGCTTTAGCCTAGAAATGATACTAATTTCAACTTTGTAAATTTTGATAAAAAACGACCTCTAGCCGGAAAATGTTTTATATCAGTCTAATGAAAGGTATCAATAAAAAAATGAAGATTCTCTGTAGAAAAGTTCTTTCCAAAAAAAAAACTCTACCATTGTCGTCCAGAGCTATCTTAAGGAAACAATGACTTCCTCCCCACCTAGGAAATTACAACGTTCAAGGAATAATCCAATGATACACTTTAACTTAAAGAGTAAGAGGTCTCATCACGAGTCGAATTATCATGATCATAGATATTATAGCTTGCTGACTTTGCCAATACTGCATACCATAACAGGGCAATGACTCAAGATTATTGCAATCAAAAGACAAGGGGTCTCATCACGAGCCAGCTTGTTCAACAAAGTTATAAATCAAGTGAATGGCATTGTCATAAATTGGCTACCAAACCAAGACATTGTTCTTTAAGAATAAAAAAGAAAATAAAAACAATAAGTGTGAATATGGATTTCTCTTTGAAAATTGTATATTTCTCTAAGTAGGACACATGATCATTATTGGGTAATAGGTAACCCTGTCGAGGCTATAGACGCCTGCTGGCAGTAGTGGCTCTACCTACAAGAAATGAGCATATATATAACTAATTTACAAAGAAGTATTTTTTTTTATCTTTATAAACCAAGTAATGACTGATGTAGATACAAAGACTAGATTGAGGAAATGAATAGTCAAAATTGAATATAGAAGAAACAAAATATCATTAATAGATAAAAGCATAATGTACTTTGTTTTTTTATAATAAAGTTTGATTGTCCGGAAATTTTTTTGTTTTGGAAGTCTAGAAAATTCAAAAGAAAAAAAGAGATAACTAGTTCTTCCAAGTGAATCGCCAATTGTTGTGGCCAACAACAACCCCCCTCTTATTTAGTATTAGTGATAATACTAAATAATTGGGGACCCTTTGTCAAAAAATCCAAAAAATTTAATTAGTGCTTGTTTTCCTTTTTCAAAAAACTTACTATCATAAACTTAGGGAAATTCCTTAGAAAATCTTTAAAAGGACTTAAGTATTATGATAGTATTGAAAAAAATCATTCTTTGAGGAATATCGCATCACAATATGATAATGAATGTCTCTTTACGAGCGGAACTTTAAAAGTGCGATGAGAAACTATGCGCTAAAAGAAAATTCATCGCATGACAAGTTTCAGATATCATATTTTATGCTGAGAAACCTCAAAACACCGATGTGCGATAACATATATCGCAAATCGCATTTCGCAGAAAATACACTAATGGATGTTTATCATATGTTCTATTCTGCGATATTGCGATATTGCGATATGGCGATCTCGCAATGATACGATACTGCGCTATTGCAATTTTTAGACATTACAATCTGCGATATTGCGATTTTGCGATTTCGCGATGATACGATGTGGCGCTATTATGATATTACAATTGCAATTTGTGAAATTACGATTTGCGATATTGCAATTTTGCGATATTGCGAAGAAAATCGCAGATCGCCTTATCACAGACTTTTGAGGCTCGTTGTACGAAAAAGCTCTCCATAAATCAAGACTCCGTTATGCGCTTTAATGTTTAATCAATTAATTTATTGTCACTCATTAATAAAAAATGGTTTCGTTTTGATTAAAGAGTTATTTCACGTAAGATGGTATATTTTATACGCCTTCAGCATTTAAAACTATCCCGTCACCTTTCTCATATCATTATTTTCACTTAATTCGTAGACTGCAGGCATGAAGAACAGAGGGCTATACAAAGCGGTATTCAGAGTATTATGGGAACGAAAGACAAAGCTCCGAGTTCTGAAAGTAAAGAGATGGCATCATTATACACAGACACCGTATACAACAAAGACGCTGGTATCACCACTTGGGATGGCATGCACAATTTTCTTGAAGAGGGGAACCCTAGAGTAATGAATGTTTCAGCTACTGCGGGATCAAGTGATTCTTCTGAAGCATATCTTACAGAGTTAGATTGTTCATTTTTGCACCGGATAGCAGCAAGACCAAAAATTCTCCCATATATAGACATGGTGAAATGGGTGCTAGATAGCACTGATATTACAAACAGACAGTTCAAGACTCAGGGGAAAGAGCTCATTGGCTCATTCACTCTAGAATATTTAAGGCTTATGTATCATTTGACGGAGCCACAGGCAACTTACAACAAACAGTTTATGGAGAAGTTTGCTAAGGAAAATGCAAACCTAGCGGAATGCACCAAGGAATGGTCTAGAGGAGACGAACCACTGAAGAAAGATAAACACGGTATGTACAATACTGGTTCTCTCACTTCTCCATATTGTTTCATTGCTGCTATGCTATGTAGGATTTTTGAAAAGCCTAACATTAATAAATTTTCACCTGAATATAATCACAAGCCTAGTACTACAACTCTCAATTGTGTCGTTGTAGAATATAATCATAGTGCACTCTCTCTGTGGCATATCCATTTCCTATATTATGCAAGATTCCCTGGTGCAAAAAAACATTAACCTACCATACATAGAGCTTCCCCTTTGTGTAATTCCTTTTTTTTTTTCTAACATTGTGTATCATCGTGAACATCTTTGAAATTTTAAGTATATTATATTTCGGTTGTGTCAAAATCTCCTCATCAACAGGAAAGATGGCCCTACCTAAGAGAGGACCTATAAAATAGGTTTTGAAGGTGTCGAAGAGGAGGTAGAAGAAATTTTCATGATTGCATCACATGTATACATAGATACAATGTGTAACACTGATAAACCCATACCAATGACCTGGTCTGGAATATATCAATTATTTTCTTGCAAAGATATTCTTGGTTGCATAAATTAGCATCATATTCTAATGTCCTCCCGTGTGTAGAGACCGTTGAATGAATAGTAAAATGCATTGACAAAAAATACATGATGATCTAGGATAGTAATGGTATGTCTATAGAAGTGTGTGTGTGTGTGTCTATATATATATATATCATTGCATTATCAAATATTACAAACTACCTTAGTATCAGGTGGAACTTACTACATGGTGGTTTGAATATTTGTCCTTATATAGCAAGGATATCATGAATATTTGGTGGAAATAGCCGAGAAAATTACGACATAGAGCTGATGGGATATACAAGACCAATTTATTGAAAAAGGCATACAAGCTGGTGGTGGCTATGTGTTTTTGGTTGTATAGAAATCCAAATGCAAAAAAAAATCAAAGAAACCTAGGTAACATTGATATATACCTGCACCCAAGAGGGAAGCATATTCAATTGTGCAGAAATCCTAGGAGCTTCCATTTATACAATTATAATATAAGTTGAAAATACACTTGAAGATAAACATCCTAAATTCTACATGGTGTCATACTTGCTAAATTCCATATGTTCAAGGCATTAGTTTAAGCTATTAGGATGGAGATATAATTTGGCTTAGAAATATCACCAATTTATATATTTTGTTGGAACTTATGGTATATTGGTTATAGGGAAATGTACCAAAAACTAACAGAAGGATACATCTCACACTTGTATCACATTTTCTTCAATATTAAATCATCCTTCATGTCAAACCGAGCAGATGCTACCTACCTCAGAGTATTCGAAGCATGAAATCTTTTAGACCAACTTCCTCTATTCACAGCAAACAAAATAATCCTACATAACTTACTGTATCGAGTAACAACAACGTTGGGAGACATGTCAATATGTGAAAAGGAGGAACCATATCCAACTTTACCTATTTATGTAGGCACATAATGTGTTAGAAGTTATAAATAAGAAAAAGTGAAGGCCAATGATTTAGAACACTTTATGTGTGGCAAGTTTAGCCTTCACAAGCATGATTCTAGAGGTATCGTTGCAACTCACTGTAAGAAACTAAAGTGAAAATGGCCATGCAAACCTATCATTGATGATGAAGAAGAAAAAATCAAGAATATTTACAATGTTGCGTTGTTTGTGGGTGCCTAGAAGAAGGGAGTTGGTAGTTCTTAACCAAAAAATGGTTCCAAACCTACAAACATGGTGTCATCCAAAGGAAAATATGCCCAAGACAAGAAATATTCCCAAAAGAGAGATGGAGAAAGAGGTAGCAAAGAAAGAGAGATAGAAAATGTTGAAAGTAGAAACAAGAATCCAAGGAGGAGGAGAAGCGTGGCATGAACTATTACTTTAATTAGAAACTTATATCTCACTAGGAATTTTTTGTTGATTTATGTATGTTTTCATGTCGGTTATTAATTATGAACTAATTTACCATTGGTAACTAGTATACTTTTCTATAATTCTTTATTCATGCATCTTAACTAAATTTTTCTATGACAAATTGAGAGAAATTTCAAAAGGAATTGATTTTTAAATTTGAAGAAGAGAAAACATCAATTATGCTATTAAGAGAGATAAGTGTTTTGAAAACAGAGAAAAAAAGAGAAAGTTAAATATTTCAACCAATGCTTCACCATGATCTTCAATCAATTCCCTGTCGGTGTACCTCCTCATGATTCAATAGTTATTGAATATTATACATCAACCCTATATTATAACATATCAATCTTTGTGAAAAGGGATAATAAGGAAACATCAAAAGAAAATTTTGTTGAAGCATTGAAAGTCAAAAAAGACATGCTCTCTATTGGTGTATGCCACATACAAGAGGATTTAAAGGCTGATGGGAAGAAGCCTCAAACAACCACAAATAAATAGTTTGAGAAAGAAGCTAGTGGCCCAAAGTATGTTGTTAAAATGATGAAGAAGTTAACTAAGAAAATTTTAGATCTGAAGAGAGTATTGGGGAAATTTCTTCAAACAATAGATATTTCAAACCACTTTTTAAATGCAACAACAACCCCCCAGTTGAATCTACTCATAGATTTGATGTAAAATTGAATGTTGAAGAGCTTGTATTAGATCATTTTTACACATATCATCAATCAAACCACTCGTAGAAATTTTTCCGAAATGGATTAATTTTGTGACTTTGGTAATTAATAAGCTACTGGATGATCAATATATTGAAGACCAATATAAAAAAATCGTGGAAGAAGAATCTACTCCAACATAATATAATTCCAAAGTAGATTCAACTATGTTATTATGGGATGTGGTGGTTGATAGAGATACATAAGAAGTCAAAGAAGTATCAGTCAGAGAAATAGAACTAGCTAAGGCCACTAAATCTTACAACTTACGAAGTAAAGATCCAGTAGTTGAATCAAATCCACAACCAAAAAGTATAGTTTTGTCAAGATAGATACTTCCTCCAAGGAAAAATTATCGGAATTTAACTTCTTAATCCAAAAGTAGTCAACCAACCAAATATACATAAACAAATATGAGAGAAAACTCAATATCCCCTAAAGCATCAAGTAAGTCTTCTCAAACCATACCTTCAACCCACATAACCAAGGGTAAGAATGAAGGTGGTGCAATGGAGTACAATATTGTTGAAGATATGAAGAATAATCGAGAAAATGTAACACTCAATGAGATGGGTAAACTTCCTAAACAAAGAGAGTTAATAATCCAAGCATTCAATTCAAATGTTAGGCCAAATAAGTCTAGTTATACATCCACCAATTCTGGTAATACCACATCAGTTGCTCACATCAAGGCTACGAAAACTGGCAAGACTATAATTAATGAAACAAGTATTATAGTTCATTTTAGATCACAAAATCCACCTTTTATACTCAATTTTGAGATATTTAATCATAATGTGCATAGATATTTAATATATTTTGGTGCTTCAACTAATGTTATTCCATGGTCAGTTTGCAATAAAATCAATGCCACTTCAAAGAAAACAAATGAAAAAATCATGTAACTATATATGATTTAAGTACAAGTAATAGGTGAACTCAACGATGTACTCATCCGATTATAATCAGATCAATGGGTTTTCAAAACTATTGATATAGTGGTGGTTGACATTCCTGAATCCTATCGTTTTCTTTTGAGTAGAGACTAGTCCAAGAAACTTTAGAGATATTTTCTACTAATTTGTCTCTTCTGTGGTTCCCATACAAATGAAAGAACAATCAAATAAGATATTATATAAATCCATAGATGATGTATACCATAACATAATTGGAAGGACCCAATGATCCCGTCATTTTTTCTTAGGAAATGGTGGGAAAATTATTTTGGGAATCATATATTGGTTGCTACACAACACAACCATTGTTGGTACCAACAAACATATAGTCATAACTCCTTCCATGTTCCAACTGGTGCAAGTGAAAATTATATCATATATGTAAATAGAATTATTTTATAGAATATTACATTTATAAATAATAATGTTTGGATTTTATATTATGATGGATCTAAAACCTAAGATAGAATTAGTGCAAGATGCATCTCACTAGACCCCACAAAAAATAAGACACACATTTATTGTTTCCCTGAACTTGAATGTAAAAACAACACAACAAAATACGAGGCATCGATTTTTGGATTAAATAAAGTGATAAATTTATAGGTATAATACATAAAAGTTATTGGTGATTCTAAAATAATCACTAAACATGTGTGTAATACAATTCGTTTTTTATCTCCTCATTTAAATAAATACTAGCAAGAAGTATGTTGAATAGTTTCATCATTCAAAGCTTTAAATAGCATCTTAGTGCCTAGAATTAATAATGTTGCGTATGACACCTTGACAAATGCAACAACATTATTTAATCTTCTTAGAGATCATTTTTCAATCCAAATAGTTTATAAACCTATAATCCTAGATAATGCGACTAATTTCCATGTTTTCAATGACGATGAACATATATTGGAGTTCATCACTAACTCATATATATTCAAGGATGTGGTCATCAGTGAAGAAGAACACAATAAGTCTTTAGAGGAGGAAGAAAATTTGTAGAAAGGAAATATTATGCCCAAGGGAATCATAACATTAGAAAAGTGATGTGATTTGCAGAGCCATTTCAGAAGGCCCCCAACCACTAAAATGAAGAGATTAATATTGATGCATGAGAAAATAAACTTAGGTATAGATAAGGACCCAAATTTTGTCAATTTTGACATGTGTTGCACTATACTTGAACGTCAATCATTTATGAAACTATTCTAGTATCGAGTTTTTTTCACCTAGACTTACAATGATCTCAAGGCTTCTAACACCGTGATCATCCAACACTTGATTATAATAAAAGATGGTGCCAATCCATTCCAACAAAAAATACTAAAATTACATCCAACCTTGGAGCCACTTATACAGAAAGAGTTCAAGAAGTTGTTGGATGCCAAGATTATATTCAAAGTCCATAATTCTAGTTGGGTTTCTAATCTAGTGCCTAAAAAAAAAAAAATCAGGTGAGATATGATTGTGCATTGAATTCCGTAATCTCAATTGTGCATTAGATAAAGATAAATACCCTATGTCATCCATGGGAAATATTCTTCATATGGTCTCAAGTTCTGAAATTTTTTCTCTACTTGATGGATTTTCTATTTATAACCAATATTTAGTATCTAAACTAGACATGTTTAAAATAAACTTCATAACCAAGTGGGGTATATTTTCACATAAACATATGTATTTCAGGCTGGTAAATGTTAGGGCCACATTTCAAAAGGAACTGGACTTTACTTTCAAAATATTAATCCGGCATAATGTTATTGTACATCTAGATAATGTGATTGTATTTTCCAAAATATGCTTAGATCATGTACATCATCTCAAACAAATTTTTGAGCATTGTTCGAAATATAGGATCGCGCTCAATCCTAAGAAAATTATATTAGAAGTATTTGAGGAAAATCTCTTGGGACACATTTTAACTAAGAGTGGAATCATCATTGGTCTATAAATAGTTAAAAAAATCACGTAGATTCCATACCTTAATGGGAGAAATTTCATGGAGTCTTTCTTGGGAAAGATAAACTTTGTCAAAAAATTTATATTTGATTTCATGCAGATTGTGAAACCCTTATAGAACATGATCGAGAAAGAAAAAATATTCAAGTGGAATCATGGAGAAAAGGAGGCCTTCTCTAAGATAAAAGAAGAAATTACTATGGCCCCAACCTTATTTAGTCCCAATTTTGACAAATAAATCATGTTTTATACCTTTTCAATTGATTCTTCGCTCATGGTAGTATTCACAAGAAAGGATGACCAAGGTGATGAACACCCTATATCTCTCATGAGTATAGGCATACAAGGATCTGAGATAAATTATCCTAATATTGATAAGCAATCTTATGAAATCTACAAAGCAGTAAAACACTCCATGTCTTATCTCTTGAAGATTCATGCCAAGGTGATTGTCCCTCTGCCTATGGTTAGATTTCTATTTGTGCAGGATTTGGGGGAATGTGAAGTAAATTGGATGATGCCACTACAAGAATATGAGATTGAATATAAACCAGGTCATACTATTAAAGGTCATGGATTATGTAAATTAGTTGCAAAGGCTGCAGATTCCGAACAAGAGATATGATATATTTGGTTAACAAAGTTGAGATGTACACATCAGATTTTATGCATAGATCCACTTAACAAACATCGTGGTATAAATAATTGAGGTATTATTTATAATATGGCACTTTTACTTTGGAGTTTTCAACAAAAATAAAACATGCAATCAAGCTCATGTCCTCACAATATCAACTAATCAATGCTATTATGTTCAGAAATTATTAGAACAAAGGCTTATGGCGGTGCATAGAATCAGCTAAAGCAGATGCAATTCTTGTGAATCTTCATGATGGAGCAGCTAGAGGTCAGTCGACTAGTGAAACCATGGCACACAAGCTTATTCATGTAGGTTAATATTGGAAAACATTATTCAAAGATGCATATTCAGATTCCATGAAGTTTCATATTGGTCAAAAGTGTGCGAGAAAGGAAAAGTAATAGCTTCCCTACAACAACCAATCCAAATTGAAGAACCATTTCAGCAATGGGGACTTGATATTATCAATGATTTTTTTTTCACATTCATCTAAGCATCACTAGTAGATCCTTACATCTACGAATTATTTCACGCAATGTGTGGAAATCCATTCCATTGAAACAAGGAAATGATCAAATGGTGATGCAATTCATAGAACAAAACATCATTACAAGGTTTGGAATTTCGACCTCTCTTGTTTTTTACAATGCCACTTATTTTTCAACATTGAAAATATATGAATTTTCTTTGGAAAAAGGAATTATTTTGAAACATTCTTCAAATTATTTTTCTGAATCCAATAGCCTAGGAAAATAAAGTAACAAGCATATAATTTGTATCATCAAGAAAATAGTAGTCACTCAACAACGTAAATAGTGCAATTCTTTATCAAATGCTCAGTATGTTGATCGTGTGACACCAAAATTTTCTTTCAGAACCTCACCATACTTCCTAGTATGCACGAATGAATGAATTCTCCCCCCTAATATATATTTGTCAGCTCTGCAACTTTCTCAATATTCCCATGGTAGATATTTCCCTATCATCTAGAACTAAATTGATAATATTTTGAATCTTGAGGAAGAATATCAAAAATCTTGCTCTAATTTTTCAACCCATCAACAAAGAATTAAAATATGGTTTGATAAAAATATTGCAGGTGATAGAGAGTTCTGTGTGGGAAAATTTGTATTAAAATGTGACAAACCCCATGAAGGCAAGGGAAAAAATTGAAAATATTGGATATATCTGGGAGCCTATATTGACAACATTGAAAAACTTAGTTAGATTTTGTAATGATGATAAAGCATCATCATTACATTATTAAAATTTCCTCATACCTTCATGGTTTGGGTGGTGTCTTCCCTTATTTTCGAAGCACCTTCTCATTTGTATCTTCCACGATGGAATTCCACTCGCTCTTTGGAATTACTGGAGGGCATTCATACGACCTAGTCCTTTCCAAATAACACCTATACTAATCCTGTAAATTTTTTAAATGCAAAACTACCTTTGAGATAACTCTAGTTTTGTTGAAGGTACCCTCACTGAACATGCCAACCATTCTATTCATAAGTTCATCCTTCAACTTGGAACTTTTGGATTTCCAGTTTTTGAAAATGGTGGGCCCAACGGTTTCCAAGGTTAGGTCATGCAAACTCCTATAGAATACATCATTTCCTGCAAATGATATTAACATTACTTTAAAATAATCACACACTATACATTAATTTCAATTAGATTGTAATTAATATTTAAAACACTTCTTAAATACCTAGATGTTTCTCTAATTTAATGGGGACATGGTCATCATCTACCAAAACATAATCGGTAGTGTTATCGTGCTAGTAACATAGGAATATATAGGAAATCTCACTTTAAATTGTGGCATGGGATCATGCTCTGCATCCACAACATCATGTGCAAATCCCAACATATTTTGTTGAGGGGGTGTATATCCTGGCATGTGTGGTTCAACAGGTGTATCAATCTCAATGACCAGTGTGTCATTCACGGGAGGAGCATTAGCGTTGCTACCAATGTCGACCCCCATAGTTGCAGCATGAGGATCATTCTCCCTCAAAAACTCCAGTAAAATAAATAATTTTTTTATAAAGGATGAGATGATTAAAATCATAAATAAATAAATGGGATAATTAATTGAGTTTCTCATCCGATAGTGACAAATTTGGCCTAACACAATTTTTATTTGGCCTCTTATATCTTATGTCTTCAGCTCAATCAAAATTTAAGAATTGAGTTTCTTGTTTAATTTCATTTAAAGCTTATTTATTATTTTGATTGGATTGATGGACACAAAATATTATTTTTCACCTAAGAAGTTCCCTAGGAACATCTGTGGATTGCTCTAAAGTTGGTGCCTTTCCCTTGTCACCCTATTTATCAAATAAGTGTAATTTGTAATTTTATTCTGCCATCCTCAACTATAAACATTCAAAGTTTCTAATTTGATGAAAAATTTTAGATCAATAAAAAATAATATTTTTTACGTAAGAGGGGAATTTTAGCGAGTTAAATACTTTATCGTAAATATTATGATATCTTAAAAGTTCATTTTGACACATTAAAAACATAAAATCAAAAAATTCATCCACAGTTATTCATCATTATATTAATAAGAAAACCACTACTTACATATGTATAAATTTATATAAAAACTTCATGTTATATCTTCGACACTTGCATAAAAGAAAAAAAAAATTATGTGGAAGTCTAGGGTTACCTCAAGTCCAAAATCGTAGTTAGCGCTACATGTTTTCTTGGAAAATATGAAAGGCTAGAGGATACCTCAATAGCATGCATCATATTTATTTAGTATGGAATTATGGATAGAAGCATATTATATTAGCATGTTTAAAAGTCTACTTGGTTGAGTTTCTTGAAATTATCTGGTCTTTTAGGAATAAAAAGCTTGGGGACCATTTTTCATAAATATTCATCCATACATTGTCTAACATTATGTTAAAGGTAGCCATTTTGCTAATATTGATCATCGTCATCCTGTAAGAGTCATCATATTGGAAGGCTCTTGAAAGATGAATTTTGATAGGATCAATATATATATTACATATTGTATAGAAACAATGCTTTGAAAAGGATTAAGGAATGCATTCAGTTAAGTTGCAAGTTCATTATAAGTTACAAATAATTAGATGATTTTGTGAAATATTATGAATGCATGTTTAAAGTATCCTTTGGAACATTGGATTCATATAATCGTGTAAGGAATTTTTTTCATATGCATAGTGAATCTTTTATTTAGTTATATGATGCCTAAAAACCATACTATTCATGAGCTACAAGACATGAGAGCAAGCTCCAAAAATAAGTGCGAACCATACTGTAAATGTGAACTATGACTAATCACAGATAAAAAATAAACCAATAATGGAAATTAGATAATAAACACTTCAATAAAGCTTTGATTTGATTAAGAGGTCCCTAAGAGCTGCTATTTTATGATTTAGTTGACACGTACCAAATAGAGATAGAAATGAATTCATATAGAGAAATTTATTCATTCAAGTTAAATGGATACAACCCTTGGAGATCGAAATATCATAAATGTTTGAATACCATGTGAAAAAACACATAAATTAACCTTATATTTAATTATTAGTGTATTTTACCATTAGCATGGGAATCTTTCGCTAGCTAGTGGGATTATATGCTTTTCCTCTCTTTTTCCCATCCACATCAAGGGACTGACTAACGACCTAGTAATGGGTAAACTCTAATTGGCTCTATGTCTATATCTAGCCACAACGTTTCCCCCACATTAGCCCTAGGAGCATGTGCTTATTAAAGGTACCTATTTTGAGGTCGTTTCTTCTCATTCATGTGCTCGGATTATAGCTATTTCCATATATTTCCAAGGAGTTGATACTTGGGTAATGAGCATAATTTCATCTAATTTCAACTTTGATCATCGACTCTCAAAAATCGATCATTTTACATGACAATATTTTGTTAACAAGAATTTTTCCTTTGGAAGCATAGCCATTATAGAAAATACAACATTAGATGAGCAAGGGGCATGCCTCTGAAATATGATTGCTTAAATGTTTTCCTTCAAATGCATTTTTTGGGCATTGTGAAGCCAAATCTTAAGATATAAATCCAATGCAATTAGTATGTATTATAAGCACTCCATTCAATCCATAAACCTCATTTTCATTCTCATCCAAACATGGTATATCTTCCACAAGCATAAAATTTACATCTTAGATATCACCTCCAAAGCGAATAGTTTTTGAAAGAATCAATGTAAAATGAGCTATTTACTTCTTCAAACTAGAAACAATATGTACATGCATAAGAAGGCATTGTTCCTCATGGATATATTTGTTAAAAAAATTGTATTTACATTTTTCATTTACCTCGGTAAATTATTTGGTGCAAAAATGTAACATTTTATTGATGTTGACATGGGATTTTTCGTTTTTTCCTTGCCACCATCCTTGATTAAGTGGTGCAGGGAGAGGGAAGATCTAGGTCTTAATGCAAGTGTGAAAGGTGGTGTAGTTGGGTTTGTGCGATAAGCAACAAGGGAATCTCTGAACTGAGGGAGCTTAGGACAATGATGTGAGTAATGGACATAGGCCTACCAAGATAACTTTTCGATTATCTATTTTCCATTTAGAGAGATCTTACTTATGATAGATAACAAGAATTTTGTCTATTTTCACTCTAAAGTAACCTTATTGCCTCTATTTCTTCAATTGAAGGTACCTATAGTTTTCTAAAGGTGAGATATAGTATGGTGACGGAGTGAGTATAAGTTGTGAACAGTTCCTGTCCTATTGGTGTAGAAAGGTGAAGGCATCATTAGGGTGAGGGGTATGAGAGGCTCTTTATAATGCAAGCCAAGATCAGTGAAACCAGGAATGTTTCTTTTTGTAAACAAAAAATCACAATAAATAAATGCATTAGATCTAAAAAATGGAACATCTTTTTACCTTTTTTAGAGAAGTTCAACCAGTTTGGAGCGTGTTAGACTAGACTAAATCTTTTGAACATAAAAAATTATCATTCTTAACTATATTTTTGTTAAATTATAACCAGAGCAGTTGGAAGCCACTGCAAATTCCATGTTTCTTGAAAAAAACTTACAATAATTGGAAACATCCCTCTCGAGGTCCAAAATGTCAGCTCAAGAGAAGAAAGAAAAAGTGAGTAGAACATACACACCTGGGCATGAAACCAACCAATGAATAACTCCAGCAAAGAGTGCTTCCACCAGATTAGAGCTTCTAGGAAACTGTTTTTGGAATACAATTGATATAGACCCAAACATTACCTGAGATAAGGGTTGAGTCACATTACTAGATTGATTATTGGTTCACTGACTAAAAATTCTAGGAGGAGGACTTTCTAATTTTCATGGATGACGAGACTTTATGGGAGGATAACGAAAATTTTCATGGATGAACAAAACCTCTTTCCCCTCAGCTTCGTCTTCTTTAATAGTTTAACATAAAATAAAAGCCCGCAACTTAAACTCATCAAATCCAAGCCAACAACTTATTTAATTTTATTATACCTTGGACCAAGAATAGATTGAAATGGAATTCTACAATATCAATCTATGTTGTGTTGTGTGAATCTAGGAGCTAGTGTTTATGAGTCACCAATGATCAAATGTACTCTTTCGAAATCATTGATAGGGTAATTAGGTCAAATTTTTATATTTTCAAATAAAATTTGGCATCTCTTCATTGTCAAATGATCATTGGTTATTGTCTAGTTCAGTGCTACTCCCTCCACTTTCTCATGTTCATCAACACTCATCATGGTTATGTCATCATTTAGGTGTCCTAAGTCATCAAAAGAGTTAATGTGCCATCATATAGCTCATGGTCTAGGATTTAAATTTGACTGTCATCATAATATGAGTCATAAAAAGAAAAGAGAGATTCATGTCCATTCTTTGGGTCACCATCATGGAAGTTGGCTCTTCAAACAAGCCATCAGTGACAAAGTCACAATCTAGAGAAGAAATTTCAAAGACCTATAGAAAAGGTAAGAGGTTGGTGTTTGCCCCTGGAATATCAAATATGACTATACCTAGAACTAGGGCTCAAGAAAATATGTTGCCTAGGAGGACTATGAGTAAAGAAGGAACTCATCTTGGCACTATGAGACAAGAATCATCAAGAGGCAAACATGATACACCATTTCACAGTGAAGAACAAACACCTCTTGATTTAGAGATGACTGACCTTAAAAACCACCATGAAGGTAAGATAGTTGAAGACACAATCAATGAGAAAGAGGCATATATCAGAGAGCTAAAATATGACCTTGCCAAAGCCAATTTCATGGTGGCTTTCTTGTAGTAAGAGAATATAAAATTGAAACTAAGCCTAATGTAGCAGAGTAAGTCACAATAAGACCCTCCATCATCTAGCAAGGTATATGTTTTGAAAGAAAATGAAGAAAAAGTTCAGTTATGGTTTCAAATTCTTAAAATACTCTTTAAACATTTAAATCAACCTCCATAAATCCTCTATGCAATCTCTTTCCTCAGAAAACTGATTGAAAATCCATTCGTAGGGTTTGCTACGTTTTTGTTGCACTTTAAATTTTCCATGGTTCATAGCTTGATTGGGAGTAAAATATCTTGTTTTTAAGCTTATACCTCCTTCATCATCCTTCACTTACCATTCCCCATCATTCCGCTCATCAAAATACTTTCATTTCCTTATTTCCCCCAAAACCCTAGAAATTTGTTGTGCTTTTACCTTAGGTTTTTGTTTGACCTTTTACCCCATTTTTCTAACTAATTTTGTGAAATTAAAATTTATTTGTGTTCTTAACACATATCCCTACCTCTATCTAAATTTTTTAGATTTTTTCCTTCCCCCCATCCCTCCATTCCCTTCCCCCAAGTTGTTATGTTTTTGGAAAATTCATTGTGCTTTTCACTCTATTTTTGTCATCATTTTCAAAAGATGTTTCGGACCAAATTAAGATGAATTTAAAAAAAAAAAAAGAGGTTTGTCTTTAAAATAACCTTATAGAAAAAACCCTCTCTTCTGTTTACAAAAGGTGTTATGGTTAAAGATATGTCACTCCATATTTGATCCCTATTGTTACAAAAAATGTAGAAAAGGCATCCTACAAAAATGCAGTGTGTGCTCGTTGCACTTTTTCCCAGAGGCTCCAAATGAAAATTCAAAAGCATGCGTAGGTGTATTTTGGTTAGTAAATTCAAGAAATATACTAGGGGTTACTTATAAGTTCATGGATTTTCAGAAAAAGGTCAAAAACCACCTATTTTCCACGTTTTTGCCACCTTTTTAGACCACTCGCGACGTTTTGGACAGGTTGATTTCAAGTCAAATTTTTGAGGGTTTGGAGCTAGTGTTTGCAGTGCTTGATGACTCCATTGTGTAGCAGAAATCTCCATATTTCCAACCATACCATTTTAAGCCAAAAAATCCTCTCGGAAGGCCTCCAGATCACCTTCCAAACTTTTGTTGCGCTTCTGCTGTCAAACATTTTCTTCTCTAATTTTTCGTTGTGTTTATGGGTTTGAATATTTTTCTTGACACGTGGAGGTCAAAGTTAAAAATGGTCAATGTAACAACTATCTCATGAGTTTTTTTATGGTTAATATTCCTATTTATATTCATGTTTTTCAAAGAATCTTATGTTTAATGACTTGAGACAAAAACTCAACTTGTTAGCTAAAAAAGGGGAAGTTGTTTCTAACTCCCCTGGAATTAAGCTATGATTCATTAGGTGCATTAATTAGTTATTTTGGTTTAGGATTCGACCCATAGAGGTGGAATATTTTTATATTTTCTATATGTACTGAAAATCAAGCCATTGAGAGGGTTGGATACTTGTGGCTCAGACTTGTAACTAGTCTACTAGTTATTTGCAGAAATATAACAGACATTTGCAACTATTTTCGTGGAATTCTGATGTTATGGTTAGTGGCTTTTTTTTTGCTATGTTTTCTTTTATATTTTATGATTATATCCTGTTAGAAACCATATACTTTCTTCCTATTCTTTATCTTTTAAGGTTTAAAACATAAATCATTATTTTATGCTCTATTTTTGTTTAAGATAAGCACATAAATGTGTCATCCTCTGAAAAAGTGAATTCATGCTTTTTCTCACTTGAATCCTATTATTTTCTCCTTACCACCACTGCAATGACAAACCAATTGTGTGACTGATCATACCTACCTCTCTTCATACTATATCTGCAACTCACCTTTGGGATATCTTGACTAGTTCCGAGACCTAGTGCTCTTTGTCGAGCAAACCCTAAGTTAAACACTACTGGGCTTATTAACTAAACTAAAACCCTAAAAATTATCCATTGATCTCCATCGAATATGAGCTTGAAATATAGAGATCCCTCTCTGATTTGGTAGGGCTAGATATCAAATCTAAATATTGGTTTTTGGTTACCCCTTTGGCTTCCTTTCTCGGCCTTGGGAAACTGAGGATCGCTAACACCAGGAATGATTAGAAGAATGAATAGTTTTTTTGTTTCCAATAAATTTCCCATTTTGAGAGAATAAGCTATGGAATTATATAGGTTAAAGGTTTATATGAGACCAAGCTAGAATATATGTTCAACGACTGGAAGAAATACTTGACTGATGTCTAGATCTGTAATATACAATCAAAGAGTGGAAGAAATCCCTGAATGATGTTCAAATCTATATAATAGAAAGAGGGAGCCTTCATTGAAAAATATATAAGACCTTACCACCATATTTTTCAGTGTCTTTGTGCCACCACCGACCCACCCCTGCCACGACCACCTAGCCTCATGCCCTCAGGCCCTACTTGAATGCCCCTACTTGGTTAACACTCCTCTCCATGATGGGTGTATGTTTGATGCAGGATTTGTAATTTTTGTTGTTTTTTCGAATCATGCTCTAATACCAAATTACTCATATAATTATTATATTATTACATTTTGATTTAAAATCTCGATGGTCGTCGGATATTCGACTATTAAGAACTCCCACTATATATTCGATGGTAAAGGAATTCCTGTCAGATATTTGAATATCCTCGGGATTTTTAAAAAAATGCATTTACCGTTTGAAATTTTTTCGATTTTATTTGTTCTGTGAGATTCCACTGTCATATTTTATGCATGTGTGTATTAGTGTTTTCATAGTAATTTTTCATATTTAAGTATAATATTTTAAGAAAAAATATTTCTCATAGGTTATTTATGTAGTTGTTAGCAACTCTAGAACCTACTAATGCAATTTCAAATCCTCTTTCATTTTATTTCTGTTAGTATCATAGATTTTATTGTTTATTGGTTTCTTGTTTAACTAGTTTTATAGCAATGAGAAACATAAAAAGATTTATTTCATTAGGATAAGTTTGAAATAGGTTGGCTAGAGCTTTGATCAGATGAATTTTATCAATTCCTAACATTTCCACAACTTTTTATCATCTCAGACTCACATTCTATCTGGTTTTCATGCTTAGTGGACTACCTCTTGTAGAAAAGCAGAGACTGCTATAAGATCCTATAACTAGCCCTCCTTTCTCTCTCATATTCTAAATTAATGCATGGTTTGGCCTCTTTTATATATTACAACACCTCTAGGACATTTATAATGAATCTTGGAAGTATAAAATCCTCATAGATTCCCTTTTCAATGTGTTATGAACAATACTTTTTCCTGCAAATAAGGGCTTTGATTCTAAGTCTTTTATTTCACCAAGTTTGTTTTTATGTTTATTTCAGATAGCCTAGAAGTTTGTGTCATTCAACAAGTATGGTTTCCTTCATCACAAATATCATAGGTGTATCCGTGTCATTTCCTTTTCTGTACGATATTTTTTATAAAACTATTTTTCCTATAGAATGGCTCAATTATCTTGGTATGTGTGCATCTATCCTTCATTTCAATACATCACACTTGCATAAAATCAATAATAGAAGAAGATAGTTCATGTTTCACATATAGTATCAACCCCTCTTAAGTTCTTATGAACCCTAGGTTTATAATTAAAGTTAAGACCCTTGAGAGTTACAACCTTGTTTTTGCAATACTAGGGACCATCATGTTGAAATACATAAGGCCTCCTTAGTTGCTAAAATATTTTCCAAAGTTGAACGTGTTATCACTCAGATTGAACCTCAGGCTCAGAGAGGCAATCTCGAGGTAACCTCAAATCATGCTTAGCCAAGTAGCTAGCCCTAATAGGCTAGGAGAGGGCTCTCTCTGTATGTAACACAACCAATATGACTGAGGAAAGAACATTTTAGGCTAGGTATAGTAGCTCAAGGTTTTTATTTTGATTTTTGTAGGGTTTGCTGGATCAGGAGGAGTCTAATAGCTAGGGCAAGGAAATTAGCTCGAAATTTGCAGGGGTTCTAAGGGGAGAGATAGGCAGAAGGCTTGACATGAAAATATGATTATGGTGAGGTGAAGATACTGATGAGGAGTTAGGAAGAGCATACAAGATGAATTCTCCCTAAACTGAAGAAGATAAAAAAATTATTCTAAATTTCCCAAAACAGAGCATGAATCATGAATTCTACTTTTCAAACTTGAAATTAAGCATATCATAGACATGAAAATGTTTTATGAGCTAAAATACATTCATACAAATTAAAACAAAGAAGAAACTATGTCAAACACTGCATACCACATGGATCCCAAAGAAATAGCTGCAAATTTCTATTAATGTCCAAGCCAAACTGATACAAAATGTCTCTTTAGATGCCAAAGCTCCAAGTGAGTCCAACCTCTACATATGACTAAGAAAATAAATGATATAGACCTCAAAACCACTCTTCCTAGCCTCAAGGAGTCTAATCCATGAGATAGGGATCAGTTTCACCTACTCCCAAACAAGAATCTGAAGACTAGGAAAACTCAACAATTTTCCTCTAAAAGAGAGGAAACTGATTCATTTGACCTATAGAAGACTTATGTGATGCATCTACCCTAGATGAAAGTCAAAAAATGACATTTACATTCACCATGACCATTTACATCATTATTTTCTCATTTTCCTAAGTAAAAATTCAAAAAGTCAAAATTTTGCTGAAGATGATAAAAACTACTTTTTCTTGGTAAACGTGCAGTGCCAAGGCAAAAAAAAAATAGCATGTCTTGCAATCAATGTTTGGAGGCCTTCCCAATGTCAAAATCAGCTCCATGATAACTCATTGGAAATATCTCTGAGTCTAGTTTCCAAATAGGGCTCAAGTTTCCAAAAGGGTGTCCATCTGTCCTTCCAAAAACCTGTCCTCCCAAGACTGGTAAACGCGCAGCGCCACTGGGTAAATGTGCAGTGCCACCGAGTAAACGCGTAGTGCCACTGCAACACCTTTTTGAGGATTACATTTGGAGGCATTCCCGGTGTCCAAATTGGGCCCAAGATAGCTCGTTGGAAATTTAATTTTTTATACTTCCCAAATATACCTTTTGTCTACTAATTGGAGTTGATTTGACCTATCAAATGTTTATTTTCCTAGGGACACTCCAGAAGTGCAACAATTCTCCCATGGCACCTATATTTTTGACATTTATCTAAAACCATGACACCTGTGTAAAATCTTAAGGAGGTGTTTCTTCATTGGCCTATGAGGAACAAAAAATTCTCTCATTTTTGTCACATTCATCTCTATTTGGTCGACACACAGTTTAAAGCGAAACTGGCCCTATGAGTGGAAAATGGTTTGATTCTTGGAATGATTTCTTCAAAAATTATGGATACATGATGTTTTGAGTTGGAATGGACTCATAATTACTGATATGGCCCACCTTATGGCTCCTCTTCTTATATGCCTCTTTTTCATAGAAAACCCTTGCTCAGTGGAAGAGGAAATTAGGGTTTAGTGCTTGTGAACAATGATGACTTGGGCACCTTTGAGAAAAGAGAACTCCCTTTGACATTTGATGTGTTGGCATGTGGAACTCTAAGTTTGCAGCCTTGGGAGACTGAGTCTTTATTACATTTGAACTGACTGAATCAAATCATGAGTTTAATTTGGGTCACCTTCACACCTTCTACTGCCCTTTATTGAAAATGAGACAATGCAATGATTTGACCTAATGAAACCCTAGTGACCTAATGAGAAATGAAAGAAACTGACTCAATGAGTGATTTTGACTAAAATTGAAATGATATCAGACTTGTTTTTAGCATGATGAATACATGGAAGAGGGTCAGAAGGAATATACTTGTGAAGGAAAATGGGAAACTTGACAAGGAAAACCACTCGTGGAACAATTTTATGTCATGACCTAATGGAATGATTGAAAATTCTTTAGAGTGGGACACGTGAGATGCACATGAAAAAAAAAAATTTATCCCTGGTGGAAGTATTCAAATACTGACACTAACATTGGCTCCAGCTGGGGATGGTAGCTCCTTGAAGGTGCCAAGAACACCGTAGACCAAGTGCCTATTCATTGGGAAATGGAGTGAAATCTATAAATTGAAACTAAAACTGAAACTGAAAGCATACTGCAAACTTCAATCCAAATTAACATATCATCAAAGCCTTAGGGCCTTCACCTCAGGCTTCAAATCTTGATTAATTTTGTCAACAGTTGTTGAAAATAAAATAAAATCAAACTGAAATGATACCAACCTACGCTAATCTGCTATATAATTGTTGATTAGGTGAAATGATCCTTCCAATGTAACCAATCGAGGAGATGGCTACTTACTGAAGTTCTTCTCTCACTTTCCTTGAGCAGGTAGAATGATGTACATGTAGGAAACTCACAATGAAATCTGAAAGCAAGACTTATGCTGACAAACAAAACAACATTCATTTTCTCCAATGCCTGTAAAATACTATCGAAGGGATATTGAGATTTAGTAGAAAAAATACAAGTACTACCTTCATCCTGATCTAAAAGAACACTTGGTTGTTGATCCATAGGAGAGCATAGGGAAGTATGACTTTCTTCTATCTAAGTGTTGGCTACAAATTCCTGAAGCATGAGAAACTCTGATTCTTTCTCTGGCATATTGTCTCTCTCTGGTTCATACTCCTCAATTTCATAGTCTAAGTCATCCTTAAACAAGAAAAATTATTCATGATTATCAAACATGACAAGCCTATCATCTTCATGAAAGAAAACAATATCTGTTAGTTGATCTCCATGCAGGGAATCATCATCATAAATTGGTTTACTCACAACAATTTCCTGTATATGTTCATCAAGCTCCTCATCGAAATTATCTTCATATTTATCATACTTACGAAAATCAGGTTCAGGAGAAACTTCATCAAATATGAACATTGAAAAATGAGATTGTCTTTTTCATGCTGATCTATAACTCTAGTTTCAAGATCCTCTCTTAAACTTATATTTTCATTTTCAAAAGTGGAGGAATTTTTACCAACACTTTCTTGACTATGTGAACACTACAAACCTGCATTAGCTTGGGTTGTAATATGACAGTTCATGAATTAATCTATCACATCTTCAGATAGCAGAGAAAGTACTTTTTGTTTTCTTTTGTTGTCTTCTTTCTCTCCTAAAGATTCACAAGGATGTTGAATATCTTCTTTAACATTTGGCTGATCAACTTGTTGTACTGCTGCAATAATTGTCTCATGTGGTAAGTCTTTATGTACATCAAGACAATATACATCATCCTTTTCTTCCATGAGAGAAATGCTTGCTCTTTTTGGTGATGAAAAGGATTTTCATGCAAAGCCTCCAAGATCTCTTCATCCATTAACCCATTATCATCATAATAATCCTCTAGGTTTTGAATGAAAAACTCAAATTGATCACAAAAATTATTAACCAAAGACAAAGAAGGGTAGGAATGCTTATATTCTTCATAAAATATTGAATGGAAAACTCTAAGAGAACAAATACTGGCAGGTGGAAAACCTTCATACCAAGATCGTGCTTACCCTTCAAGAGAATCCATGAACATCTTTAAAAGACAATCTTCAGGAAATTCAACCTTCAACTTGCATGTATGCATGTGAAATTTAACCAGATGTAGACAAGCATAATTCCTATCATAATCTTTAAACATAGGAAAATTCATTTTCCAATCTACCTTAGGCATTTTATTTTGGAAACCTGGAATGTGATCTCAGATCATGGGAGCATACCTTCTTGCAAAAATTTCCATCTTGGAAAATCTTGAGGCTACTGATCTTCATGCAGCGGAGTCACCACAAGGTGTTGATTTTCTGGATCTTTCAGTGAATGGATTTTCCAGGGGAATGGTTCAGCCTTCATATGCATCTGACCGTTGTCCATCATCAACAATCAGATATGAAATTTAATGATATTTCCCAGGGAAGATCTGATCTTAATTTTTCTTCCCCAGTGGAGTTGCCAAAATGTTATCACTAAGACTGAACCTCAGGCTGAGAGAGGAAATCCCGAGGTAACCTCAAACCATGCTTAACCAAGTAGCTAGAAATACTAGACCAAGAGAGGGCTCTCTCAGTATAGAACACAGTCAAGATGACTGAGGAAAGAATATTTTAGGCTAGGTATAGTAGCTCAAGGTTTTGATTTTGATTTTTGTAGGGTTTTCTGGATCAGGAGGAGTCTAACAGCTAGGGCAAGGAAACTCGGTCAAAATTTGCAGGGGTTCTAAGGGGCAAGATAGGTAGAAGGCTTGAAATGAAAATATGATTATGGTGAGGTGAAGAGACTGGTAAGGAGTTAGGAAGAGCATACCAGATGAATTCTCGCTAAACTGAAGAAGATAAACAAATTATGCTAAATTTCCCAAAACAGAGCATGAATCATGAATTCTGCTTTTCAAACTTGAAATTAAGAATATCATAGACATGAAAATGGTTTATGAGCTACAATACATTCACACAAATGATAACAAAGAAAAAATTATGTCAAACACTGCATACCACATGGATCCCAAAGAAATAGATGCAAATTTCTCATTAATGTCCAAGCCAAACTGATACAAAATGTCTCTTTAGATGCCAAAGCTCCAAGTGAGTCCAACCTCTACAAATGACTGAGAAAATACATGATATAGACCTCAAAACCACTCTTCCTAGCCACATGGAGGCGCATACATGAGATAGGGATCAGTTTCACCTACTCCAAAACAAGAATTTGAAGACTAAGAAAATTCAACAATTTGCCTCTAAAAGAGAGGAAACTGATTCATTTGACCTCTAGAAGACTTATCGGATGCATCTACCCTAGATGAAAGTCAAAAAATGACATTTAAATTCACCATGGTCATTTACATCAGTAATTTTCTCATTTTCCTAAGTAAAATGTCAAAAATTCAAAATTTTGTTGAAGATGATGAAAACTGCATTTTCTTGGTAAACGTATAGCGCCAAGGAAAAAACAAAATAGCTTGTCTTTCAATCAATGTTTGGAGACCTTCTCGATCTCCAAATCAGCTCCATAATAGCTCATTGGAAATCTCTCTGAGTCTAGTTTTCAAATATGCCTCTATTTTGCAAAATGGTGTCTATATTACCTATCAAAAACCTTCTCTCCCAAGACTGGTAAACACGTAGTGCCACTGGGTAAACGCGCAGCGCCACTGGGTAAACGTGTAGTGCCACTGCAGTACCTTTTTGAGGACTAAATTTAGAGGCCTTCCCAGTGTCCAAATTGGGTCCAGGATAGCTCATTGGAAATTTTATTCTATTTACTTTCCATATATACCTTTTGTTTTCTTATTGGAGTTTATTTGACCTATCAAAATTTGATTTTCCCATGGTCACTCCAGAAGTGCAGCAATTCTGCCGTGGCACCTGTATTTTTGAAATTACTCTAAAACCATGAAACCTTTGTAAAATATGAAGGAATTTTTTCTTTATTGACCTATGAGGGAAAAAAACCTCTCTCACTTTTGTGAAATTCATCTTTGTTTGGTTGAAAACATAGTTTAAAGAGAAACTGGCCCTATGAGCAGAAAATGGCTTGATTCTTGGAATTATTTCTTCAAAAATGATGGAGACATGATGTTTTGTGTTGGAATGGACTCATAATTACTGATATGACCTACCTTATGGCTCCTCTACTCATATGCCTCTTTTTCATAGCAAACCCTAGTTCAGTGGGAGAGGAAATTAGGGGTTAGTGCTTGTGAACAATGATGACCTGGGCACCTTTGAGAAAAGACAAATCCCTTTAACATTTGATGTGTTGGCATGTGGAACTCTGAGTTTTCAGCCATGGTAGACTGAGTACTTATTACATTTGAACTGACTGAAGAAAATCATGAGTTTATTATGGGTGACCTTCACACCTTCTACTGCCCTTTATTGAAAATGAGACAATGCAATGATTTAACCCAATGAAACCCTAGTGACCTAATGAGAAATGAAATAAACTGACTCGATGAGTGATTTTGACTAAAATTTAAATGAGAGAAGACTTGTTTTCAGCATGATGAAGACATGGAAGAGGGTCAACAGGAATATACTTGTGAAGGAAAATGGGACACTTAACAAGAACAACCACCAGTGGAACAATTTTATATCATGACCTCATGGAATGATTGAAAATTCATTAGATTGGGACACCTAAGATGCACGTGAAAAATTTTTTTTGATCCCTGGTGGAAGTATGAAAATATTGACACTAACAGAAGGAATTACATCAATATTTTTGTAGCCCTTGATATCCAACATGAATGGGAAATTCAGCAAATGGATGCTAAATCCACCTTCTTGCATTGGTATTTAAAACAAGAAATTTTACATGGAACAAACTCTTGGCTATGTTGTGAGTGACTTTAACCTTTTTAATATCCTTAATAAATATCTCTATTGTATTAAACAAGCTCCTCGAGCTTGGTATGCAAAAAAGGTTATATTTCTTCTTAACAAAAACTGCTCTAGATGTCATCTTGATCCCAATGTCTACACCAAGAAAATAGGAATCCATATCATAATCCTTATTGTTTATGTTAATGACCTTATCCTTACTAGTAGTTACCCTAAATTTCTATCCCATTTGAAATCAAGGATTAAGAAGAAGTGTGAAATTATAGTCTTAGGATATTTGCATTACTTCCTTGGCCTCCAATTAATTCAAACCAAGGAAGGGGTTTATCTTTCCCAATGTAAGTATGCATGTGACCTTATTCACCACTTTTACCTAGAAGATTGTAAATTATCCTTTTCTCCCTTCTATTTTTGGGTCAAACTTTTGTTTTGCAGGTAATTCTTTATGTGGACAGAAACAATCCCTCTAGTCTTATGAGAGGATCTAGCAAAAAATGAGACAAATATATGAAAACTTTCCTAACTTATGCTAGAAAAACATGAAGGAGGATAAATGTCATACCTCTTACTGATGTTGATGCTTATATTTTGTGTCAACCTTTCTTCTTTCACTTCTACACTCATGATCTCCTCTACATCAGTGAATTAAAATGCTTGCAAGTTAGAACAAGTCGAGATAACAAACAGATGAAAATCATAACAATCTATATTTAAGTTATGCAAAATATCAAGGATAACTACAATAAACATGCAATCATTGACATATTTATGGAAATGAAACACATAATGCATTATTAGTAGAATCAAAATGGAGTAATACAACTAGAATCCTTAATGTTGGATGCCTCCTTTAGGTGAGACTCCAATTCCTAGCCTCAACTCTTTAAAAAACGACCTCCTTCATAGATGGGAATAAATTAGGCATGCTTCAACTCATAGGATGGCAACCAACAATAGTGGATGGTATGGGTTTCATTTACAGGGAAGGATATGGAGTTGAGGATCCATAAAATGTGGGAGGAGTTCCACATCTTAAGGGAATGATCCATGGAAAGAGGATCCATGGCCATGAGTGGGAGGTATCGCTCTTATCATCACAAACCTAAAACCACATCGTCATTCTTGAGACATCTAGTAAGGGAAGCTTCTCCTCAATTTTGGGAAGAACTACCTAAAGAGGACCAGTGTGGATTTTCCTAACAAAATTCGTGCTACCAGTGCTAGAAAAATGTTTTACAAAAGGTGACAAACATGGGTTATTAGTGATGCAGAGTGTGTTGGGCTTGTAAAACAAGGTTTTTGACAAGATTTTCAGAATATTTTTAAATCAAGTCTTGTCTCACTTCTTCAGGGATGTTCAAGGAATTTTTTATGGAGAACATATTTTGTGGCACTAGTGGCATGATGACACAAAGTGGAGTGTGACAAAATACTTTATAACAGATGCACCCTAAAACATGAATTTGGAATGAGAAGTGATGGCTGAAGTGATTTACAAGTGAAGGAAAGGACTTTAGAGAACCACCTCCAAGAGATGTGAAAATCAAACATGATACAATATGTATGACATATCGGATGTAAGTATGCCTAAAAATACATCTCTAAGCAGGCATCAAAAAACACATTGATCCACATCATGGACGCAACCATCCAACTGAAAAGGATCATGACTATAATCACGAATGCATTAATCCATGGCATGGGCACATCCATCCGGATAGAAAGGATGATGTGTACAATCATGAGTAATTCCACGTAGCCTGGATTTATCAAAGGAAACCCAAGGTCTTGGCCTCTATCTCAACCTATCCAAAGTATGAATATGACCATGTGAATAGATGTGTTGAGGTTGAACATGGTAGAAACCACCTGATTACCGGTAAATTATGTAAACTTTTATTAGGCACAAGAGAAACCATCAATGATGACGATGGATCTCAAGGTACAACATCACAACCTACGAGTGTGAACAATGGAGCTGAATTCGAACACTTGCAGAATCATTCGATTGAAGGCCAATGATGTGAGCCTATCATCGAATGTGAAGAACCTGTCATTGAGGCATGCAAGATCCAAGGTACTAAAATGGGGTTTCTTGATAATATTCCTGGATAATGAGCTAGATTCGACAGGAAGTGATTTGTCGAAGGAGGGCCATAATGTTTCCCACTTCATCAACATGAAACATAGGATTTTCCAAATCTTGTAAGAGTGATTAAGGATTTATGCAAAGAAATTCAAACAGGGCATAAGTGGTTTGAATTTGCAAGTGGGGACTTATCTTGAACATATCAATGACACGACTTCAAAATTTGGAAGCATTTAACTCAAAGTAATATCAGAGGTCATGATGAAGAAAGGATATAATAGAATGAGAGGAAAATAGATTCCCCAAACTAACTAAGACAAGTGAAAATGTGATGATATCCCAAAATCGACATGAGATACAGATAATTGTCATGTTCAAGAGCGATGTACTACCTTTTACACAAAATAAAGGATATGTGTTTCCTTCCATTTCCCTAGCTATTTATAGTGCATAACTCTTTATTTTTTATTGCAAGCTTGAAGAGGATACAATATGCTTAGTGTATAATTTCACCCTTCTGATCAATCCATCCTAGTATCTTTAACAAGCCCTAGGAAGGAGCGTCTCGATCTCATCATGGTGACAAGTCCTTCGTCGTTTAAGTTTTACGAGTCTGACGGAGGGGTAACTCAACATCTTTTTCATGTTTAGGGGGTTTGAAAAAGAAGTGGAAAAGAAGACTCCAAATGTCCCTTTTTGTAAATAGTCTCTTGAATATGAAAAGGTATAAAATAATATCCAAGAGAACCTCTTGTCCATGTTTGACTAAGGTATTTTTTTTTTGTAATTAGTCTATCGTGGCGTGAAAAATGGTTAAACTTATACTGACTAGATGTCAATCCATTTATTTTTATGAGCTCGAAAGAAAAAATTCGCGGAAATATTTTCATTTTTTGAGTCAGAAAAGAGGTGAAATACGACTCCGGGAGGGTTCCTTTTTCGTTTATATTTCACGATTCCGAAAAAGTGATAAAACAAAACTCATCAGTTCATTTAAAAACAATTACTATCACCAATTTGTAACCACATGTTTCTACGCATTTGAACAAACATTCCCAGTACAAGAAAAATATAATAATATACGTAAAAATACATTTTAAATGCTAAAAATACTTTAAAAGGTTTATATAAACTAAAAAAGTAAAAATAAAACTACCATTTATAATTTTTTAATTTGAAGCACATTTTTACCCAAAATTACCCCAATCTTCAAGCGTGGAGTGTGATCAAACCAGGGAAACATTCGACGAGCCATAAGTCACAGGTAAGAGCTTTATCCTCCCTTTGAATTTCAATGGTATTTTTAAGTGTTTTCATCCATATAGTAGGTTTCTAGGGGAGCTTGAAGAAAATAGGGCTTGTGGGCATCCAGCGGGGGATTTACCCATCGGGACTATGTTGTTCACTCTAAGCTCCTAAAGACCAACGCGATGAAAGCATGGTAAAATTCATAAATATAAATTTTGGTGCCGACTCAAATGTTTTCAACCAATCTCAAAAAATACTCGTTGATTTCCATATTTTCCTCCATGAAGGCTAATTAATCTTTGTCTAATGATGTTTTACATGTATTTTGTTGGAGAAAAATGGTTATTGAGTGCAAGGAAAAAGGTCATGAAATAGAAGACCACCAGGTAGCACAAAACTCAAATTTCTTAAGGGCTCTTCATGAATGCAGATTGCTCAAGTTTTTATGTACCCCTGGGATCAGATCCCATGTAGATTTATTGTAGTACTTGGTGATATGGTGGGATGTAGGCTACCAAATGTTAGTGATAGGAGACCAGGAGTTGGAAATAGATGTATTAGAAATATAATTCATTATTGAGTTGTAAAAAAGGGTACAATTATTTTAGTTGTCGGATGATCGTGTAGGAGGAGAGAGCATGGATATGTTGATTGCTAGGAATTGTGCCCATGATTCTCGAAATGAAAAAAGTTGGAAAATTGACAATAAGGATGTCAGGGATCTCCCATTGAAATTTGTTCTATTTACCATAACTTGTGTGGCCAGAGTACAAGATCTCCATGAGCCGAGAAAATCTCACCTCCAGTACACAATGGAATGCCTAAACCCCACCATATTTAACTAGGTTAGCGGCTACTAGACAATATGAAAGACCAATTAGCCAAATGAAAGACTGGGAAGCTGAAGAAATTTGGATATGGATCGATTATAGTTGTGTTCTTCCTAGAACATGTCCCATTCTTCAGATATTAGTGGGTGGATGTAGATACTCTAAGACCTAGGGATCCACGATGGGCAGAGATGATGCCTCGCCATGGAGATGGTCAATAGATGCACTTCCCACCTACAATTTTCGTATGGCTATGACAATAGCTCATCATGGTAGATGATTGAGCCTATGCAGGGGTAGATTTTATAGGAAATTATGATCTCCCACTTCCACCAAGGAAACAGTGGAATGACTCAGGTAAAGAACTATTTTTTATGTTTTTTCAAAATTTTTGATTTTTTTTATGTTAATTGCTATTAAAACATATGATATTTGTGGATGTTTGACCACATACACCTCATTCTCCAATAGCTAAGAGTGTGTCACGTCAGCTCGAGGATGCCCCGTACATCGAGGGGGGTGACCATATTGTAGAGATGTATGTAACATGGATGCCTTGACTAGAGGCATCCCAAAATATGCGACTATTGATGACATACCACTCTGGTACCAGAGGGAAACCATGGGAATGTCAGCTAGACTACGCCCGTTGTTGGGTCGAGTTGTTAGAGCTTTCAGATGTTATAAAAAGAACCATGTCAGTGGATAGACATGTCCTTGATATTCATTTTTACGTTTATGTAGAGTCGAGGAGCCATGTGTCTCATAATACAGATTTTGATTTTGATGTAATAAACATTTTGCAAATTCTCTCTCTCTCTCTCTCTCTCTCTCTCGCTATATATATATATATATATATATATATATATATATATATATATATATATATATAGATATACATACTTGTTTCTCCTTATGTATCTTAATGTTCCTATTATGTCATGGTTTTATTTTTACAAGTGTCACAAATTTCTATCTAGAACATGATTTTATAATGTGGCTATCATTGTATTTAGATGTATTTGAATGTGTTGATAATTTATTTAAACAAAATTTCTTTCCAAGAGACGAACACACAAATACATCCTTAAAATTTTAGAATTTCTGACGCAATAATGCCTATTTAATTTCAATACAATAAGTTTTGAATCAAGTTTAACAAGTAATGCCCTAATACCAAGAGCAATAGCTTCTCATAACAGTTCGATGACTACACTATATTTAGCTATATTGTTAGTTGTACGTCCTAAACATATACCTTGCAAACTCACTAACTCATCTTTGGGAGAAAAAAGTGCCCACGCAGCGGAAGATAGATTTTGTGTACTACAACAAGAACCATCAACAAACCGACATAAGGAAGAGGTTTCGTCGACATATGAAAACCAAGGAGAACATGTGGTAGTAAGGGAAAAACATGTTTACAAACATGAAAAAAATCACACCAAAATAATGCACACTAATGAAACACACACTAATTTACAAACTATCCAAGAAAAATCGAGCATAATACTATTCAGTTAGATCCCATTGTGGGGCTTAGATAACTGATTTCCATTATGAGTAATAGAAACAAGGTTGTAGTTTTGTTAATTTTTGTAACTACAGTCAAATTCCACATTGGATAGATAATATGGTTAATATTATAATTTCATTAGATTTCTCTTTTCGAGAGGACCAAAATCGACCTATAGATCACCCCAATCGGTTAAGAAGAAGTTAAGCTATGAATTATTTTATTATTTTTATGGGTTGGCCTCAACTCATGTGGATTTTATCAAAGCCCCAAGCGGTCCCTCACAAAGTTATAAATAGAAGAGACCCCAGTATCATTTTCACACATTCACTTATGATATTTTCTTCATGCTCTTCTGGTATTGGTTTTTATTTTTTGTTTTGGCTCACATAGGTTCGTCAGGAGAAACTCACACAAGGGTTGAGGGTTACAAAAGAGAGTCTCACATAGATTTGGGTATTATTATCTTGAGCCATGAGCATAGTACTGCAGATCTCGAGGCAGAGTTGCAGGGAGGTTGTGTCTAGGTCGCGACTGAGTTGGTATAACCATAGGTAGACCCTGTTCAGTGTGTGGTTGGGTTTTCTGAGTCAAATCAGGCTGATATGGACCTTGTCCATGTGCACATAGTGCTTAGGTTGTGGTCAGGGCTATTATAATTGTGTGTTCACAGTATCAAGGTCACAACTGAGGGATTTTCTGGGCAGATATGATTTCGATCACAGTCAATTTCTTGCGTAGTGTCTTCATTCATTTGTCACTCAATTACAGTCGCTTCAAAACAATCATTGACAACATCCTCGATTCAGATCTAGGAATACGTAGATGAGATCACTTATTTTTGGCAATACACTGGATCTATGCTTGTGATGTTGTAGATCTGCATATTTGAAGATCTTATAGACGTGTTTCCATTGCATATATGTATTGGGATCATTTTACTCTCTGCTGAAAACTTTTTATGATGACTTATTGAAGAAGAATATTTGAAAGGGTTTCCCCCATAGTGGGGTTTTCCCCTAGTATTGGACCAATCTTCTATCTCTTATGGATGTGCTATTGTCTTATTTGTCACCGCATCAATTTTTATCTCTTCAATTACTATTTATGGTTATCTACAAGGCTAATATTTGGATGCAATGTTAATGAAAAGTAATTTGGGCTAAAGTAATTGATTTAGCATAGAACAATATAAAAATTAACATGATTTCAGAGCTAAGGTAAAGGGAAAGCCCAAGAGAAGGCAAGCAGTGAAGCCCTCATTATCAGAATTCATATATACAAGCCAAGGTCAAGATGTTTTCCTCTACAATCAAGGAGCATGAGAAATTGGGTGATGCGTCTAACTTTGCTGCATGGGAAGTCACATTAGATATCATAGCTAAAAACAATGATGTGCTGGAATACTTTCAAGGAAGGATGCTCAAGCCTCTAGAAAATACCTCCACTACCATCAAGAATAGATTTACTAAATGTGATTCCAAATCAAAAAAATTCATAACTGATGGTTTACAATATCATTTACTTGCACATGTTGGAAATTTAAGAAATTCTAAAGACATATATGACAAGATATTTGGCTTGTATGAAGTCAACAATATAAATGAGATGATCAACTTGAAATATCAACTCAAGGAAGTGAAGATGAAAAAAGGTGAAACTGTTAAGTCTTACATTACAAGGTTATCTTGTCTTAGAGATCAACTCCAGAGGGTTGGAGAGAATGTGCCTGACAGAGGGATGGTTTTAGTGAATCTTAGAGTTCTCCCTTCTATTTGGGAAACATTCATCACTACTATCAATAACAATAACATTATCTCGACATTTGATGAAATTGTTGGAAAGCTTACTCAAGAAAAATCAAGGATGATTGCAAGAGGAAGAATTCAGAAGCATGAAGAAGGAGAGCATGTTGAATTTGTCACCCATAATAAAAGAAAGGGATAAAAAGGAGGGCCCTCTATAATACCTCCTCCTCAAAGCTCAAAAGGAAAGAATGACAAATCACTATCTCATATCAAATGATACAACTGCCACAAGAAAGGTCACGATGCTCATGATTGTCCCAAGAAGAGAAAGAGGCCACAATACAACACCAGAAGTAACACCAATGATAAAATAAGAAGAGACAATCAAAGGTACAACCATGAAAGAAAATATGAAAGGAGAAGAGATTCTTCAAGTGACCATGAAGAAGAACATCATTCTCAAAAGAAGTCAAGGGCTCTCAGGTATGAAATTAATGATGTGAATAAATCTAAATATATTCGCATTTCTCCACTTACTAGTTCTTCTCCATCGGATTTGTGGATAGTTAGTTAGTTGATAGTGGGGCCACTCATCAACTCTCTAGATACAAAGAAGTCCTCTATAATATGGTAGATATGGATACTAAGTTGAAAATAATTCTTGGAGATAACTCCACTCATCCCGTAAAAGGTTTTGGATACGTTAAGTTTTAGTTTAACTCTAGGGAATCAGTATTGCTAAATGATGTTATGTATGTACCAAGTCTAATGAAGAATTTTATTTCTATATCTACATTAGAAGTTAAAGAGATGAGGGTTGCCTTCATCAATGGAAAGTTATTATCTTGGCTTGTTGATTCACATATGAAAGATGCATTCACATAAGGTCTGAGATTTGGGGGACTCTTCAAAGTCATAGGAAGGCCACTTTTATCATTTTTTCATAACATTAATCATCTCAGTGAATTATGGCACTGCAGGCTATATCATTTACACTATGATTCTCTTTCAAAATTGAAGAGACTGGTATCAGGTATTCCTGATGTTTAGGATCATCATGATGGATTTTTTCTAGGTTACGCAAGTGGAAATAAAACAAGGGGACCATTCCCCTCAAGTAAGAAAAAAACAACTGACATCCTCCATCTCATTCATTTTGATATATGTGGTCTGATGCCTATTGAATCTATTGGAGGTCATCTCTATTACATCACCTTCATTGAATATTTCTCAAGAAAGACATCATTGTACTACCTCAAGCACAATGATGCAGCCTTCGAAATATTCGAGGAGTTCAAATAATTGGTCAAAAATAAATCAGGGAAAATAATCAAAGTTTTAAGGTCTAACAATGAAGGAGAATACATGTCAAAATAATTCATAACATGTTGCAAGAAAGAAGGGATCAAGAAGGAAATTATTGTACCTTACACACCTGAATAGAATGGCTTAGCTGAAAGGAAGAATTGGTCAATATTGGAAGTTGCTCCTACCGTGCTTCATGATCAGAAGGTACCAAAGTTTCTGTGGACTGAAGCCACACATGTTGTTGTGTATGTTCAAAATCAAGTGCCCCATCAAGCATTGAGAAACAAGACTCCAGAAGAAATATTTACATGTAACAAACCCAACATCAGTCATATTCATATATCTAGATGTCCTATATTCTTTCATGTGCCAAAATAAAAAATAAACAAGTTGGAAGCTACAGGCATAAAAGGTATGTTTGTGGGTTATTGTGAAAACATTAAGGAATATAGAATATATATTCCTCATTAAAGGAATGTTGAAATTTGCAGGGATGTAACCTTTGATGAAAATGATGCACTTTGTGAATCTAGAGATCTTCCTCTGCCTCCCAAGGAAGATGGTGATGACAAAGATATTCTTGATGGTCCTTCTATGCCTAAGTCAGATGATATTGATACTCCCATTGAGCCTATGGACCCTTTAGATCCACCTATCAGTGATCCTCCTACAAATAAAAGACCGCTTTGGCTTTGTGACACTCTACAGGACAATGATAGAGGTATTCCCATTCATTGATGATTCAGAGAAAGGAAGGAACCTTGTAGGTATCAGGGATATCTAGCTGCTATGAGCACTATGATTCAAGTTGAACCATCCTCATTCGAAGAAGCAGTTAAAGAAAAAGTTTGGAAGAATGTTATGGCCAAGGAGTACGAATCTACTATGGAAAATTATGTATGGCATATTGTTCTGAGACTGCATCGAAATTCTGTTGTGAATTTGAAATGGTTATTTAATATCAAGCATGGAATCGATGACAACATTGAGAAATTCAACGCAAGGTTTGTATCTCTAGTTTTCTTTGAGAAAGAGGGAGAATATTATGATGACATATTTTCACCTGTGGCTCGATATAAAACTATATGTTCAATAGCTTCCCTTGTTTCTAGTCAAGGATGGACCCTTAATTAGATGGTTGTAAGTACCACTTTCCTCCATGGTATGTTATAGGAATAATTGTATGTAGAACAGCCACATGGATTTGAAGTAGAAGATCATAGAATACATGTTTACAGGTTGAAGAAAGCATTGTACAGATTGAAGCAAGTAGCATGAGATTGGTAGGCTCATATTGACATTTATCTAATGACACAAGGTTTCATAAGAATAAATTCTAATCCCAACATTTATTTTAAGGTTTTCCAAGGTTTTCCACTGATTTTGGTTCTATATGTTCACAAACTATTCTTAACAGGAAGTGAACCATTTATGATCAAACGTAAGAGGAAGCTAGCCTCTGAAATTTAGATGAAAGACCTCGGTCTCATGTGAAAAGCTTTGGGCCTTGAGGTGTGGAAAATAATTGGTGAGATATTTCTATCACAGGGAAAGTATGTAGTGAACCTACTGGAAAGGTTTTGTATGACCGAGTGCAAATCCATGACTACTTTGATGGAGATCAATTTCAAGAAGCTATGTGAAAATGCAATCGAGCCTGATATGGAAAATACATATGAGTATAGATAGTTGACTAGGGACCTGATTTTCCTCATGAACACACATTTAGATATTTTTTATGCAGTTGACACATTGAGTGAGCTCATGACTACGCCCCTTCATGCACATTGGATTGCGACCAAACATGTATTGAGATACTTACATGGTTCAATCACACTTGGTATGATATATTCTACTAGAGATATCCAACTTCATGGATACACTGATGTTGACTAGGCAGGTAATGTCACTGACAGAAAGAGTACATATGGATGTTGTTTCAGCCTTCGTTCTTCCATGATATCCTAGATGAGTAGGAAGAAAAAGTCAGTAGCATTGATCACCACGAATAAAAAAAAAAATTGCTACTAGCACATCTAGTTGTGAAATTGTGTAGTTAAGGAAGCTCTTTGGTGAGCTCTTTGGTCAATTCTTACAAACTACATTGATATACTGTGATAACAAGAGCGATATATTTTTGGAAGGAAATCATGTGTTTCATGAAAATTCCAAGCATATCAAGATTCGATATAACTTTATCTGTGACATGGTGCAGAGAGGAGTTTTTAGAGTTCACCACATCTCCAATGATAAGCACATAGCATATATTATCACCAAGGAACTACCGAAATGAATGTTTTTGGTCTTCAAATAACATCTTTTACTGATGGATGTAGCCCCTCGGATAAAGGGCATCACTGATCAAGGACACTGGGCAAACTCTTCCTACCTTGCTTGAGTTCTTAGGGTGAGGAATTCAGAGAAAGGGCTCCCGGAGTTGAGGGATCTCTGGAAAATATGGCACTTGCCTATATGTTCACTAGGGTTGATATGTTGCTACCCTATCTTCATAGAATCGAAGATATTTCTCTCCTATTTGATCTATGCAGATTATGCCCCAGTTGGCATCATACCCTCAAGCAAGGCTTGATGGGAATATCGGTCCTCGTTTGGCCAACGAGTTGAGGGTGTACTTGAGGTGTACAACCGAAGTCGATTATGGTACAGGTGTTCTACCACTTGAATTATGAGAGTCATTGATGGGAATATTAGTAGGCATCATGATTGGGTTGAAATTTTCTACCCTTTTATGATTCCGGGTTGAGACTGAGCTCCCCGATGAGATTCCAATGTCGGAGATGTGCCCCCCTATGTGATGAAGTATCTTTTTGCTAAGTACGAGTGGAAGATATTTCTCCCCAATTCTTCATCTTCTATATTCCATAAAGTTTCAACAGATGGAATTGAGTTGTGATGACACCTTGAGGTAAAAATCTACAAGTAGAGATTACCAAGTGGAATTATTCCTAGTTGAGAGGGAGTGTTAATTTTTTAAACTAGAGTCAAATTCCACATTGGACATATCATATGGTTAGTATTACAATTTCATTAGATTCCTCTTTTTGAGAGGACCAAAATAGACCTATAGATTGTTCCAATCGTTTAATAATAATTTAAGTTATGAATTATTTTATTATTTTTATGTATCGGCCTCAACTCTTATGGATTCAGTCAAAACCCCAAGCAATCCCTCTCAAAGTTATAAATAGAAGCTATCCCAAGATAATTTTCACACATCCTCTCATGATATTTTCTTCATGCTCTTTTGGTATTAGTTCGTATTTTCTATTTTGGCTCACACAAGCTCGACAGGAGAAGCTTGTGCAAGGGTTTTGGGTTACAGAAGAGGGGCTCACATAGATCTATGTCTTCTGAGCCTGATCCATGGCCAAAGTACTACAGATCTTGGGCCAGAGCCATCGGCGGGCAGTGTCAAGGCCTTGGATAAGCTGGTATAGCCATGGGAAGACCATGTTCATGACGCAGTTGGCATTTCTGAGCCAGATCGGGTTGATATGAACCTCAGTCGTGGGCATAAATTTCTTAGGTCATGGTCAAGGCTAATATAACCACAGCCTCACCGTGTTAATGTCGTTCTTGAGGGGTTTTCTGGGAAAATTTTATTTGGATCACAATTAGTTTCTTTTGCTGTGTCTTCATTCATCTCTCGCTCAATTACAATGACTTCAGAACAATCATTGATAGCATATTGGATTTAGATCTAGGACTAGGTAGCTGATATCACTTATTTTTGGTGATACATTGGATCCATGCTTGTGATGTTGTAGATCTGCAGATATGAAAATTTGATATACTTGTTTTTGCTGCATATATGTATTGAGCTCATTGAAATTTTTATGGTGATCTATTGAAGAAGAATATTTGGAAGGGTTTTGCCCATAGTGGGGTTTTTCCCTGGTCTTGGACCAATATGTTGTGTATTATGTTTTTTCTATTGTCTTCATTTTCACTGCATGCATTGTTCTATCTTAAATTATCGTTTAATGTTATTTAAACTGCTAATATTTTGATGCATTGTTAATGAAAAGTAATTTAGGCTAAAGTAATTGATTCAACATAGAAAAATATGAAAAATTAATAAGTTTTACCATTGGAATTGCATGTAGGCATTGCCTCAGCCCATTTTTGTGAAATAAATAATAGAAAACCTATACCCATGCCCCCTGGCCGAGGGAGGGTTACAATTCATGAAAAAAATCCCTATTTAGAAAATGGACGAACGGTAATAACTAGGTATAAGGGAGTGGATAGAGCTCTGATGTGAATTTTTTTTACTATCCCTGGTTGCACAAAGATGTCCCTGGGAATAGTTGTTGAGATATTTCCCATATTTCTTTCAGACAACACATTGTGGACTTGAAAGGGAGTCTGAAGGGGAGAAATCATTGCAGGTGAAACTAAAGAATCCAGATAGGTAGGAATTGCTCCAAGACTAGGAAGAAGAGAGGAATGATGATGGATATTATTCCACAAATTTTCTTCAAGAGACATGACTTCAATGATTGTTTCGTGAGTCCGGAAATTTTCCTTTAAAATATAATCAAAATCCAAAGAAATAGTCCAAGAGGATTACGAATACGAGGCTAGGACCATACTCAATTGGTTATTGGTTTCAGATGTAGCCACAGAAGCCAAAATGACAGCTTTATAAGCTTATTCAACGGGGTTGAGTGGCATGGCGTCACCAAAATGGTCAATCTGATCAAGGTTGGGTATGATCCAAGGGTCAATAATAGATGATATAATGTTAACCGAGGTAACGTTGGGTAGAAGAATGGAAAAGTTCCCATCAAAGGTGAGTCTTTGAAAATACCCACACCGACGCTCTCATAAGGTATACTTTATTTCCCAATGTTAGGTATATTACTAGTTGAATATTTAATGGAAAAGAAGGCTAGTTGGTCTACTGTGACAATCTTTCCTTGATGGGGGAAACAAAGTATACGAAACTGAGTAGAAATCACACAAACCATTGCATGAGTCTAGCTATGACCAAGTAGAAGGTTATAATTGAGATTTGTGTCAACAACTTCTATCTTCATATTGATAGTTTTACCTTCTAACTAGATAGGTAAGGCGTTGAGAATACCATATGGATGTAAACCTCTTCAATCGAAGGCTTCTAAGGTATTCGAGGAATGGTTTAGAGGAGGAGACCCAAGGGATTTCCAAAATGAGATGGACATGATGCATGCGGAGGCTTCTTCATCAACAATAATCCTATGAATAGTCTTGCCCATAATGACAACTTGTATGAGAAAAGAAAGTTGAGGTGGTAGGTGAGGAACATGGTTTTCAAGATAAAAATATATCAAGCTTGAATACGTGGGATCAATTCCTCCAATGGAAAATAGAAAAGCCTTCCTTTGTTATGGACATGTCATAAGGTCTTCCAAGTCCAACATCAGTGAGGGTGCCAAATCATCTATAATATTGTAGTGTTGGGTAGCTCACGCATTCGGATTATAAGACATTTTCCGAAGAACACCTTTGGGGGCTATTCGAACTATGGAATCAGTGCTAGGTTTCTCAATACGGAGAGGACTAGAAATAGGTGGGGTGGAGCAAGAGGTTATGTTAGTGAAATATTTATCCACCACGGGTTTTCCAGGAGTCAGATAATATTTTGATCTAGTAGCTACATGAATAGGTTTCATGCCTCTTATGAACACTTCAAAGCTTCTGAAGGTTTTTCCTTGAGATTGATCTACCATTTGTTTCTACTGGGATGGGAAAGGTTCCTTCAGCACAACTGGTGCTCCTATGGTTCCTTTTAGAAGACGACATAGTTTGACACGACGGGTATAATCCTTACCGTAATGATCATCATCACAAGTAAGGCAAAGAAACTTGGGTTTTTTTTCTTATGAATCGTTAGCATACGGCTTTGGGGAATCCTATTTCAAGGTATCTTGCTTAGTTTTCCCTTTACCCTTCTTCTCACCTTTCAAGGATTTATCTTCTGTGGTAGACTAGAAAACATTTACCTCTGCGGTTTTACCAGGATTCTTTTGGTTGTTTGCAATATGAGCGGTTGCAAAAGCTGGAGTAGATTTTATACTACCAGACTACTGAGTCACAGATTCAATGACAACATCAATGGGTGTTGAATATGCAAGCGTAGAAGATGCAGGACTAGTTGAAGGTCATGGGGCATCAGGTAGAAATTCATACAACGAGCCATATTGTGAATAGACTAAGTCCAAATACTGGGCATGGGCGATGGCTTGTCCTTCAGTCACACAACCACCAATGGCTATGTATTTAGCGATAGGAGGGATGAATGATTTGGTAAACCATTCAATTAAAAGCTAATCCAGGTTATCAAATTTGATGAGATGATTCATGTGTCTCCATTCATTGATATGATCAGAGATATGAGTAGAGGTTATCTGAATATGTTAAAATATGTACCATTTAGCGGCAACGCCTATGAAGGTACACTGAAAATGATGCAATCAGATTGAATCATCTCTCCAAGAGTTAGAGGAAAACCAAAGGTGGTAAGTCATAACATATGCTTGAGGGTCTTCTCCAAAATTTCCTTCAAACTTGGGACAATCGCCAGGTATTTTTGTTGGTACTGGAGGCCAATACGATGAATGTAGTATCGGGTCATTTGTGAGTTGTGACACATCCAGTAATTCCAATGTTGCCAAAAATGACAGTTGAGTATTATATGGGGTATAGGGTCTCTGGTATGCACAAAATTGGGTGTTCCAACCTTGTTGAAATTATTTTTTCCACCACTAGGGTGGGTTTTTACCAAAAGGAGGTTGATAAGGACCAAATTTCCCATGCTCTTGTTGGAAGGGTGTTTGCTGGTAAGGCCCATGTTGCAGCCACGATTGTTGATGAGGTCATTGTTGCAGTTGCTGCTACTTTGGGTAAGGTCCTTACTGCAGCTACTACTGCAGGTATGGTATTTGCTAGGGCTTTTGGTAAGGTCCATGTTGCAGTTGTTGATATCATCCCTGCATAAACTAAGGATAAGGCCCCTGTTGCAGTTTTTGTTACGATCCCTGTTGTAACTGTTGGTAAGGCATTTCTTGGGATTGCTGGTAAGGGTTACCAGGTCTAAGAGGATGTGTTCCAGTTTTCCCCAATGAAGGATTGTGACCATACTGCATTTGGGGACCTGCTTGTGGATTGGTCGAAACAACTTCTAATAGGATTTGAGATTGTTGAACATGTGGTTGTTGGAAATATCATTTTTGAACATATGGATGTTGATATGAAACTTGAGTCGAGGAGACTTAAAGACCTTGCAAAGGTGTCCCTATAATATTCCCAAATGGGGAATGCAGAAATACAATGCAGAAAGAGAGGAAACTAACGTAGATCATATTTTAAAATCATGAGGCCAATATGGAGACCTTTCATGTGTTATTACAGCAGCAAAAAGTTTGTAAAAAGTGGCCCATAAGATGCATAACAAGAAAATACAAGTCTCCAATGTAAGAAATCCTAAAAATCAGGTGATGCAACCATGTATAAAGACTGAAAAGGCCTTACAACATTATTTTATTGGCTCTGCAACAGATGTAGATTACACATTAGATCTAGAGAAAGTATGTGGACAAAAAGTTAGATCTATACCATATCTATACACTATACAAGCTCCTCTGTTGAACCCTTTAGGGTTTTCAGAAAAACACCAAGTACAAGATGTAGATCTGGGATCTAAGACTGCATTTCTATGGAAATATTTAGATATGGAAAGTAGATCTAATCTAATATAAATAATAAAATGATCTCCTCCAACAGATCTCCAAATTGAAGGGTAGATCCCTAACACCTTGAAAATCACTCTCCAAATGACGTGTTGAAACACCCTGCAAATACACCTATAGGAATAACATAGATCTAGATCTATACTGCATTGTAGGGATCAAAATGATGTTGGACACATGCCAAGATCTGAAAATTATGCTCAATATGTTCAATACTATCCTCCCAATGAATTGAAACCATCCTCCACTGAAAAGAAGCATTGAAATGGACTAGATCTGCAAGATCTAATCTCCACTTGCTACAACTTGCAAAAAAAGTCAAACCTTCAATAGGATTTGTGTTGTAGTTGAAAGAAGTAGCTTGGCCCTAAGCGAAATAGTGGACAATGCAATACAAACTCTCCCAAGATCTACTCAAAGGGAAGAGGTGGGATTCCAAACCAGGAACACCCAATGCTAAACAACATTCAATCTCAACTAAAAAGCAATACATATGATATATGTCTAAACAGAGAATATATTCAGAAATATAATGTTCATCATGAACCTTCTAATGTTTCCATCCCCTTCCTTTTATAATACAAGAGCTTACAAACCCTAAACCACCTCTAATGAAATCACTTCTTTCACACAAGGCATGTCCATCTAAAATTGTGATGTGCCTCATTGATGGCCACTCCTCCAAGACAGCGCTATATATTTGGTTAAGATTGACCCATGCAACATGTTTTAGCCCCTATTCACACCTTAGGGTGCATTATTCAGCTTAAAATATGATCCACTTTCACATGAGAAGTGGTTTTATTCACAATAAAGAGTCTTATGGGTCTCCCCACCCACTTATTCACCTATCAGTGTGAAAAAACAAAATTTTAGCATTCCCATTAGTTGTAGGCTAATTTAGGAATATTACAGTCCTCCCCTCCAAAAATTTTCTTGTCCTCAAGCAACTTTAAGGATATTGAAAAATCTCCGATGGATAAACCAAATATCTTTCATCATGAAAAAATTGGAGGTATATGGAAAGAGTTATATGTTGTCCATTGGCCTCCTTAAGGCATGAGAGATGATAAATGTGGGGTGCTTCATCCCCAATGAGAAACTCCAATAGCCATGCTATCATCCAAACAAAGTGAGCCATCCCCGGTAGCTCATAGAAATAGTCACCAATCCCCTGCTTATGCAATGTGTAGGGGTTGCATGGCTGAAAATGAGAGGTAAGATTGTTCAACTTACATTGTATCTCCCTCCGTTTATGATCAATTTGGAGCTGTTGATCCTGGGCTACAATAATATAGTCCTCATGAGGCCAAAAGATACTTGGAATCTCGTGATTCCATTCATTGGTTCTAGGGAGCCTCCTTGCCTAATCCTCCATGCATATAGTGACCCGAGTGTTATCACCATATGGGCTCCAAAAGAGATATGGAATAAGTGTCATATGACATCTTGGATGGTTAAAATAGTCCCTCAATTGAGACCAGCGTTGTTCTTCTTCTTTTTGTCTCAAAACATGACATAATAAGTGGCCATCCCACCACCCTCTTGCTGCCATAAGCTTCTCAAAAGCTTGAAAATAGTAGAGGATATTAGGTGTTGGCTGAATATGATCCAAGCCAACCATGTCTTGCCAAAAATCCTCCCATGTGAGAGGCTTCTCCGAAAGACATAAGTCAAACATATGGCCTCTTGCATAAGGAAACAAGTGATATAATGTAGTACCCATATAATGTCCCATCCTCCCTTTGAAGCATGAATAAATGTGGGAAGTTTCATTCCCAATGGACACATCCAACCAATGTGTCATCCCTCCAATCATGTCCCCAACAAAATTAAGATCAACATCATTATGTAGGATCAAAACCAGTGATACATAAACAAACAAATGCAATTATGGAGGTGGATCATAGTCCCACATGTGGAACCAGCGTAGTAGATCTCCTGAATGCATCAGATAGTGATATGGTAAGTGGTTTCCCCACCACTTAATTGCTGCCCAAGTAGTCTCTCCATGGCTGAAGGTGTGAGATATATTTGGTGTTTTTGGAATGCACCCAGAATGATACAATATCTCCCTTTGTCCTCTAAGGGAGTGGCCATGTTAAAAAATGTTTGTGGCCCAAAGTTGGCCATGAAATTTGTATGCAATAACACCCCTCTTAGGAGCTATGGCCTACATATAAATGGTAAAAGAATAAAAGTAATAATAAAATGAATCATGAGATACAAAAGCATATTCTTTACCAAAATTTCTCTACATACAAATGGAGTGGTGCATAGATCTATCTCTTCTCTTTCCCAAAGAGGAAAAAAGTGGTTGAATTGACTCCTCCATAGAGTCATGTATTTTCCCCATCTCCACATGGTTCATTCATCTTTTAGAATGTTGATATAACTCCTCTTCAAAGCCTTCCCAAGTGTAGAACTCCATGATAGTGTTGAAATCCTTCATAGAATAAGTATGGCTGAAAAAGAATTCTTCTTGTGCTCTTTGTAGCAACTTCTCCTTGAGATTGGAAGCTCTAGATAAGAATATCCTACCACGATGATAGATGAATTCATCTTGGACTGAATAGCCCTCCTCTTGTAGCTAGTCATCAAGTATCATGCATGTGAAAAGATCCTTTGAATAATCCACCAATAGCTGGGGTTTCCAATATGGATCTAAGCTTCCCAATAATGGCAGTGCTGTAGAATTATAAAATGAAGTAGCTGTCACAACATCACTCTCCTCTTTGACATGCTTAATCCCAAAGCCACATGTTGGAGTAATGTAACTCCACCTTTGTTGCCTCTCTTGTAGTTGATCCTGCCCAAGACAAGATTGAAGTACGTGGAAGTCAACCTCCCTTTGAAAGGTCTCTTTCTTCCAAAACTTCCATAGTTTGGCCCATGCATGCAAGAGTGTTAATACCCTCTTGTCGTATTCAGAAAATATTTCTCATGTGTGGAAGTATCATTTTCTGCTCCAAGACTATGGAGTGGCTATTTGACATCATGCTCATGTCATCATAGATCTCTGAATCATTTTTCAGCACAAATAGCTGAGTGGGAGATGGCAATGTCCATATCAAAAAATTTCTTGCCTCTCCTTGGTACCCATCAAAGGTTTCCAGCGCTGCAGTAGCTTCTCTCAAGGCTCCTTCCTTGGCCAAATATGGAAATGCTACACTATGTTGAGAGAACTCTTTATTCATCTTCCAATCAGGGGGTTTCCCTGGTGGAATTCCTCCATGCAAAGAGACATCAAAATCAGAAGTAGATTGTATGAATGAGTGGACTAATTTGTCCCTCCCTTTGCTACATAATTCAATCTCCTTCTTCTTAATATAAACCACTTGAAATAGACAGGGGTGCATGCTCCTCATCCTTGGATGTTGATCCATCCTTTCTCCTCCTCCTTGAATCAAGGTGTTACTACCCATGACTACTGTCACATGATGCTCCTTGGGAACCTTTTGCAAAGATGCAAAAGCTCCTCCCCTTGCAACAATAACTTCATGCCCATCCCCATGTGGTGATGGTCCTTCTTCTTAAGTGACAACGCTATTACTGCCTTCCTGCTCTTTCCCCTCATCAATATTGGAGAGTACCTCATCAGTAATGAGAGAGCCTAGATCTTGGTCTTCCTTTGAAAGAGGAATCTCCATGTCTTCCTTTTGAGAAGAAAGCTCTTCATGCAATGGATCTTGCCCTTGGCAAGGTATCACACAATTTTTTATCCCCTTCAATAGAAATCTGAATTGGAGTTGGTATAACAGATCTTTCCAACTCATGCAAGGGTTTTGAATGTTCATGCTTTGCTAGCTCAATCAAAGATGTTTCAGCTTCTCTTACATCAAATCCCTTCACTAATCTCTTAGTGAATCTTGCATAAGTAGATATATTTCCATTCTTTAATGAAAAGGATTCCAATAACCACCAAGCATAAGCTTTACCTTTAAGATGCAGCACTGCTATCCTAAAGGCTTCCTTTTCTGAAACTCGATGTAGATGAAAATAGGAGTCTAGTTGATCTATCCAATCCTTGGTAGTGCATGTGGAGGATCCATCAAATTTTGCCAAAAATAATCTACCTCTTCTTCTTCTATTGTGCTTGCTAGGTCTCATTTCCTCCTTGAGTTGGAAAAACTCTTGGAAGTTCAAGTGCTCCTTGAATCTCCAAGATTGAGATTCATACTCCTGAATATAATCACTCAAAGTCTCCTCCTTTGGTGCATCTTCTTTCTCCATCTCTCTTGCAGTAAATCTGGGCATAATATAACGTTGTGGATCTCATTGTGTGGTTGAGTGCTTACACACATAATATGAAGAACTGGGGCTTACTTCATATGAAAATCTTCTTGAGGGATCTTCATGTCTTTCCCTCCTCATTCCCTTGATTTATCTTTTAAACTCATGAACAGTTTGGAGAAGAAGTCTTGAGATCTCCTTCCCTTTCATTCTTCTAGATAATAGGGTTTTACCCTTGTCTTATTTCTCATTATTATAATCTAATCTTCTATGTCTTCTTTCTTGATATCTCCTCCCTCTATCAGTGAGAGGCCCTCCTTCTTCAGAAGACATATTTCCATTTTAGAAAGCACAGGATGTGCCAAGATGATGCTTTGATACCACTGTAATATTCCAAAATGGGGAATGCAGCAATACAATGCAGAAAGAGAGGAAAATAATGCATATCATCTTTTATAAAGCATGAGGCGAATATGGAGACCTTTCATTTGTTATTAGAGCAGCAAAAAGTCTATAAAAAGTGGCCCATAAGATGCATAACAAGAAAATACAAGTCTCCAATGTAAGAAATCCTAAAAATGAGGTGCTGTAACCATGTATAACGACAGAAAAGGCCTTACAACATTATTTTATTGGCTCTACAATAGCTACATATTACACATCAGATCTAGAGAAAGTATGTGGAAAAATTTTTAGGTCTATACCAAATCTATACACTATACAAGCTCCTTTATTGAACCCCATTGGGGTTTTCAACAAAACACCAAGTACTATTGAGATCTAAGACTGCAGATCTATGGAAATATTCAGATCTGGAAAGTGGATCTGATCTTATATAAACAATAAAATGATCTCCTCCAATAGATCTCTAAAGTGAAGGGCAGATCCCCAACACCTAGAAAAGCACTCTCCAAATGATGTGCTGAAACACCCTGCAGATGCACCTACAGGAATAACGCAGATCTGGATCTATACTGTGCTATAGGGATCAAAATGATGTTGGCCACTTTCCAAGATCTGAAAATGATGCTCAATATGTTCAATATCGTCCTCCCAATGAAGTAGAACCCTCCTCCACTGAAAAGAAGCACTGAAATGGACTAGATCTGAAAGATCTAATATCCACTTGCTGCAGCTTGCAAAAACAGTCAAACCCTCAATAGGAATTATGTTGTAGTTGAAATAAATATCTTGGCCCTAAGCCAGCTAATGTAAAATGCAATACAAACTCTCCCAAGAGCTACTCAAATGGAAGAGGTGGGATTCCCGACTAGGAACACCCAATGCTAAACATAATTCATTCTCAGATAAAAAACAAGAGATATGATATATGTCTAAATAGACAATATATTCATAAATATAATGTTCATCATGAACCTTCTAATGATGCCATCCCCTTCCTTTTATAAGACAAGAGCTTGCAAACCCTAAACCACCTCCAATGAAATCAATTCTTTCACACAAGGCATCTCCATCTAAAACTATGTTGTGCCTCATTAATGGCCACTCCTCCAAGACAACGTTGTATATTTGGTCAAGGTTGACCTAGTCAACATGTTTTAGCCCCTATTCACACCTTAGGGTGCTTTATTCAGCTGAAAATTTGATCCACTTTCACATGAGAAGTGGTTTTATTCACAATAAAGAGTCTTATGGGCCTCCCCACCTAGTTATTTACCTATCAATGTGACAAAACAAAATTATAATATTCCCATTAGCTGTAGGCTAATTTAGGAATATTATATTCCCCATGAAATAACTTGACACAAATGAAACTAACATTCCACCTGGGTTAGAGGTAGCAATAGTGGGTTGGCCTGCCCCTGATGCATGTCCATAGTTCACATAGTTTCCACTAGAAATAGGAGGTACATAGGGAAGATGTGGTTTCCCCCTATGTGGTGGTATATAAGAGCCTGTAGGTTTCCCACTCAAAGGGGGAACTATGGTTACTGTCTATAAGGTCAAAGTGGAAGAGGGCCCAAGAGTAACCTACATTTCACCTATAGTTACTTTAGGTTGGGCAGAGGGATGTGTAGGCATAGCTTCGTTTGCAACAAAAACTCTAGAAGTAGGAGTGAAACCAGATGACCAAATAGGGTTATGATAAAGTGAAGTTGCACCAGAAGTTCCTGAAACAATATCACCAAGAGAGGTGTAACCCGGTGTGACCGAGGATGCACTATGACCAGAAGGTGTAGTTGGCCCACTTCCCAAATCGTAGGAACCATAAGGAAATTTTCAGGTGAGAAGGGTGTTTCAGGATCGACTTCTAGAGTATGAGTTGCAGATGTCTCCAAAGGAGTACTCTGGTGTGTGTTCTCAAATGGAGGATCAACACCACTTGTCTCCATGTTTGGCAAAAACAATTCTCGAACTAGAATCTTAGATGCACTAGTAGAAGAGACCAAAGGTATGTTGGGAGTATCAAAGGGGCTATAATGATGCAGAGGTGATAAACAAATAGGGTCAGTTTCTATATAAAAGAGTTTATTTGGAGAAAAAATAAGGAACTCCAAAGTAGGCTCAGGAATATGCAGAGGAGAGTCTTGAGATAAGTGACCAACTCTTAAGGATGTGGTGGGGAAGCAAGGTATTGGACACTTAGGATGATACGAAGTTCAACACCTTGGTTCTCAAGAGGTTCAGATACAATATCCATAATCTTGTTTTGGACTCTTTGAGGTGACATGTCAACTTCAGAATGTGAATGGGATACAACAGGGGAACTATGCGTGTGGCGCGACCGAGGAATTGGTGGCTCTACCATGATGATTTTTTCCCAAAATCAGTTATGTGCTAGTTAATATTTTGGGCTTAATTCCAATTAAAAATTAACCATTCATTTTGAGGAAAAAGGAGTTGTGGACATGTAAGATGTTATTCTGTGGGCAATAAATTTTACAAATTAACAATAAATAAATCAAAAAGGGATAATCTAGGAATAAAGGATTACCAAGAAACGGTGAACCACGATATACACCTTGGCTAACCAAGGACTTAATGTACAAAAACCAATCTCACTGAATGTTGTATTCGGTGTATCACGGTTTACAAGGAAACCGACACAGTTACCTATGGATGGATAGAAACCTAGTGGGGACTCCCAAAATATATGTGCTGATAGAGGGAGTGCAGTCCATATTAGTATTATCTAATGCGTAACCAATCGATGAGAGAATTCCCATATTCTTATCATGCGTGGAGTGCCTCCGATATACTCGAAAGTATTGGAGAACGATCCTGTACACTTTCATATGTGGAATAGGATATCACCCCCAGGATAAAATGTTGGAAAACAATGATAAATCCTATGTTTTATGATGTCAGAACATGTCTCTAGCCTATACCTCTAAATTTTTGTGTTAATGTTCCAAATGCTCCTTAAGTTAATTTAGGTAAATTCTAAGTTGCTCTTGATTTACATTTCGGTTTTAAGGCTCAAATATTGATGTCACCTGGACACCTATGATGCAACTAATATGAGAAAAGGACTCTTTTCATTTCGATGAAAGATATCTAGTATAGGGAAGGAATTCAAACATTGATGCAATCCAACAAAGATGCAGAAAACAATAACTTCCAAAATAGAACTTTCACTTTCAGTTTTTAAATACGAAAATGAAAGAGTAAATGAAATTGAATTCACCAAAGTTCACCTATATGAAAAAAAAAATGGATTTTTCTTTTAAAATGAAAAAGATGCACTTATCAGCTTTCAATCACTAAGCAATGTAATCTGTGATTGATGATAATATCAAAAATTGATTTTCCAATGAAATGCAAACTAATGAAATTTTCATAAGAAATGATCACTGTTTTTTGTGATCTGAAATGGATAGCTCACTTGTTATGCTATGCAAGCACCTCCCACTTAGTTAAACAAATTAAGATCTTGCTTATACTTGATAGTGTAGAATTGAATACTTGAATCAGATGTATGTGCTTTAATTATTTATGTGTGAGGAATTAAACATTTGCTTTTGCTGATTAAAAACATGTACAACAAGCATAAAGTGCAGAAAATTAATCATCAACACATAACAGAAAATTTATTAAAGGAGTTCACCCATATGTCTTGGGCTACATCTCCTTAAGTCTTTTTCAATTGACTTGGCTCTTTGGGATTAAGATGGATTTTTCATTTTACAAGTTTCTAATTAACTCCAATGGGTTTAGAATACCATCATACCCCTGGAATAACTTCTAACTCTCTGGAAATGGACCTAGGCTCCCTTTGACTTGACTTCTTTTGTAGGTGCCCTTAAGCTTCCCTTAGCTTATGTTTTGCACAAAATACCTTAGAAATAATTTTATGTCCCTGAAACCTTTTCTACTATCTCCAAAAAATATCACTAATCCAAAATAGCCTATTCATTTGCACAAAATGAGCTATGGCTCCCCAAACTAGGTCTCCAACTCCTGTTGGCCCTGGGCACCCCAAAACTTCTGTGTGGCTTCTTCGGCTCTATAATTCTCCAAATGTATCTTAAAATCCCTCCAATGGATTTAGAATGTCCAAAATAGTTATAATAGACTATTCACTTGTTGAAATTGGCCTCTGGCTTCTCTAGCTACGCCTCCAACACCTAGTGGCACCCCGTGGCGCTAGGCTCACTAAAAAATTCTCTGTAGAAGATCAGCCTTCAGAAGTCTCCAAAAGCTTCTACAAATCCTTCCATTAGATTCAAAAGTTTCAATATAGTTATAATATACTATTGGTTTGTTGACAATGGTCTTTGGTTGCCCTGGATATGCCTCATTCTCCTATTGGCTCCTGGTGGCCCTCGTGGCTCTTGGAAATTATCCGAAGAAAAATCACACTCAAAAGTCCTCTGTTGGCTCTTCAAATCACACCAATGGCTTCAGAATGTCTAAAACATCCAAAAATGACTATTGGTTTCCTGATAATGGCCTCTAGCTACCCTAGCTAGGTCTCATTCTGTTGTTGGCTCCTAGTTGCCCTAGTGGCCCTTAGAACTTATATGAATAAAAATCACTCTCAAAAGTTCTCTGATGGCTCTGAAACCCTCACCAATGGCTCTAGCATGCTCCAATTAGCTAAGAATGACTCTCTGTTCACTGAGAATGGTCAAAAATTGAGTCTCCAACTGATTTTCCCAGTTACACCAAGGAGAGCTCCACTAAAAGTGGAGGACTTCAGCTAACTTGTGTTAAAATAACCACTTTCCACCAATTTTTGGGTGCACTTCAAATAGCCTGCCGAATAAACCATGGCATTTATTTAATTTTTGGGTGGTTGGACACATGCCATTCCACTCCGTGGTTATTGTTTGATGGTTATCGAAACTACGGGCTTAAACTTCGGTTTGAAATGGGTTGAACCCCGTGGTAAGCGTTATGGGTTAGCCTGACCGCGCGGAGAGTAACTGTTTATTGTTGCATGTGAAAACTCTTAACATAAATGCTGCGGAGACTTTGTGAGGTTTAAAACTGTCACATTTAACTTTGAACGTGACCATGTGAATGCGCTAATGGAACCGTTAGCTGGCGCGTATGTCGGTCAGGTTTACATTTGCGCCGATTTTTTAGCCCTTGGGTCATGGGCGTGATCCTATGGGGGAGGGGCTAGCCCCTCTGCTCCCTCGCATGCAACACATTTTAAATCCAGATATGCCATTGGTCCTATACCTTGTAAGAACCACTTGTGTGGCGTGTTGGCACGCGAGCGTGCTAGTTGGGAGGATTTCGAGGGTTCAAGCCTCGCCTCCCATATAAATTTTTGACCAATGGTTGGGCCCATGTGGCAGCCTCTAGGATTTCCACGTGGCACTCTTTGATTGGCCCGTTGAAACCATTCAACGAGCTAGACTTTGACACTTTCCCTCCAACAAATGGCTTGGAAGGAATATTATAAGGAATATTCCAAGTGTATTCTAGGAATATTCTTTTTTTCTAACTGTACTTTTGCCCAATCAACCCTAGTCAAATGTCAAAATTTGCAGTTTAATGGACTTTTCAAAATGCGATAAATTCTTCATACGGTATCGGTTTTTTGAACCATTCATGGTGCCAGAATCAAGAAGACAAGATATCCCAGACACTCAGGCTCAACACACTTTTGAAAACTTTGAAATTTGAGCTATCACGTAGGTCCTGATCCAAATCTGATCACTCCTCCCCATTGGGAATATTTTGGACCCCAAAAGACTTGATTACCTATTCAGTAGATTAGAGTACAACTCCCACATCTTTCCAGCCTCCATCCACTTTTCCTTGCTTGGCTTAGTGCCTTTGAGCCCCAACTCGAAGGTAGTCAAAACTTCCCCTCTTTGATACTCTTGTCCTCTTGTCAAGAAATGTATCTTCCTTGAGCTCATCCAGAATTTCTGGCGAGAAGGTAGTTGAACATCATTTCCTTAATCATCGATCAATGGTGGCTCATACAAACGTAAGTTTTCAATATAAAAAACTAAATACATTTTCATATGTACAAAGGAATGTAAGTCTTACTAGGTCAAGAAGTCAAACCACTTCTTACCAAGACACTTCCATGGCAATTTTTCTTGCTGAAAATATTATTCTTGTGGATCATCTAGACTCACATCGATGATTGAATATTTGGTTCCATTTTCGCCAGTATTTTTATCCTCTTGCTTAAAATTCTTGGGATGATTGGTTGGATGCAGTGTCCAACATTGGGCAATAATATGTCCCTTCTTCTGGCAATGTGTGCAAGTATTTTGCATCTTTTGTACAAGTTTCCTTCTCTTTTACTATTTCCCATATGCCTTCATCCTCTTCCAGCATTTTGAAACTTCATGGTTACACAAACCACAATAGTAACAACAACACTTTCTACCATTATTGCATGCAGATTTGTCATGCTTAACAAAATCATAATCAACTTGACTATGGGAAGAATTATACCTCAAATTTTTCTTTGGATGTCCATCCTTTTTACCTTCTTGAGAAGATGAACTAGAAGAGGTTCCAACTCTCTTTTGAAGACCAACATCAGTGTTCATGTCTTGATAGCTATCAAAACTTTCTTTCTCTCCATAGGCTACATTTCTACATACATCTCGCTGCAACATAGGCTTCAAACAATGGCATTCATCTTGAATACAATCTTGACATGTTTGTGGGTGAACTTGCAACAAAAGTTCTTCTTGGAACTGTCTCAGGTGCCTTCATGGCTTTAGAGTTTTCACCATAAGATTGAACATAGCCTAGACCAAACTTCTTAGGCCTTTCCTCAACCATAATAGGCTCAATCATGTCTTGTGCATGTTTTCCTAGACCCTTTCCTTCATAGCCCATTTTTAACATCAATTTGGACCCTATACCTCTCATGTGTTTTCAAATGAACCTACACATCTATCTAAAGAGGAAATTGAAGAAAAAATTGAGTGATTTACCTCTACTTGAAGCATGTGTTTGGTTAAGGCCTCTTGAGCATGATGGAGCTACATCTCCCTCTCATGAATTCTTCGAAGAAGTCCTTCTTTCTCTTGCTTCATAGCAACCAATTTCTCATGAAGTCTAGTCATTTCCCTTCCATCTTCATACAAAATTTGCACGATATCCTTCAGGATGTAGAAGTCTCGCTTCATCTCTTTATCAAAGAGTCTTGTAAAAGAGGAGGTTTTAGAAACCTCACTTGATGAAGTTGTGATAAATATGTAAATGAATTAAATAACTTCAACAGAAATTCAAAATTATTTAAAAACAATTGACAAAGCTTATTAACAATATGGTTGTATATTTAAGCTCTTTTCTGCAACTTGTATCTCTTCTTCAAGCACCCTCTTTTGCAAAAAATCCCTCTTGTGCTTCAAGGGTTGCCTTGAGGTCCTTTGGGTAAGGAGAATGCTTTCAGCCTTCTTCCTTCTTATCCTCTTCTGGACTTAGCTATCAGTAGCTTTGCTTCACCTCTAGCAAACTCAAACTTGTAAGCATTAGTCAATTTGAAAACAGTTAAATTCTTTGCATTGTTAAACACCTTTCAAGTCAAACAAATAAGCAACCTAGTGCTCTGTCAAGCAAGTAGCCTAGTGCTCCATCAAGAAAGAAACATAGTGCTCTTATATTGTCTAATTTTAAATGGGTGGTTGACTTGTTATGCTATGCAAGCACCTCCCACTCAGTTAAACAAATTAAGATCTTGCTTATACTTGATAGTGCAGAATTGAATACTTGAATCAGGTGTATGTGTTTTAGTTGTTTTAAGTCTTTATGTGTGAGGAACTAAAAATTTGTTTTTTTTTTATTCAAAACATGCAAATGAAGAATAAAGTGCAGAAAATTAATCATCGACACATAACAGTAAATTTAATAAAGGAGTTCACCCATATGTCTTGGGCTATGTCTCCTTGAGCCTTTGTCAATTGACTTGGCTCTTTGGGATTAAGATGGAATTTTTATTTTACAAGTCTCGACTTAAGTCCAATGGTTTTTTGAACTATACCAATGGGTTTAGAATACCATCATACCCCTGGAATGACTGCTAACTCTATGTAAACGGACCTAGGCTCCCTTTGACTTCACCTTTTATGTCGGTGCCCTTAAGCTTCCCCGAGCTTCTCTGTAGAAAAAAATCCCCTAGAATCCCTTTTCTATCCTTGAAACCTTTTCTACTATCTCCAACAGATATCATTCATCCAAAATAGGTTGTTCATTTTCTCAAAATGAGCTTTGGATCCCCAATCTAGGCCTCCAACTCTTATTGGCTCTGGGCACCCTGAAACTTCACTGTGGCTTATTTGGATCTAGAATTATCCAAATGGCTCTAAAAATCCCTCAAATGGATTCATAATTTCCAAAATAGTCATAATAGACTATTCACTTGCTGAAATTGGCTTCTGGTATCTCTGGCTATGCCTCCAACACTTGTTGGCACCATGTGGCTCTAAGTTCACTGAAAACTTCTATGTAGCATCTTGGCCTTTAGAAGCCTCCAAAACCTTTTGTAAATCCTTCCATTGGATTAAAAAGGTTCAATATAGTCATAATAGACTATTGGTTTGCTGAGAATGGTCTCTCGCTGCCCTGAATATGCCTCATTCTCCTGTTGGCCCCTGGTGGCTCTCATGGCCCTTGGAACTTCTTTGAAGCAAAATCACACTCATAAGTCCTCTTCTGGCTCTACAAACCTCACCAATGGATGTAGAATGTCTGAAATATCCAAAAATGACTATTGGTTTCCTGAGAATGGCCTCTAGCTGCCTTGGCTAGGCCTCATTCTGTTGTTGGCTCCTAGTGGCCCTGGTGGCCCTTGGAACTTCTCTGAAGCAAAATCAAACTCAGAAGTTCTCTGATGGCTCTGTAACCCTCACCAATGGCTCCAACATGCTCCAATAGCTAATAATGATTTATGTTCGCTCATAATGGTCAAAAATTGAGTCTCCAACTCCTTTTCCCAATTACACCTAGGAAAGCTCCACTAAAAGTGGAGGACTTCAGTTAACTGGAGTTAAACTAGCCATTTTCCACTAATTTTTGGGTGTGCTCCAAATATTTCGCTGAATAAACTGTGGCATTCAATTTAACTGTCGGGCGGTTGAACACATGTCATTCCACTCCGTGGTTATCGTTTGATGGTTAGCAGAAATCCAGGCTTAAACTCCAGTTTGAAATGGATCAAACCCCGTGGTAAGCACTATGGGTTAGCTTGACCGCGCGGAGAGTAACTAGTTATCGCTACATATGACAACACTTAACATAAATGTTGCAGAGACTTTGGGAGGTTTAAAACCATCACATTTAACTTTGAACGTGGCCATGTGAATGCAATAACGGAACCGTTAGCTGGAGGGTATGTTAGTCAGGTTTACATTTGCGCCGGTGGTTTAGCCCTTGGGTCATGGGTGTGATCCTATGGGGGAGGGGCTGACCCCTCCACTTCCCCGCATGCAACACACTTGAAATTCAAATATGCCATCAGTCCTATACCTTATAAGAACCACTTATGTGGCATGTTGGCACATGGGCGCGCTAGCTGAGGGTAGGTTGGGGGTTCGAGCCTCACATCCCATATAAATTTTTGACCAACGGTTGGGCCCACGTGGTAGCCTCCAGGCTTGCCACATGGCACTCTTTGATTGGCTAGTCAAAACCATTCAACGAATCAGACTTTGACACTTGTCCTCCAACAACTAGCCCGAAAGGGATATTTCAGGGGAATATTTCAAGGAATATTCCAAATATATTCTAGGAATATTCCCTGGAATATTCATTTTTGCTGACTATACCTTTTCCCAGTCAACCCTGGTCAAATGTCAAAATTTTCAGTTTACTCGACTTTTCAAAACACAATAAATTATTCATACAATGTCGGTTTTTTGAACTGTTCATGACGCCGGAATCAGGAAGACGAGATCTATCCGGTTGCCCAGGCTCAGCACACTTTTGAACACTTTGAATTTTGAGCTATCACTTAGGTCCTGATCCAAATCTGATCATTTTGAGAGAAAACTTGACAAATGTAAGATGAAATTCTTTTTTTGATGTTCCGAAAGAACTAAAATTCCTATCAAACAACAAATTAGAAACACATGCCAGCACCAATCACCCAAAGAAACAAAGATTCACCTCAAGATAATTTCAGTACTTGAACATGAGACAAATTTTTAGACCTCAAATATCCAAAATTCCATACTTTCAGTCAAAAAACCCTTAAAAAAATCACTTTTAAAGACCAGTGCGGGCAGACAGTGGTAACCCGGGAATTAAGCGCGATTTTTCATAGTGAAAAACACGCTGACAGTGCTACATTTTCCAAAGAAAATGTGTTGGGTGAGGAAAGCCTATAAAATACAATAAAAAATGAAAATAAATTTAGTTTTGACACTCTAAATACCAAAATACTAAGGATTCAAACTTATAAGAAATCAAAATGATGGACTATAAGGCGGTTGGCCAAATTAATTGAGGAAACCAAAATGAAAAGGATCTTTGCAGGGTTATAGGTTCCCCAATGGATTCATGATTTTTTTGTGTAGGAAATTCTTTTTGTGGACATAAACGATCCCTCTAGTATTATGAAAGGATCTAGCAACAAACGAGACAAATATATGCAGCCTTTCATAACTTATGCTATAAAAACACGAAGGAGGATAGATGTCCTACCTATTTCTAATTCTAATTATTGTATTTGGTGTAATCCTTGCTTCTTTTGCTTCCATGCTCACGATCTCCTCTTCGTTCGTGAAGACAAATTCCTACAAGGAAGAACAAGTGGAGACAAAAAACGGATACAAAGCATAACAATATCTAGTATAATCTATGCACCAGATCAAAGATCACTACAATAAACATGCAATAATAGACATATTTATGGAAACGAAACACATAATGCATTATTAATAGAATCAAAAGGGAGAAATACAATCAGAAGCCTTGATGGTGGATGCCTCCTTCAGGTGATATTCCAAGTCCTAGCCTCAACTCTTCAAATAAATTCCTCCTTCAAAGATGGGAAACAATTGGGAATGCTTCGGCTAATAGGATGGAAAAAAACAACAATGGATGGTATGGGTTTCATTTATAGGGAAGGAGAGGGAGTTGAGGATCCATAAAAGGTGGGAGGATTTCCACATCTTAAGGGAAAGATCCATGGAAGTGGTATCCATGGCCATGAATGGAAGGTCTCACTCTTATCATAGACAACCTGAAACCATGTGGTTCTTCTCGAGACTTCTAGCAAGGGAAGATTCTCCTCTATTTTGGGAAGAACTTCGTGAAGAGGACCAACGTGAATTTTCCTGACAAAATTCTCATTGCCAACGCTAGACACATGTCTTAAAAAAGGTGAAAAGTGTGGGTCATTAGTGATGCAGAGCACATTGGGCTTGTAAAACAAGGTTTTTGATAAGCTTTTCAAAATATTTTTAAAATCAAGTCTTCTTTCACTTCTTCAAGGAAGTTCTAGGCATGTTTGATGGAGAACATATTTTGCAACACTCATGGCATGATGAAACAAAGTGGAGTGTGAAAAAAGACTATATAAAAAATTTCTACCGCATACACTACTTTGAATTTGATGCCACTATGTACCATCAATCAGTTGGTATCCTCTTACATTTGTCTCATACCCATCCTAATATTTCCTTTGATTTTTGTTTTACTTCTTGGAATATACAAGTATCTCATGAAAGTCAGTGTAAACAACAAAAAAAGTATTATTTGGTAATATTTGAAGTATATTTTAGTTTAGGATATGTTATAGTTCAACGGGGGACTCCTTTATTATTTTATTTTAGTCTGGGATATGTTATAGCTGAAGTATATTATAGTTTAGGATACGATAAAATGATTGCCTCTCAGTGCCTGCCACAGTTTCCATATTTTGAATTTATAGCTGAGTCCTAGGGGAGACATCATTAAAGTATGCCTCAAATGAATCTTGTGCAAAGAAATGGGCCCAGAATTGACCTTGGGAACTCCTACCATCTCCACCCCTCATGTTTCCCATATGTAAGTTCCCTAGGAGGCATGACACACACAAGAGGTACTTTCTTACAATAACCACACAATCACCCATAACTATGGGTTTGGGGTATGCACCACCTTGAAGTACAAACACTAGAAAAATATTGAATAACAACACACCAATTATAGACTCTAGGTTTTTGACACTAGCTTAGGCCATGGATCAAACCGCACTTACCAAGCTTGCAGGGGTAATTATTTCCTCTGGCCTTGAAACCTACAACAATATGAGCACTAAGAAAAAGCCATAAAAAACCATAAAAAGAGATATGCCACAATTATATCCCCCCTTTTTATGCTAATTACTCTTAGCAGTAGACACCTACAGGAGGTAACCATACATAAGTTTCAAAATCCTCAAACCAAATGGTAATCTGAGATTCATAAATCATATAAAACCACAGCAAATACTAGACTCCATTATAATAGACCAACATCCCAATAGAAAAATAAAAATTAAGAGACTGATCAAATTTAAACTCACACTAACAGGAAAATTCATAGGAAAAATAAGGGTTGTTGGGGAAACCAAGACCTAAGTAGCTGAATTAGAAGTGTTTGATGTTGGGTGTGGAGCCTGATAATTCCATATTTAGAGGTATTTTTTTCAGTTGTGTTTGGATCCCAGTTCCTGATAGGGGAGTGTGGGGGGGCTTGCACCCACACTAGCATCATTGGGGGGGTCCAAGGGGTGGCAGTAACCACCTAGACCCCCCTGGTATGGGTTCAGGGAAAGAGCCCCTGAAGAAAAATTTAGATAAAAAATTTCCTTGTAAAATATTATAATTTCTTAGTTAATCTAGGTGATTCATTAGGACAATATTGAATAGTATAAGTTATGCTAATATAAGTATTTCTTCCCTTAAAGGCAATTTTGAAATTGGAAACAAGAGGAGGCTTCTAATTTAATTTTCCCTTAATTAAATTAGAAGGAAATTGTAATTTCACATCACATGACAGCTTGTACGAGTTAACTAAGTTGGGAAGACTTAGTTATCTCAGCCAATTTGAGTTGGGGGTCAAACTGGAGACATGTAGATTTCACTCTAAGTTTTAGAGGGTCGAGTTGCAATTTATTTTGAATTGTAATTGTTTAACTTAATTATTTGAGTTAATATCAGTTTAACTAGTTCTAACTGATAGATGAGCTAGTGAGAGGTCTACGGAATTAAATATGATATAATTCAAATGCATTTACCAATCGCATAACTAATAATTCACTCTAAATAGTTTTTTCATGTTAGTTCTAAGGAAGACCCAGTTGAAATTGGAGTCAAAGGGAAGCAGACTATCAATTGTATAATTAGAAAATTATAGTGTTCATGCATGAGGTCATCAAGATTCGTTGGATGTACTGAAAAATAAATTAGTGGGAATTTCCTAATTAATAGGGGCTCAATTCCCTTGGGAATGCATGAGAAAGGTTGGTCATACAGGGGCAAGGTATTGGATAAGTATTTCATCAAACCTGCTCATATCAGAGTGAGACAGTGCAAAGAGCTCTCAAGCCTGAGAGAAGCATTGTATTGTTTCATATTATTTACTTAATTCAATATATAGATAGCGAGGTTTTTTAGCTGAAGCTTTCCCGAGATACATCTTTCTGTTGTGTGACTGAAATTATGTCTCCTTCTTGTTCATGTGATTGCGTGATCGTAATTGGTTTCTGCTGAATTTGTAGAATAGATTCGAGTATTTTGTTTTAGAATATTACAAGATTATTTGCATCTATGTGGGTTTTCTACATGATAACAGAGAAGGAATTAATGTAGAAGAGAATAATATGATTTTTCTTTCAATAGGTCAATCGAATTTGCAGATTTATTCTTCAGGCCCAGTAGCTGACCAGGATGTATTTACATGGATTGAGACTCAAATATGCCCTTGAGGGTATTTTGAATTACATAACTTGGAAGGACATGATGGAGGAAGTGTTGGAGGATAACAAACTGAAGGAATTCATAGATAGTGATATTCCCATGCCTATAGCAATAGATGCTCAGAATCTTGATGCATGGAAGAACAATGTAGCAAAAGTAAGAAGGATTTTGTTAGAAGGCGTTCAAGAATTTATTGTCGAACCTCTATGGAAAGGAAAATCCATATGCTATTCGGATAGCGTTAAAAAATCTGTTTTAGAATGGCAGTGGCGACAACAAGCTGGAGTTGAAGGACAAGCTCATAAATATCAAGATGGAGAAGGACACCACGATACCAAAATACTTGAACAAGTTCACTCAATGTTGAGATGAGCTTGGAAGTGTTGGTGTGATAGTTACCAAGGATGATTTGGTGAGCCTAACACTTCTATGCCTTCCCAAGAGCTGACATAGCTACTAGGATTCAATGAATGGGAGGGAGAAGCTACGAGAGTGGGAGCGATTGTGGTCCAACTTGGTACAAGAAGATATTACGAGGAACACCAAAGATGGATCCTCATCAAAGATTGATAATGAGGAGAATTGTTACTTGGATGAAAAATCGAAAAAATGGAAAGGGAAAGCGTCCCATTCCAAATCAGATTCTAGCTAGGTGGGTAAGAAGCAAGACCCTTGAAAGGTAAAAAAATCCATCATCGTGAGATTGGCCACTATGATACAAAGTGTTTGCATAAGAAGACTTATAAGAAGCCCTCAGGAGGAGCGACAGGTGAAGAACTTACTTCGCAGTTCAAGTTTGATTTCACCCTCATCGCATGCATTGTGTCATTGGTGATGGGTTTTGTGTGGTACTGTGATAGTGGAGCTTCATGACCGAAAACAAATAATTCTTCAGTAAATTGGAGGATAAGGATCTCTAGATGCACATCCAGATGGGAGATGATAGAAGGTATAGCACTACCGGAATAGGTACATTTACCTTTCAGAGGGAGTCTGATACTCTTATCACATTAAAAGATTTCATGTATGTTCCTTGTTTAAAGAAGAATTTGGTTCTTTTTTCTCTTTTGGAAAATCGTGGCTATGATGTGATATTTAGAAAAGGAAAGGTGTTCCTTCATCACAAATCCATGGGACAGGTGAAGAAGATTTGGGTTCAATTAAAGAACCTCTACAAATTAATTGGATGTAGAAGATGTATGCTACCTTGAGCATGAACGAAGAGAAGGTGCAAAGCCAAGACATCGGTGAGTTATGGCACAAAATATTGGGCCATCTACACCATGGCACTTTGAAGATCATGCAACAGATTTCGACAGGACTTACCAAGGGTGCACTTGAGAAACGAGATACATTGTTAATTTTGGACAACTAAGTTGAAGCTCCATGTTGTGATGCTCAGATGAAGATACCAATATTTTTATTGGATTCCTCTTTTGGATAGGTGCAAGATCGATCTAAAGATCATCTTGATCTAATGAGAAAAACATTTATTTTGAATTTATTCAAAATATGTGCAGATCAGCCTTATGGTTTTGTACCCCAGCAGTTGTGTCACACACCCTCACTGATGGATATATATTGGTCAACGTTGGAGGAAATTTTCACTCATCTCATCCTCACACATTTCTCTCTCCTCATCTGATTGGTTCGATGACCTTGGTGGCTCTTCTCTCCACACGTGGGAAATTCCAAGCAGCAACACATTTCTGATTTTGGTCTAAGGTTTATGTAGCAAACTTTGACTAGTGTTGACTTTGGTCAGTGCAAGGTCAAAAGGACCTGAAACTCTCCCAAAATTTCAATTTTCCAAATCCACATTTTTTGGCACTATTCCTGAGGCAAGACGTTCACTTGGAATTTTTTGCGTTGACCTAGCTACTATTGTTGTTTGCGTTGACTGTTGACTGAAAGCGTTGACTTTTTGGGTTGACTTTTGAGTTGATCGTTTGGTTGTCCTAGAGGGTTGTGTGAAATTGTTGGTTGGTTGACCATATTGAAATTTTTCTAGTTGAAGCATCTTGTTGACCGCCGTAACGCACCAACACACTTATATATTTATGGCTTGTCTTTTGTCGATCTACTAGTATGTTCTATCATCATTTTACTTTATCGTTTACATGATTTTGTCTGATATTGGGAGTAAAAGTAAAGTTACATCAAGCATAGAACATCTACATAAATTTACATGGTATCAGAGTTGAGGTGAAGATAAAGCCCTAGTTTGTAGCAATCACCGAAGAAGAGGATGGGTGCCTCAAACTACAATGGCTTTAAGGCTGATGAAAAATTGACTGTGAAGGATGACTTCCATGCTTGGAAGATGACATTGGATCTTAAATTGGAAGAAAATGATGTCATGGACTATGTGCAGGGTAAAATCCAAGAGCCTCCATCCACTGCAACCGCTGCTGCCAAAACAAAGTATAAGAAAAGGGAGATCAAAGCAAAGCTCATGATCAGGGACTCAATTCATAAGAGTCTAGTTACCTACTTCTTTGAGCTGGGAACATTCAAGGATATGTATGATAATTTGGTCCACATGTTCAAGGCCAACAATGTGAATGGAGTCTTATTCTTCAAAAATCAATTGAAGAATTTGAAGAAAGGTAGGGATGAGTCTGTTCAATAATATTTTCTGAAGTTGATCGAGATGAGGAACAATCTACTGGCTATTGGGGAGACAATAGATGATCGAGAGATGGTACTCACCACACTTGGAGGGCTCTCATCCGAATGGCTTGTGTTCAACACTACCATTCTCAATAAAAATTCGATACCTGACTTTGACAAAGTACTATTGAGATGCTCACAAGAAGAGAAAAGGATGAAGTAGTATGAAAATGAAGGAAATGCTACCTACACTGCTCATTCTAGAAACAAGAACTTTGGTGGTCCAAGGAACAAAGGAAGAGAAGGGGCCTAAGGAAAGAAGGGAAAATGTTACACTTGTCATAGGCTAGGTCACTATGCTAGAGAATGCCCTTTCAAGAAGAATTCTCCCAATGTTAATAACAACAACAACCAGAGGAATGGAAATCAAAGGAATAATAGGTTCAAGGGAAAGAGGAAGGCTCCCTCTAGCAGAAATGGTCGACTTTTCAAAAGGTCAAGAAATTCCAAGTATGAGGAATCAAATGTTGTTGATAAAATAAATGAATTCATTATTGTATCTTTCCTCTCTGCTGCATCTCCACCCGACACTATGGATGTCTGGTTGATAGATAGTGGTGCCTCAAGGCACATCACTGGGTTCAAGGAAGCACTTCCTGATATGGTTGAGAAGGATACTAATCTGGAAATTATCCTTGGAGATAATGCCACATATCCCGTGAAATGGACAGGGGATGTGACCCTCCACTTGTCTCAAGGTCAAGTCCTCTACTTGAAGGATGTACTCTATGTACCTAATTTGAATAAGAACCTTGTGTCTATATTGGCCATGGAAGACAAAGGTTTCAATGTGGCATTCATTGATGGGAATGCGCATATCTAGAAGAAGAGTTTCAAGGAAGATATCATGATTGGGTTTAGAGTTGATACACTCTCCCAAGTTGGAGGAAGTCCATTGGGAGCAATGACATGTGATAGTATCTGTCAGACTAAACTATGGCACCAAAGGTTTGGGAACCTTCACTACAAGGCCCTTCCCAAAGCAAGGAAGGTAGTGACGGGGATGCCTGAGTTTTCAAATAATCATGAAGGTGTATGTCAAGATTATGCCAAAGGAAAGCATACAAGGGGAGGTTTCCCCTCAAGTGTCACAAAGACATTTGTTGTCTTGCAATTGATACATTCTGATCTATCTGGGATGTTGCCTATGAGATCCTTGGGAGGATTTTCTTATTATATAACATTAATATATGACTTCTCTCACAAAACCTAGATATATTTCTTAAAGAATAAGGATGAGGCTTTCATGTGGTTCTGTACCTTCAAAGCCTTGGTGGAAAATCTGATAGGGAAGAAGATCAAGATATTGAGGACTGATAATGGCACTGAATATGAGATGAACGAGTTCAAGAAATTTTGCAGAGAAGCTAGCATCAAGAGGGAGACCACAAATTTCTATACTCCTGAGCAGAATGGCATTGTTAAATGAAAGAATAAAACCATTGTGGAAGCTGCCTGTGCCATGCTATGTGACCAGGGTCTACCGAATTTTCTGTGGGGAGAAGTTGCGAACACTATTGTGTACACACAAAACAGATGCTTGCATTCCACTCTAGACTCCAAAACTCCCGAAGACGTTTTCTCTGGTAAGAAACCCGACGTCTCACATTTTAAAGTTTTTGGATGTCCTGTTTATTTTCATGTGCCAAAAGAGAAGAGGAGCAAGTTGGATGCTTCTAGGAAGAAGGGAATGTTTGTGGGCTACAACAAAACTTTGAAGGCATATAGGGTCTATGTGCTTGGTCAAGGGGAAGTGCAGATATGCTACGATGTTACATTTGATGAAGATGCTTCCCTGAGGAAAGTAGTCAATCTTTCGAGACCTGTGGAAGATCATGACCCAAGGTCTGGAAATCAAGAAGAACCAAAGGATGAGACGATGCCTGATGCTGAAGGACTAATGGACCCGATTGATCCACCTCCTTCGATAGGGAAGAGACTGTCATGGCTCAAGGACACTCTCAAGAATGTCGAGGGACATATGGCCCCAAGGGGGACATTCTGTGAAAGCAAGAAACCGAATAGATACCAAGGGTATCTAGCAGCCATGAGTACTATTGTACAATCTGAGCCTGGATCTTTTGAGGAAGTCGTAAAGCATCAAGTCTGGAAGGATTCTATGCACGAAGAGTATGAGTTCATACTGAAGAATTATGTTTGGGATGTGGTTCCGAGACTGAAGGACAAAGCAATTGTCACCTTGAAATGGCTTTACGAGATCAAGCATGGATCTAATGGAAGTGCTAAAAAGTTCAAGGCAAGATTCATTGCCCGTGGCTTCTCTCAAAAGGAAGGCATAAACTATGATGACATATTTGCACCTATGGCCTGATATACCACCATCCGATCTATCATAGCCCTTGTTGCTACACAAGGATGGAATCTTCATCAGATGGATGTGAAGACCACATTTCTGCATGGTGTGATAAATGAAGAGGTGTATGTGGAGCAACCTTTGGGGTTCGAAGTACAGGATCAGGACACCCATATATGAAGGTTGAAGAAATCCCTCTATGGGATGAAGCAAGAACCCAAAGATTGGTATGAGAGGATATATAGCTACCTAATAAAGCTAGGCTTCAATCATAGTAATGTTGATCCAAACCTTTACTTCAAGGTTCATAGAGAAGAGCCTCTCATTCTAGTGTTGTATGCGGATGACCTCTTCCTGACATGTGCTGACCCTCTCATTCATCAGTGCAAGAGGGATCTCACTACTGAGTTCGAGATGAAGGACCTAGTACTGAAGCATTACTTCCTAGGTCTGGAGGTCTGGCAGAGACCTGGTGAGATTTTCCTTTCTAAAGGAAAATACATTGTGAAGCTTCTGGAAAGATTTGGTATGGTGGACTATAAGTCCGTGTCAACACCAATGGAGCTCAACTTTAAGAAGTTGAGTGGCAGCGTTGTTGGGCCCGTCCTAGCAAATCCTACTGAGTATCATCAACTCGTAGGGGCCCTGATGTTCTTAGTGAACACCCTTCTGGATGTGTGTTTTGCAGTAAAAACATTGAGTCAACATATGGTTGAGCCTCATCACAATCACAAGGTTTTTGCCAATAATCTATTGAGATATCTTCAGGGTACGATCAACCATGGGCTGAGATACACTGTCGGGAGTGTAATATTCCTTTTTGGAATTTTCGGGAAAATGGTCCTCAAGGACACTGTATAAGGAAGCCAATGTGAAAATAAGCTAAAAAAGGACTTGGATCCATTTTTTCACCCTCCATACATTACTCTTCCAGAAGATGAGCTCAAAGAAATAACCTCAGGAAGGTTATTCAGATCCTCTGAACCTGTATATCCTAAACAATGCTCAAAAGGGAGAGCTACAGCAATACATGAAATATAACAAGTAAAATCTATGAAATATCAATAAATGAGGTGAAAGAAGAGTGCATAGCCCTTATATTATGTTCAGCAGCAAATAGATATATAATAACTTGAGGAAAGTCCTCTCAAGCTAAGCTAGATCAGCCTCAAGACAATTGTACATACAAAAGAGAAGTACACAACTACACAACCCAGCAACAAGCTATGAATGCGTAGTCTATGGTGAGAAATTACTGCAAAATGATATAAGTATAATGATATAGAAATAACATGATCAAATAAAGTGGGGGAGCAAGATCTCAACCCCAGAAAACAATACTACAACAATCCCCTAAAGGATTGGCCAAAATACACTAAATGGAAAAATGGAAGAGTTGTTGGGTAGCAGCAGCAACTCAAATACAATACAAAAAGGGAGAAGGATGGAAATGCTACAGAAAATGTAGATACCTCCTCCACTGATCTTCTAAGTGAAAGGATTCTCCCTTCACTGAATATTACACCCTCCAATCCACAGTGTGAATCCCTCCTGCAAGTGCCCTCTAAAAATAATGCAGTATGAGGAAGAGATAGCGTTGGGGATGAGATGAAATGTATGGCCTAATGCCAAAATATGAAATGAAGCTCTGGGATCTTCCTCATTGATCTCCAAGAGAAAGAATGAGCTCCTCCTCTGCAAAACTAGCTCCGGAAGTGGGTGATAATGAATTCCTCACTGCAACCTCAACAACTCAACATTTCTACCAAGCTGGAAAATGCTGTAGCTGAAGATGGTCACCTTGGCCTCAAGCCTGGATGTGAGGAGAATGAATAATATGTCCTTAAAATCTTCCCAATGAAGGAGAGGAAACTTCTAAACAGAAATCTCCCTTGTGCTAAGCAGCACAAGCTATCTCAGTTGAACAACTGGAGAGAGCAAAATTGAAATATTCAACATAATGAGAAATGGCTCTCCTTTCCCCTTTCATGTCAAGAGAAGGCTTCCTTGTCATGGACCCCACCCATTAGGGTTTCTCTCATCCACTAATATCTCTCCTATGAAAACTATATTGTCCCACTAGGTGACTCTCTCCCTCCATGCAGCGTTGTTTGACTTGGTCAAACTAGACCTAGTCTTCTCATATTTTCCCTTTTCCACACTAGGAGATGAACAATAAGCCACTTAAGTGACCCCTTTGCACATTTGGAGTGTTTATTATGCTTCTTCATGGGCTCCCTTGCCCATTTTATTCATTTTATAAAAAGGAAAGAAAAATTAATGTTCCAATTAACTTAATGAAAATTTTGGAACATTACAGTCCTCCCCTCCCAAAGATTGCTTGTCCTCAAGCGAGTGCAAGGGTAGACTGATTCTCCTCCTCCTCTCATGTAGCACCCATGTATGATGGTCTCCTCTAATAAATAGGATTCTATCATATCAATAAAGCTCCCACACTACCTCTCCCCAGCATGTAAATTAGTTATCAAGCTATCATCATGAGAAATTGAGGTGCTCAAGAGAGTGGAAAAGTGTTGTATAGAGGTCCTCTGAAGGTATGGAGTCTGAAATGTGTTGGGAGACATCCTCCCCATGTGTATCCTCCATCCCCAATCAATCAACCACACAAAATGAGTCACCCTCCAACTAGGAAACTCCGGGAAATCATCCTCCGCCTTGAGTCCATGTAGAATAGGTGGGCTGAAAATCTGATCATGGAAAGCTTCATATCCTACCCAACGCTGTCCTCTTCTCCACCTATGATAAGTGTGGAGTGAAAGCTGAATTTGGGTTGCAATATTGTTGCCCTCAAGTGGCAAGATGAAGTTTAGATCTCCAAGGATCTCTCCATCAGCTCTATAAATCAAGCTAGCCCAAATCATCTCATATGTGATGAGTTGGAATTCATCATCATATGGTATCCAACCAATCATATGGTTCACCTCATGGAGAAACAAACATTTTTTCATGGTGACCATATCCTCTAACATACTCCCCTTAGAACATGCACTGCAAAAATTATGGGGGTCTTCTCCTCCAAAGGACACATCCTTCCAATGTGCTTCTCCTCCCATATGATACATATGGGGTTGCTACTGATATATGGCTGAAACATAATGATATTCAAGAGAGATCCAAGCCATCCCATCAAATCCAACACCCATGGGGTGCCTCCCCAAAAAGCTCAAGCTTTCCAAATGGCTCCCCCCATTTGAAAGCAAATGGTGTAACATGGCAATCAAGGCTGGCACATTTGTTTTTTAGAGACTTGCAATGTGAGAAGTATGGGAAACCACACTCCCTATGGGCATCCTTAACTCTTGTGCCACTCCTCCAATAATGCTTCCCATGTCCAGCGTTCTACTAGCATAATATGGAAGCATAAACCTGTGAGAGCAAGGAGGCGAAACATGGCTCCACACATGGAACCAACGCAGAGCATCATTGGCCTGCCATAATATATAGTGCAACAAGTGTCCTTTCAGCCACTTGTTTTCTGCCACATTCATCCTGCAAGATGAGATCATGAAAAAATAATTTGGTGCCAATGGTTCACACCGTAAATCCGGTGGCTTTCCCCCACAATCCACCAACAAGATGGCCATCATAATTGCTGCAACATACCATAAGTACAACAAAACATAATTTGCAAGAAGGAAATATCCTCCTTGACATGATATGCTACTCAAAAATATAAGAGGGTGTAGAACATGAATCAAATAGCTACCTCCCTCATCATGTACTCTGGTCTTTGAGCTGAAATGGCTCAAATGAAAGATCTCCCTTACTGCAACAGAGTAGGGAAGTGGTTGTACCAACCATATCATCATCTCTCGGGTTGTGCATCTATCCATATGCTGATATACATCCATTAGGATTCCCTCCCAAGTGGACTCCTCCATCAAAAAATATTATGCATAAGAATGCATGAAAGAAGAATCCATAAATGTTGCATGTAGGTGTCTCCCCTTGTGCTTGTGAACCCAAGCCAAGAAGATCAAGATATAGTAAGGAATTCTGCCATCCATTACTCCATCAACCTCATCTCCTACATGTCTCCAAGGTCCATCAATTTTGAAGTGGTTTTTGAAACACTTCAACAAGTAATCCCAACTCTGAAGTGACAACGCTGCTGGCCTGTGGAATAGGGCCACTATCATCTCAAAGCTCAATTCTTTGACATGGATCTTGTCAAAGAATTTACTCACCTTGTTGCTGCATATTTAGAGTTCCTCTCATGAATAAGGTACTTCTTGGGCATATAAGACCAAGGAAAAATCCCCTTGCACTATGCTAGTGCCTCCTCATGCTCCTGCAACATCTGAATAAAATTTGGGCAACAAGAATGTTTGTTGCTCCTCCATACTCCCACCATTCCAAATATGTGATGGTGACATAATGAGTGGTAAGAAGACTGCCATCTCATCATAATGCACCCATGCTCTTTTCTTCCCCATGGTGCGAGCATCCTTCCAGTCCTCCTCCTCCTTCTCCACTCCCCATGAAAAAGGATAGGTCTGATCCTGGCCAAACTCTCTCAAGAGTAGTCAATGCAGCATTGCCTCTTACTGCCCTGTATCATAAATCTGCAAAAGGCTCACCATCCTCTTGCCTCTCATCCACATCCACTCAACTCCTATTGAATTTCTTCCTTCACCCTGCATCTTGGCATCCCTCCAATGAGGTCTACCATCTTCCCAAAACAATTTCTTGCCTTTGCATTTCATGGGACATTGAAATGCAATCTCTTCTAAGATAAAGTTTTTAAACCCCGACCCCAATGGTGTTGCAGAACACATCAATGGTGTATAAAGGTGATGGCACAACACAGTGAAGTTTCCCTCCTCTAGACAATCATCATGCATAGATATACAATCCTCCACAAGAAATAAATACTTAGGCATAACTTGAAGAGTTTCAGAAGAATCTTGTGTTGCTGCAAGAGTCTCTCCCTCAATAATGCTGGATGCCTCAACTGCTGGAGATGAAGGTTGCTTCTCCATCACTATGATAGCTCTGGTATGTGCCTCTTCAGTTGGTGGTGAGGGCTCCTCCCTCCTTTGACCAAATCTTCTGATCAATATTTGAGAAAAATCGGCAAGAGTAGAAACCCTTGCATGGTCCCAATGGATGAACAACCAAGTCTTTGCTTCACCCTCAAGGTGCAACGCTGCAACTTCTACAGCCTCTCTATCTACTATGGGATGCAGTAGGATGAAAGCCTCTAGTTTCTTCACCCAAACCTCTGTTGCACATGTGAGTGATCCATCGAAAGTGGAAAATAGGAATCTATTGCCTCTCATCATCCCATAGTTGTGGGGTCTTCTCTCTTATTTCTGTTGAATACATTGTGGAAAATATAGAGTCTCTTGGGAGGCTCTAGGGTTTTCTTTGTACTCAGCAAGATACTCACTTAGAATTTCGAATTCCAAGTGTTTCCCATGCTCTATTTCTCCTCAGTGAGAGTAGGAAGTGCATGGTCCTTCCTCTTCTCCTTCTTCAGCCTTCTCACCCTCCTTAGAGAGGTATTTGCTGGATCTAAAAACTGATGAGAGTAATCTCATATTCTGCGTCATCTTGATCTCCTCTTCTCTGATACCGCTGTAAAGTTCCCTCTTTAGGAATATCAAAATTATATTCCAGAGATTGACTGCAGGGGCATTTACTTGATATGTCACCTTTGAAAAATGGATGAGATCCACAGGCTACCTGGCCATCTGCACACTCTATCTATAGAGCTTTAAATATTCCTCCTCTAGGGAGTTAGCACTTTTGCTTGAAGCCATAGGCTGAGCCAAAGATCTTGCTCCGATACCAATGTATTATTCCTTTTTGGAATTTCCGGGAAAATGGTCCTCAAGGACGTTGTATAAGGAAGCCAATGTGAAAATAAGCTGAACCGGGACTTGGATCCATTTTTTCACACTCCATACATTACTCTTCCAGAAGATGAGCTCAAAGAAATAACCTCAGGAAGGTTATTCAGATCCTCCAAACCTATATATCCCAAACAATGCTCAAAAGGGAGAGCTACAACAATACATGAACTCTAACAAGTAACATCTATGAAATATAAATACATGAGGTGCAAGAAGAGTGCATAGCCCTTATATTATGTGTAGCAGAAAATAGATATACAAGAACTTGAGGAAAGTCCTCTCAAGCTAAGCTAGATTAGCCTCAAGACAATTGTACATACAAAAGAGAAGTACACAGCTACACAACCCAGCAACAAGCTATGACTGTGCAGTCTATGGTGAGAAATAACTGCAAACTGATATAATTACAATGATATAGCAATAACAGGCTCAAATAAAGTGGGGGAGCAAGATCTCAACCCCAGAAAACAATACTACAACAATCCCCTAAAGGATTGGCCAAAATACACTAAATGGAAAAATGTCGGAGTTGCTAGGTAGCAGCAGCAACTAAAATATAATACAAAAAGGGAGAAGGATGGAAATGCTATAGAAAATGTAGAGACCTCCTCTACTGATCTTCTAAGTGAAAGGATGCTCCCTTCACTGAATATTACACCCTCCAATCCACAGTGTGAATCCCTCTTGCAAGTGCCCTCTGAAAATAACACAGTATGAGGAAGAGACAACGTTGGGGATGAGATGAAATGTATGGCCCAATGCAAAAATCTATAATGAAGCTTCGGGATCTTCCTAAATGATCTCCTAGAGAAAGAATGAGCTCCTCCTCTACAAAACTAGCTCTGGAAGTGGGTGATAATGAATTCCTCACTACAACCCCAGCAACTCAACGTTTCTGCCAAGCTGGAAAACGTTGTAGCTGAAGATGGTCACCTTGGCCTCTAGCCTGGATGTAAGGAGAATGAAGAACAGGTCCTTCAAAGCTTCCCAATGAAGGATATAAAACTTGTAAATAGAAATCTCCCTTGTGCTAAGCAGCACAAGCTATCTCAGTTGAACAACTAGAGAGAGAAAAATCCAAATCTTCAACATAATGAGCAATGGCTCTCCTTTCCCCTTTGATGTCAAGATAAGGCTTCCTTTCCATGGACCCCACCCATTAGGTTTTCTCTCATCCACTAATATCTCTCCTATGAAAACTGCGTTATCCCACTAGGTGACTCACTCCCTCCATGCAGCACTGTTTGACTTGGTCAAACTGGACCTAGTCTTCTCATATTTTCCTCTTTCCACACTAGGAGATGAACAATAAGCCACTTAAGTGACCCCTTTGCACATTTGGAGTGTTTATTATGCTTCTTCATGGGCTCCCTTTCCCATTTTATTCATTTTATAAAAAGGAAAGAAAAATTAATGTTCCAATTAACTTAATGAAAATTTTGGAACATTACAGGGAGCGTGACATTCCTTGGATATATTGATGTCGATTGGGATGGCAGTGTGGTGGATCATAAGAGCACATCGAAATTATACTTCACACTTGGTTCTGCTTCGATATCATGGATGAGCAGGAAGCATAATTCAGTGGCTTTGAGCACTGCGGAGGCCGAATACATTGCAGCAAGTATGGCCTGTTGTGAAGCAGTTTGGTTGCGAAAGCTCTTCAATGAGCTTTTCATGCATGTGCTAGATACCACTGTGATACTCTGTGATAACCAGAGTGGGATTCAGCTGTCCGAGAATCCCATGTTCCATGATCTATCCAAGCATATAGATATGAGGTACCACTTTATCTGAGATATGGTACAATAAGGCAGTGTAAGGCTCAATCATACAAGAACTGATGAGCAGATCGCGGATATTCTCACAAAGGCCCTGGGGAAGGTCAAGTTCCTAACCTTCCATGAGAGTCTTGGTATCGTGGAATGACCCTATGTTGAGGGTCCTGTTGGACAATGAGCTCTGGGAGCTCTCAAGGGCTTTGGGGATAGCTTCTTGGAGCTATAAGAATTCACAGGGCTAGTCTTGCCGAACCTTGTTGGTGTACTTCTTCCCCACCATTGTGATGATTGATTTGGTTCACCTCTCGTTATCTGTGCCCCGTATGCATCCTATCCATTAAGTTTAGGGCTCATGGGAAGTACCTCTCATTTGGCCAGTGAGGTGGGAAAAGCTAGAGACTAGTAGCAAAGACTGATGGATGCATCAGAGATTGTCGTACTCTCTATCTAGGATGACACGATCCAAACACTTGATCTGCGATCAAGTATAGTGAGGTTTCAGACCTCCAACTGAATTCGGGTCAGGTAAAACAACTTTGGGTTGGTATGAGACACTTTGTGAGTCTTATAGATATTTCAGACCTCTAGGTTGAATCTGTCAGCCGAGAATAATGTCTTTGTGACTCACCCACTTCTGTTCTGAAATAAAGAAGCCAAAAAAACAAGTTACGGCGGGATGAAGCACGATATTTGGATTGCACGGGTGGATGGAGTTCTCCCTAATTGAGAGGGAGTGTTAATTTTGTACAACTAGGCCCAAACTCCATGTTGTGATGCTTAGATGAAGATACCAATATTTTTATTGGATTCCTCTTTTGGAGAGATGCAAGATCAATCTAAAGATCATCTTGATCCAATGAGCAGAACATTTATTTTGAATTTATTCAAAATATGTGCAGGTTGGCCTTAAGGTTTTGTGCCCTAGCAGTTGTGTCACACACCCTCACTGATGGATATATATTGGTCAACGTTGGAGGACATTTTCACTCATCTCATCCTCACACATTTCTCTCTCCTCACCTGATTGGTTTGATGACTTTGGTGGCTCCTCTCTCCACACATGGGAAATTCCAAGCAGCAGCACATTTCTAATTTCGATGTAGGGTTTCTACAACAAACTTTGACTAGTGTTGACTTTGGTCAATGCCATGTCAAAAAGACCTTAAAATCTCCCAAAAGTTTGTTTTCAAAATCCGCATTTTTTGGCACTATTTTCGAGGAACGACTTTGACTTTGACTTTTCTGCATTGACCTAGTTGTTGCTATTGTTTGCGTTGATCGTTGATTGACAGCGTTGACTTTTTGGGTTGACTTTTGAGTTGACCTTTTGGCTTTCCTAGAGGGTTGTGTGACATTGCTAGTTGGGTGACCATATTGAGACTTTGCTAGTTGAAGCATCCTGTTGACCTCCGTAACGCACCAACACACTTATATATTTATGGCTTTTCTTTTATCGATCTACTCGTATGTTCTATCAGCATTTTACTTTATTGTTTATGTGATTGTTGTCTGATATTGGGAGTAAAAGTAAACTTGCATCAAGCATAGAACATCTACATAAATTTACATATATGCAAAGGGTGTATATTGGGTAAGTACACCAAATCCACCTTTCAAGATAAGGAAAGCCGAGAGAAGGCAATCCTTGAGATATTTCACTCAGATGTGTGTGGACTATTCTCGACAGCCTCCACAAAAAAACACAAGTATTATGTTATTTTTTTAGATGATTTTTCACGCAAGTGTTGGATTTTCTTCATGCACAAGAATGATCATATTTTCTCAAAGGTTTGTGAGTTCAAATCACTTGTCGAGAAATATACAGGGAAGAAGGTGAAGGCTCTCAAAAGTGACAATTGTGGAGAATATGACTCGAATGAATTCAAGAACTTCTATGATTCAGACAGAATTCAGCGGGAATCGATAACACCTAATAACCCACAGCAAAATGATGTTGTAGAAAGGAAGAACATAACTATTGTGGGAGAAACACAAGCGATGTTGCATGATCAAGGCCTACCCTTGCATCTGTGGGTGGAAGCATGCAACACAATAGTATTTGTGCAGAACAAAAGTCTTCATCAGATACTTGGGATGAGTACACCAGAGGAAGATTTTTTAGGTAAGAAACCAGATGTGGCACATTTTAAAAATTTTGGTTCATCAGTTTATTTCCATGTAACCAAAGATGCCACAAAGAATCTAGAGCCAACAACCAAGTTGGGAATATTTTTTGGGTACACTGATACACCTCAAAACTATCAAGTGTACTTTACAGAACACATGATGAGAGTGATCAGAAGAGATGTGAAATTTGATGAAGAGAAGGCCATGTGGATTTCCCTTGAGAGGGAGCTTTAGTTGCATGCAGTTGAGGAAATCTTGGCTCCAAAAGAAGAACCTCAAGATGTGGAGTAGCCACAAGAAGAGGAACAAAGAGTGGAAGAACCCACTCATGCAGATACATCCCAGGATGGAGGGAAGCACACCAAAGAGGCTGACAAGTTGGTTTTTGATGCTAGAGAGAATGTGGGAGCACCCACATCATAACACAGGCATAGAAGGTCCCTAGAGTAATACAATGGCTACATGGCTCTTATGAGCGAAAGTGTAGATATAGAGCCATCATATTTTGAGGAAGCAGTGCAGCAACCAGCTTGGTTTGATTCCATGGTTGTGGAGTATGACTCCATTATTAGAAACAGTATGTTAGCCCCCTATGAATTTTTTGACAAGAAAACAGGGGGATAAATTGTTTTTGAGCCTTCAAGGAATGCATTTCCCTCTGAAAACACATCATCCTTGAAGCCTCCTTATGCCCTTGTCCTTTGATAAATCTCCACTGCGGTTTCTAGTTATAAAGCCTCTCTGTTTGTGAAGAAATTCCCAAAGGCCTCCTTTCCCCTCCTTTCCCCTCTTATTTTATTCCCTCTAAGCTTTTGTTTTCATCTTTTTTGTTCCCCTTCTAAATTCTCCACTTACCCCTCTAAATCAACCCATCTCCCCTTTTAACCTCACAAATACCCTTTGTTTGGCCTATTTTCCCCTATTTTCCCCCTACCGTTACCCTTTCCTAGTCTCAAAATGCACTAAAAGGGGCCAAAAACCCACTTTCTACCTTATAATAGGCCTAAGCCCCTTTCGGCTAAGCCCCGCAAACCACTTCCCCATGTAACCTAGCGCCAGAAATAGGCGCTTATCACAATCACACCGTCGGGCGGGTGCAGCTCTGTGTTATATGAAAATTTCCGATGTGATTGGGTTTTGGTCTATAAGACCTCCGCCGCAATCTCCATCGTTGATCTATCACTTTGATCCGACGGCCTGGCGCTAATCGCACTCCCGCTCCGATCGCAATCGAAACTTTCACTGTGCCACTCCTCCGTTCCTTCTGATTGTGATACCCTGATCCAATCTGAGCCGTCCATCCCTCCAGATCCAACGGTTCAGATTTATCCCACTCCCCTCCCATCGCTCCATTCTTTTCCCCCGCCGATTCAATCTCCGCTGTAGATCCCGATCCGGATGGGACGGCTAGCGCTCCATCGCATCGTGCTAGTCGCATCACACCTCCTCCTCTGCGCTTCCCGATTTTGATCCGCCGATGATAATCGTAGCCATTGTTTCCCCTCTTGATCCGATGGCCCTTGCTCTCCTGCTCCAATCGCAATCGCATTTTCCAATCGCTGCCACCTTCTGCCCTTTGCAATTGCAATTTCCCCGATCCAATCTTGACCGTTCGATTAGTCCAAGATCCAACGGTCATAAACTAATCGCACCATCATTCATCGGACTGTCAACCCTCCCATTTCTCCCCTCCGATTGGATCATAGCCGTCGATATCCTCCTGAGATCCGATGGCCCTAAATGAATCGCCCTCTGCCCACGCTGGGTCCCACCATCCAAAGGGCCCGCTTCGCTTGTTTTCATCATTTTTCTTTGTAAATTTCCCAAACCTTAAGACTTTGGATTCTCTGCTAATGCATTATTTCTCCGCTTCCATCACATTTTTCACCATTCCTCCATAGTTACGCCACCACTCCACGAGCCTCTGCAGCGTTTCTCCACCACTGCTCAGGTTTGTGACAGGCTTATTTTATTGTGCATATATCACAGAGAGGCCATTTTCAGCATTGGCCAACGTATCAGCCGCAGGGATTAAAAGGGGTTGATTCTTATTATTGATGTAATTAATGCTTGATCCCGCATTCAAAGGAAGAATCACAATTTGAAGACCAAAGAGCACAGTGATGAGTCATATATGTGTATACATCAGCAGAGCATCGTTTTTCCAAAAGGACACCTTCCTGTAGAAGTCTCCATGTCTCCTCAAGCCCCTTAAATGAATTTCACTAACAGAAGCTTCTACAACTGTCAGACAGCAGTTATGAAGCATGGAGATCTTGTAGATTTTCCACCCAGTTCACTAATTGTAGAAGGCAGCACATAATACCAAACACCAGAAAGGACTCCAAAGAAACATCAGAGGTCAATCTTGGCCTAACAGAGTCTCCCAGACCATACCAAAAGTACTTACAGTGATGCAGATTTCCATTAAGCAGAGTGGGCATGAACTCTTTCTCCACTCTGTCTTAATGAGATCCATTTAATGAATATCATCTACCATTGTTATTCTCTTCTCCTATAAGAATTCCCGAGAACATATTGTAAAGGTTGTTGTTCAGTTGTTGCCGATTGCTGTTAGAGGGATTCAGTTTTACTGGTAGGACTGTCTTGGGGGGAATAGCAGAGTAGTTTGTAATGTTGTAGGCTGGGAGGAGAAAGTATGGACTGTAACAGCCATTGAGCTCAATGTATGTGACTAGTTTTGCATCAATTAATCAAGAAAATTTCACAGGATCCTAGTCTATTACTATTGGTGATGTTTTTCTAACATTGTTTATTACATTTTCATACTGTTTCATTTTCTACTGGCTCGCATGAGAATATTGGCATAGGATTTACCCTTCTTAGGTACCCTATGTTTCTGCTCTCCTTGCCTTTAATGTTTTTTTCTGATAGTGAATCTAAGAGTAAATTCATGTGGTTTAACGAGTGTAGCGAATGTTATTTCCTGCTAGCTAATGTATGAATTTCGGGGTTTACTACTTAGATGTTTCTCGCTGGTGTCAAAGCATTGAAGGTTCAAAGACCTTCTCTGATCTATAGACCCTGGCTCTGTTAAAACTTATCCCTGTTTTCCTTTGGAGCATGCTAAAGCTGACCTGGAGTTAAATGAACTCTGGTCCAATCTACAAGCTGCCCCTTTGTCCCTCCATTGAAAGTTGCCTTTGAGTATGTCGAAGCAGGTCTGGAGTTAAATGACCTCTGACCTGATCTATAGACAGAAATTGGGTTGCTTTCCTTCTCTCACTTTCTTTCCTTAATGTTCCATTCCACCATATATCTAAAGGATCCTTTAGTATAGATGACTTTCCCTCTGAATGCCTTGGCTAGTTGTTTGCAAGTAATTCCCTTTCATGACTCCATAGCCCAATGGATGGCACAACCTTAACCCATTCTCTTTTGCCAAAATGTCCTACTGCTCTGCTCCTTTCTTCCCATTACCTTCTTAGTCTATGATCTCATGACCCAACCCAGCAACCAACCAACCAAATCATTTTAAACCCCCTTGTGCTTCATACCTAGCCTAATATCTCATTTTGAGCTATCAAAGATATATCATTCTTTGTTTCATGGAGAGATTCCTCTCCGGATCTAGGAGGGCTAGATCCTAGGATCCCAAAGTGGTTTGATGTTGTCTTATCTTTTGGTATTGCCAAATCTGCCAAAACATAGGAACCCCAACATAATGGCGACTCCACTGGGGAAAATCTCAGAGTCTATAGCTGCAAACATTGGTAGGTGTCCCTTTGTCGTCACCAACATAATGGCGACTCCATTTGGGAACAGAGACTAATCAGCCTTGATTTGGTAAATCACTGTGGTGGACAGTAAAATTGGAAATCCTCCACCTGGCGACTCCACAGTTCCTAAATGATAAGAGACTCCACTGGTGATCAATAGGTCGTTGATTATCTCTGCTTTCACAAGACTCCACTAGGAGACTAGTTGCATTACAACATCATCCCCACCAATGGAATACTCTGAGCTAAGTCCCCTTGAAGAGTTTCGTTGCGGAATATCAGATATATTGGCTAAACTCAGAAGCGAGGACCTTCCAGAGGTTTTCTATTCCAGCTCAAGATTCAATAATCAACCTAAGTTGAAGAAATTTTTTCTAGAAGTGCTGGTCGAAAGGTATGAAGCTGAGATTGAAATTTTGAACTCACAAGAGAAATCATACCAGTTCAAAGACCCTAGAGCATTTCTCGAGAATCTCCCTCCCCCTAAGAGGGAAGAGATTCCACTGCCTATTGAAATACAAGAAGAAGATGATCAGGCTTTCAAGAGCCACACTGAAAATGCAATGGAAGATACAATAGTCAAAGCTGCCCAGGATGAAGACAGCCTACCAGTCATGGCATGCCTGAAAGAAGAAAGTGTACATCATCTGTTCATTGATCCTGTGGAAGAATACATGGAGGCCCTGATCAGCTCAAATTCTCCAGCATTAATCCTTTTCTAGGGCCAGATTCATCAGGAGTGGTCACCACTGATGGTGACCACAGTTTTGAAGAACCACATGTAGAGCACCCTGTGGTTATCTCTGACATGCAGTCAGTGCTCATATCCTTCCTGGTTACTACTTGACTGGTTGCATTGGCATTATTGTATCACCTAGAACATCAGAGATTTCCAGGTTAGAGTAGGGTAGGTAGGAGGTCTGAAATAAAGCTCAGTCTGTGAGCATGTAGTTAGTTGTTTTAATTTCTGAAAAGTCCAGCAAGCGAGACAGTCTAATCCTAGCTTGACTATTTTTTCAATTTCTGTCTTAGAATGTAGAGAAGAAATCTGCTAGACAGTTTAATCCTAGCAGATATAGTTTAGGTAGAGAAACTATGAGGCCAACAGTTTAATCTGGTCTCATGGAGTAATAAGGGTAGAAGTAGAATAGGTTTATTTTCTTGTTTGTAAAAATTGATGATGTAAAGGGTCTGCAAGTCCAAATGCACCTAGAAGAAAAAATGTTAGGACTATAGTGTGGGTAGGTAGTTGTTTGGGAGAAATTTTACTGTTGATATGATGTCTTCATGATTTGTGGTAGCTGATCCAAGAAAGAAAATGGATGGGTCAAGCACTAGGCATCTGGCCTACACCAAAGATCATTTTCTGAATTCTTGACTCCTTCAAGAAGAAGCCATCCCCATGTGGAGCCACTGTTAGCCCCCTATGAATTTTTTGACAAGAAAACACGGGGCTAAATTGTTTTTGAGCCTTCAAGGAATGCATTTCCCTATGAAAACACATCATCCTTGAAGCCTCCTTATGCCCTTGTCCTTTGATAAATCCCCACTGCGGTTTCCAGTTATAAAGCCTCTCTGTTTGTGAAGAAATGCCCAAAGGCCTCCTTTCCCCTCCTTTCCCCTCTTATTTTATTCCCTCTAAGCCTTTGTTTTCATATTTTTTGTTCCCCTTCTAAATTCCCTACTTACCCCTCTAAATCAACCCATCTCCCCTTTTGACCTCACAAATACCCTTTGTTTGGCCTATTTTCCCCTTTTTTCCCCCTACCGTTACCCTTTCCTAGTCTCAAAATGCACTAAAAGGGGGCAAAAACCGACTTTCTACCTTATAATAGGCCTAATCCCCTTCCGGCTAAGCCCCGCAAACCACTTCCCCACGTAACCCAGTGCCAGAACTAGGCACAAAGACTCAAGGCGCTTATCGCAATCGCACCATCAGGTGGGCGCATCTCTATGTTCTATGAAAATTTCCGATGCGATTGGGTTTTGGTCTATAAGACCTCCACCACAATCTCTACAGTTGATCTATCGCTTTGATTCGACAGCCTGGCGTTAATCGCACTCCCGCTCTGATCGCAATCGAAACTTTCGCTATGCCACTCCTCTGTTCCTTCCGATTGTGATACCCCAATCCAATCTGAGTCGTCCATCCCTCCAGATCCAATGGTTCAGATTTATCCCATTCCCCTCCCGTCGCTCCATTATTTTACCCCTATCGATTCAATCTCTGCCATAGATCCTGATCCGGATCGGACGACTGGCGCTCCATCGCATCGTGCCAGTCACATCGCACCCCCTCCTCTGTGCCTCTCGATTGCGATCCGCCGATGATAATCCTAGCCGTTGATTCCCCTGTTGATCCGACGGACATCGCTCTCCCGCTCCAATCGCAATCGCATTTTCCAATCACTGCTACCTTCTGCCCTTGGCGATTGCGATTTCCCCAATCCAATCTCGACCGTCCAATTAGTCCAAGATCCAACGGTCATAAAATAATCGCACCATTGTTCATCGGATTGTTGACCCTCCCATTTCTCCCCTCTGATGGGATCGTAGCCGTCGATCTCCTCCTGAGATCCGACAACCCTAAATGAATTGCCCTCTGCCCACGCCGGGTCCCACCATCCAAAGGCTCCGCTTCACATGTTTTCATCGTTTTTCTTTGTAAATTTCCCAAACCTTAAGACTTTGGGTTTTCCACTAATGCATTATTTCTCCTCTTCCATCGCATTTTTCACCATTCCTCCACAGTTGCGCCACCACTCAATGGGCCTCCACAGCATTTCTCCACCACTGCCCAGGTTTGTGACAGGCTTATTTTATTGTGCAGAGATCACAGAGAGTCCATTTTTAGCATCGGCCAACGTATCAGTAGCAGGGATTAAAAGGGGTTAATGCTTATTATTGATGTAATTAAGGCTTGATCCCACATTCAAAGGAAGAAGCACATTTTGAAGACCAAAGAGAACAGCGATGAGTCATAACTGTGTATACATCAGCAGAGCACCGTTTTTCCAAAAGGACACCTTCCTGCAGAAGTCTCCATGTCTCCTCAAGCCCCTTAAATGTATTTCACTGACAGAAGCTTCTACAACTGTCAGACAGTGGTTATGAAGCATGGAGATCTTGCAGATTTTCCACCCAGTTCACCAATTCTAGAAGGCAGCGCAGAATACCAAACACTAGAAAAGACTCCAAAGAAACATCAGAGGTCAATCTTGGCCTGACAGAGTCTCCCAGACCATACCAAAAGTACTTGCAGTGATGCAGATTGCCATTAAGAAGAGTGGGCATGAACTCTTTCTCCACTCTGTCTTAATGAGATCCATTTAATGAATATCATCTACCATTTTTATTCTCTTCTCCTATAAGAATTCCCGAGAACATATTGTAAAGGTTGTTGTTCGGTTGTTGCTGATTGCTGTTAGAGGGATTCAGTTTGACTGTTAGGACTGTCTTGGGGGGAATAGCAGAGTATTTTTTAATGTAGTAGGCTGGGAGGAGAAAGTTTGGACTGTAACAGCCATTGAGCTCAATGTATGTGACTGGTTTTGCATCAATTAATCAAGCAAATTTCATAGGATCCTATTCTATTAGTATTGGTGATTTTTTTCTAACATTGTTTATTACATTTAATACTATTTCATTTTCTATTGGCTCGCATCAGAATATTGGCATAGGATTTACCCTTGTTAGGTACCATATGTTTCTGCTCTCCTTGCCTTTAATGTTTTCTGCTGATAGTGAATCTAAGAGTAAATTCATGTGGTTTAACCAGTGTAGCAGATGTTATTGCCTGCTAGCTGATGTATGAATTTCGGGGTTTACTACTTAGATGTTTCTCACTAGTGTCAAAGCATTGAAGGTTCAAATTCCTTCTCTAATCTATAGACCCTGGTTCTATTAAAACTTATCCCTGTTTTCCCTTGGAGCATGCTAAAGCTGACCTAGAGTTAAATGACCTCTGATCCGATCTACAAGCTGCCCCTTTTTCCCTCCATTGAAAGCTACCTTTGAGTATGTCCAAGCAAGTCTGGAGTTAAATGACCTCTGACCTGATCTATAGACAGAAATTGGGTTGCTTTCCTTCTCTCACTTTCTTTCCTTAATGTTCCATTCCGCCATCTATCTAAAGGATCCTTTAGTATAGATGACTTTCCCTCTGAAAGCCTTGGCCAGTTGTTTGCAAGTAATTCCCTTTCATGACTCCATAGCCCAATGGATGGCACAACCTTAACCCGTTCTCTTTTGCCGAAATGTCCTACTGCTATGCTCCTTTCTTCCCATTACCTTCTTAGTCTATGATCTCATGACCCAACCCAGCAACCAACCAACCAAATCATTTTAAACCCCCTTGTGCTTCATACCTAGCCTAATATCTCATTTTGAGCTATCAAAGATATATCATTATTTGTTTCATGGAGATATCCCTCTCCGGATCCAAGAGGGCTAGATCCTAGGATCCCAAAGTGGTTTGATGTTGTCTTATCTTTTGGTATTGCCAAATCTGCGAAAACATAGGAACCCCAACACAGTACATGGAAAGTTGTCCCAAGACCATAAAGGAAGTCAGTTGTAGGATCCATGTGGATCTACAAGGTGAAGCAGGTAGTAGATGGGAGTGTGGAGAAACACAAGGCCATATTTCTAGCTAGATGGTTCTCTCAGGTGAAGGGGATTGATTATGATGAGACCTTTGCACGCGTCGAAATCTACTCATCAATCAGATCCATCCTTGCACTTTCAGTGCAGATGTGATGGAAGATACATCATATGGATGTAAAGCAACCCTTCCTCAATGGAGTGATTGAGGAAGAGGTGTACATTTAGAAACCAAAGGGTTTTGATACCTTTGATAGAGAGTTGCATGTGTACAAACTCAAGAGATAAATGTATGGGCTGAAGAAAACACCTTGTGCTTCGTACACCAGGATCGATGGCTACTTCACTGGGTTTGGCTTCACCAAGAGTGAAGCAGATGTGAACCTTTACCATAATGTGGTAGAAGGAAAATTTTTAGCATTGTACTTTTTTTCGATGATTTGATACTGACAAGTGATGTGCAACTCATCAAGTCTTGAAAAGAGGATCTTGCAAGATAATTTGTGATGAAGGACAGGGGCTCTTGCAATATTTCCTAGGATTCGAAATTTGGCAAAGAGATGGGGAGCTATTTGTATCTCAGGGCAAGTATGCCAATGATATTTTGAGGAATTTCCATGTGGAGGGAAGAAAATCCGTGGAGACTCCTCTAGCAAGAAACTGGAGGAAGGAGGATGGTACTTTAGGAAAAGTAGTATAATATGCTACCATCTACATCAAGCTTGTGGGTTCACTCATGCATTTGGTGAACACACGGCCAGACATATGCTATGTGGTTAACCAGCTTGGTCAAGCTATGGTTAAGCCTACCAAGCCCTTTTGGAATGCAGGAAAGCATGTGTTGAGATACCTCAAAGGCAATAGAGAGTTTGGGCTATGGTACAGACGGACAGAGGTAGTGAAGCTTCATGGCTTCACAGATGTAGATTGGGAAGGGATTCCATCCGACAAGAAGGGAACATCAGGGGGAATCTTCAGCATAGGATCAACAACAGTTTCATGGTACAACAGGAAACAGAGATTAGTTGCACTGATTTTAGTAAAGGCAAAGTACATGACGGCCAGTCAGGCAACATGTGAGGCCATATGGATGAGGAAGATACATGTTTTTTTTTTTGGTCGACAGATGGATTTGACGATGATTTATTGTGATAACTAGAGTTTCATCAAACTCTCAATTAATCAAGTTTTTCATGACAGCTCCAAGCATATTGATATTCAGTATCACCATCTCAGAGATTGTGTGCAGATGCATATTATATCACTAAATTACATTCCCATGGAGCAGCAGGATGCATACATCTTGATGAAGGTACTGTCAAGAAGAAAATTCGAGTTCCACATAGGCAGGATCAGGGTACTAGACAATCCCTTTCTTGTTGAGAGGGAGTGTTGAACTTGGAAACAAGAAAAGGCTTCTAATTTAATTTTACCTTAATTAAATTAGAAGGAAATTGTAATTCCACATCACATGACATATTGTACGAGTTAAATGAGTTCGGAAGACTTAGTTAGCTCAGTTAGTTTCAGTTGGGGGTCAAACTAGAGGCATGTAGAGTTCACTCTAAGTTTTAGAGGGTCCAGTTGCAGTTTATTTTGACTTGTAATTGTTTAAATTAATTATTTGAGTTAAAATTAGTTTAACTAGTTCTAATTGATAGATGAGCTAGTGAGAGGTCTAGTGAATTAATTATGATTTAATTCACATGTAGTGATCAGTCAGATAACTGATAATTCACTCTAAATAGTTGTTTCATGTCAGTTCTAAGTAAGTTCCAGTTGAGATTGGAGTTAAAGGGTAGCATACTATCCTTTGTATAATTAGGAAATTGTACAGGTCATGCATAAGGTCATCGCGATGCCTTGGATGTATTGCACAATCAATTAGTGGGAATTTCCTAATTAATAGGGGCTCGATTCCCTCAGGATTGCATGAGCAAGGATGGTTAGACAGGGGCAAGGAATTGGTTAAATAGCGGACCAAACTTGGTAAGATGAGAGTGAGATAGTCAGAGATAGTGCAAAGAGGTCTCAAGCTTGAGAGAAGCATTGTATTATTTGATATTCTTGACTTAATGCAATATACAGATAGTGGGGTTTCTTAGCTGAGGCTTTCCTCACCTACATATTTGTGTTGTGCGATTGAGATTCTTTCCCTTTCTTGTTCATGTGATTATGAGATCATAATTGGTTTCCACAATTTGTAGAATAGATTCAAGTTTTATTTTTTAGCATATTGAAAGATCAGTTGAATCTATGTGGATTTTCTACACACAACCCTCGATTTATATGAGAGAATTGTATTGCGGTTGTGTATTATTTTTTTGTGAGGAAAGGAGAGGAGATTGTGTGAGAGTGAAGAGGAAGTTACAACGGATTTGTTGTAGTTTGTATCAATTCTGTTTTCTAGATAATATAAAATGAAGGATTGGTTGTTTCTGTATGGACGTAGCCCAAATTGGGTGAACCACATATATATGTGTCTCTCTTCTTTTATGCAATTCTATGTTTATTTTTATGCAATATTTTATGTGTTCCATTGCTATGTTATTTAATTTCTATAATTTGAGAGAATCGATGACCGTTTGTTGCTAATGATAGCCAGCCTCTCCTGCAACTCCCCCCCGCCTCATTGGCCCTCCACCGGTCTCAATTCGCTATCAAAACTCAAGTCAGGCTCTTTGCAACTAGGATAGAAGTTGAACTCATATGCCAGTTGTAGGGGATTCAGCTCCTCAACCCCACTCTAGTTGAATCCTCTCTCACTCGCCACGAATTTCATAGCTCTCACCACTCCAAACTGAGTTTCAAAAGCCATCTCTACCATCACATGCTCTTGCATGTCGGGGATAAGCCACACCCCTTGGCCTTAATTAATGCCCATCACATCAACAAGGTGGCTAGCTCACCCCACAAGACTGCCCCTTGACCACTGAACCCACCCCCATCAAGGACACTTTTCGGCAAACATTTTTCTTATTTTATAAAATAATATAATGTTGATTGGTAGCATTCTAAGGGTCTTCCTCCTTCATATATGGTTGCTCACATTCTTGCCAATTTTTTGGTTTACATTTATATTTTTTTTTTTTGAGTAGGAACATGCTTGAGAACATGAATTTATTTACATTGGAACAATATATATTTTTTCATCTATCTCAATTCTTTAAGAGTGGAAATATCTGAGGAATCATCTTACATGGCAATTTTTACGAGTCAGTCCTATTTTGGAGAATTAGGTTTGAAACTATTTGGAGACAATTTGAGGCATTAAACGATTTTTTTTGGGTCCAAAAATCTCACTAATTCTATAAGCCATGACATTATTCTACACTCATAGACCTTTCCAATGGTGCAATAAAAAATTCAAATGGAATCCTTATGCAAAATTCATGCCACCTAGAAGTTGGCCTTCTTATTTGTTCACCGTGATTTGAGAGGACGTCATATTAGCTCCTAATACTCATGGAAAAGGGGCTAGCCATATGAATACTATGAAGAATACTATAGAATGATCAAATCTGCAACTGTAGTTGAGAATTGAAGGATTCAAATGTAATCCAAAGTTGGCAATTAGGTTGTGCTACAACTAGGTCACTAAGAGAAAAGGGGCACCATTCATTTTGATCATATCTTGTTCCAAGGTAGAGAGAAATAGTTTGGGATTGTGAGTGAGAGTGCATAACTAAGGGGGTTTGTGTTCTATAGCAACCCATAGGTCATGGGTCTCAAATAACTCGAGTGTCTTCTGCTTTTCACTTGCCTTATTTCTATTGTAGATAAAAGAGACAAGAACAACTTCAATTTCTAGATCAGTTTTCTCCCAAAATGGTTTCTTAGAGCATACCTTGGTGGTCATTGTGATTAGTATTGTTATATATTGGTATGTGTTTTTGTTTCATTGTATCGAAACTCAAAAACAATATAAAAACAGAATAATAAAAGACGAATAAGAAGTGATGATCGAAGTTACCTTCATTATTTCTCTAAAAACCATGTAAGCAAATAGTGTAGAAAATTACATGAAAAATGTAATGTATATATAATGTTAAAATCATGTGTAATTAAATAACTTTAAGGTTAAAGATATGTATTATGAAATTGATTTAAAATTAAAGATTTATATTTATTATTTCATTATTTTTATATTTAATAAATATTATATATTATATTTAATATTAAAAATTTGATATAATAATTAAAATTAAAATAAATTTAAAATAAATTTTTTATTATTATTGTATTTTTTTAAATAATAAAATTAAAAAAACACCCCTACACAAACACATAATTAAACGATGAAAAGAACATGTAAATTTCATCCAAATTTCAATGTATTATTCTGTTATACAGTGGCAACAATTTAACACTATTATCTTGACTGTATATTTTTTAATATTTTAAAGTTTTAACAAAGAGGTGAAATTAAAAAGTTGACTTCCCTTCCGGTGATTCAAATTTGGGAAATGATCTGAAATGTAGGCAAGTCATTCCAAATCTCAGCTTATTACCATCGTCATCCCAACTCTCTTCAATTGGGGCTACTGCAGTAGTGAGAACTTAGAAGTCGTAAGTAGCAGTAAATTTATATTGCTTACCTAGAGCTCTGACCTGTGGACCATGAATGTAGCTGAACATCTGCTCCTGAAGAAATATGAAACGAAGTGCTATTTGAGTCATGAAAATTTGTACTTATGCTATCAGTGGATTCCAGGCCAGATTTATTATATGCAATGAACTCCAACTCCTGTGCAACCTCCACCATGGTGGGTCTGGCATCTCTGTCAAATGATAAACATCTAAATGCAAGTTCAGCAACTCTGTGAACAGCTGCTCTAACCTCAGCATCTTTGTCAACCTGTAGAAAGGGATCAATGATTTCATGAAGGCAGCCTCCACCAATTTTTGTTATTGCAAGGAATGCTAGGTTGACCTCGCTCTTCTTACGGGAGAAATCCACTACTTTCAGTGCAGTTATGATCTCTACCAACACCACCCCGAAGCTGTAAACATCGCTCTTATCAGTGAGGTGGTAATTCTCATGATACAGGGGATCTAGATAACCGAATGTGCCCTGAGGTGCAGTGGAAATGTGTGAGGCTTCTGTTTGAACAATCCTGCACAGCCCAAAATCTGCAACCTTGGCTTTGAAACCATGATCAACCAGAATGTTGCTTGATTTAACGTCCCTGTGATAAATTGGAGGATTTAGGGCTGAATGAAGGTAAGCAAGAGCGCGGGCAGTTTCTGCCGCCACTGATACTCTTGACCTCCATGAAAGGCCTTTTCCTCTTTCCTTATGTAAATGCTGATAGAGTGTGCCATTGGGCATAAATTCATAGACAAGAATGGGTTCACTGTTTTCAAGGCAGCAGCCTAATAGTCTAACCAGATTTGGGTGATGTACAGTTGATAGAAGCCTGATTTCGTTGAGGACTTGTTCCATTCCCTGAGTATCTTTATGCTTTATCTTCTTCACTGCAACAGTACCTTTGCCCGGAAGCTTTCCTGCATAGACTGTTCCGAAACCACCTGTACCCAATCTCAATTCACTGGAGAAGCCTTTTGTGGCTATTTCCATTTCTCTATAGGTGTAGAGTGGAATATTTAGTGGACCTCCCTGGACAGATATCAACCGTTGGAGGCTTCTCCTTGTCTTCAGTGTGCGACGATACCTTTGATAACAGCAGTAGAGAAGGATGAATCCTACCACCGTAGCGCTTCCGACAATGAAGACTGGATAACACCAAGCCGAAAATCAAACCCAAAGGGAATAGAAACTATTTTTCACACATATATTACAATATAATGAAATTCAATGACAGTGTAGAACCTCCCTCTATAGAGCTGGATGATCGATGATATACATATATGTATATGTGACAGTAGAAATTGAGCAAAATGGTTGAAATTAACAGCTTGTTTAGAAATATTATGATGGATAGAAGGTAAAGTCAGAGTTTAATAAATGGTTTGATTTAAAAAAAAAAAAAAAAATCAATCAAGGATGGTTAATCAATGTTTATGAAATGTAGAATAGATAATGATGGGTGTATTTTTAAGTTTCATTTAATGGCGTGAAGGTAGATAATGATGGGTGTATTTTTAAGTTTCATTCGATGATGTGAAGGTTACTGGTTCTAAATTTAGTGGGCAAAAATCCAGTCATGTTAAGGGGTGGTGTGGCTCAGGACAGATGTGATTCAGAATGATTTTGACTGCTTAAATGCCTCTCTATAATTGTTTCTTCAGTCAAAGATTAAACTTGTAGTCAACCCTAAAAGATACCAACAATTTAACAAACAAAAAAATGATTACTTATTAATATTTATATCTCTTTTACTGTTGTTATTTTTCAAACCCTGTTTTTCTTCTGAAATTTTGTTATAAACTTTCCCAATAAAAAAACTTACAAATAATTTCTCATTAACAAAATAAGCCAATTCTTTCATATCAATGGCTGCCCATCAATATTTGTATACTATTTTTCAATCCCCTATTTTTATGCCATGTTTTTCTTTTGAAATTTTGCTATAAACTTCACGAGTGAACCTAGTGGAAAAAAAAAATTATCCTCAACATTCGGTTGTTTTTTTTGACAGCTCAACATTCGGTTGTTACCGACATCAATTAATGTTCATGTGATTAGCTTTCTACGTCATACTATGTAAGTTAAACAATCAATTACTAAATATTTTTCAATGTCATAATATTTTCATTAATTAGAATAGAATTTTTATTTATTTTTAATCTCTGTTATTATATAATAAAATTATGTTTAAACAGAAAAGTGAGGAATTTTACATTTATACATTTACAATTTAAATACTGAGGGGTTTTTGCAGTGCATTATATTCGATATCATTTTTTTTGGAGATTCAACTGCGTTAAGTCATTGATCTATGACCGTTTCCATGAGATGTAGTCTTAACTAACTAATTTCTTATGATTTTTGAATAGTCCACTTAGCACTCATTGCATCGGGTGATGCTCACAGAGATAAAGAAGTGGGATTGAAACTAGTGAAATGAATTACATAGCGTCAATTATCACTTCCGGGGCTTACATCTGGTAACCAGGACTTCCCGGGAGATCACCCATCCCAGATTGCCTCTGGCTCAAGTGTGCTTAATTGTGGAGTTTCCCCACAATCAAGCTCACTTAGCTTGCTACCTCATTTGCAAAACCTTAGCAATTATTGTGCCTCATGAACCGTTCAAGTAGAGCTCCCTTCACACTTTTTTCCTCTAGCTCAAGTGTGATTAATTGTGGAGTTTTCCCCACAATCAAGTTCATTTAGCTTGCTACCTCATTTGCAAAACCTTAGCAATTATTGTGCCTCATGAACCGTTCAAGTAGAGCTCCCTTCACTCTTTTATATTTAAGTACTAAGGGGTTCTCGCAGTGCATTATATTAGATATCATATTTTGGGATTCCACTGCATTAAGTAATTCATTCATCTATGCCCATTTCCATTAGAGGTAGTCGTAACTGACTAATTTCTCATTATTTTTTAATAGTCCATTTAGCACTCATTTCATTGGGTGATCCTCAAAGGGGTGAAGAAGTGGGATTGAAAATAGTGAAATGAATCACATAGCATCAATCATCACTTTCGGGGCTTGCACCCTGTAACCAGGACTTCCCGCGAAGTCACCCATCCCAGACCATTCCAGGTCATCTATGGCTCAAGCATGCTTGACTCTGAAGTTTTACAATATTTTAAAAAGACTTCTCACTTTCGAGTACAACCCATCTAGTCCATGAAATAGGTTTAATAGATTTAATGACATACATAGGGCGTCATATAAACAAGCTTATTCAATCTTTAAAAATTTAATTAATTATTATGTAAGACTTATTTTCAATGAACTTTTTTGAGGTTATTGCTAATTAGATAACTTTAAAACATATATTCAATAATTAATAATTCTTTATATAAATAAAGATATTTTTATTACTTTTTAATTATTTAATATAAAGATATTTTTTATTAGTTTTATTTATATAAAGATAATAATGAAAAGATAATTATATTATTTTAAATAATAATTATTATTATTTTAAGGGGCTTAGAGCAGATGTTGATGGTGATAGGTGTCTTTTTAAAGGTGATAGGGCATTATGTTAAGGTATTTCTTAGTCTAAAGGTTATCGGTTCGAAAATTTACAAGAAAAAATCTAGCAATGGTAAGGGTTGACATGACTTGACCTCAGGTAATAAGCTCCTGGGTTATGGCTACTCAAGCCACAAATTAGTCTTGAAGTCATCACATGACTCATATAAACTAGCAAACAAAAACAATTATTACTAGACTAGGTGCAATGTCGGGGAATATGCTCCTTGGTCATGACAACTCAAGCCATAAATTAGTCTTCTTGAGAGGTCACCCATGCCATATCACCTTTGGCTCAAGCATGCTCAACTGTTGATTTTTCCCCACAATCGAGCCCACTTAGCTTGCTACCCCATTTGCAAAACCTTAGCAAGTATTGTGCCTCATGAACCATTCAAATACTCTTTTATATTTAAGTATTGAGAGGTTTTCACAGTGCATTATATTATATTTCATTTTTTGAGATTCAACTCCGTTATGAAATTCATTCATCTATGACCATTTCCATGAGAGGTAGTCGTAAATAACTAATTTCTCATGATTTTTGAATATTCCACTTAGCACTCATTGCATTGGGTACTACTCACAAGGGTGAAGAAGTGGGATTGAAACTAGTGAAATGAATCACATATCATCGATCATCACTTCCATGACTTGCACCTAGTAACTAGGACTTCACGGGAGGTCACCCTTCCCAAAACATCTCGGATAGCCTTTGGCTCAAGCGTGCTTAACTGTGGAGTTTTACAATATTTTTAAAAGACTTCTCACTTTCGAGTATTACCCAACTAGTCCCTGAAATAGATTTTATAGATTTAATAACATATATAGGGCGTCATCTAAACAAACTTATTTAAGCTTTAAAAATTTAATTAATTATTATGTAAGACTTATATTCACTTGAAGTATTTTGAGATTATTGCTAATTAGATAACTTTAAAAAATATACTAAATAATTGATAATTTATTATGCAAATAAAGATATTTTTTATTAGTTTTTAATTATTTAATATAAAGATATTTTTTATTAGATTTTTTATATAAAGATAATAATGAAAAGATAAATATGTTATTTTAAAATATTTATTATTATTATTTTAATGGGCTTAGAGAAGATGTTGATGGTGAGAGGTGTTTCTCTAAAGGTGATAGGGCATTCTGTTAAGGTATTTCTGAGTGGAAAGGTCACTGGTTGTATTTCTTAGTGTAAAGGTCACTAGTTTGAAAATTTACAAGAAAAAAATCTAGCCATGTTAAGGGTTGGATGTGGCATGACCTCAGGTAATAAGCTCCTTGGTCATGACTACTCAAGCCATAAATTAGTCTTGCAGTCATCACAGAACTCATATAAGCTAGCAAACAAAAAGAATTATTACTAGACCAGGTGCAATGTTGGGGAATAAGCTCATCAGTCACAACTACTCAAGCCATAAATTAGTCTTGCAGTGATCACAAGACTCACATAAACTTGCAAACAAAAAAAATTATTACCAACATCAACATAGATCCATCTTAAGCACAGATCTAACATAGAGGGATCAAATTTTTTAGATGCAAACTTATTTTAGAATGTAAAAAATAATGTAATTTTTTATTATTTAAATTGTATTTTTTAATGGTATAGAGATTACATAAATGTGTGTTGAGCCATTTTATTAATGTACATTAAATTGAGTTTTTTGTTATTAATTTAATTTTTAAGTATACATCAATATTAATTCATATTAAAATAATTTATTCATAACTTACATTGGATATTTTATTCTATACAACATCAAAATATTTTCTTTTAACATTTTATATATATATAAATATATATGAAGTTGATATAATGTGTAAAAACATTTTTGAAAAGCATAATGTTTAAATATCTTATTCTATTTTTTCTACTTATAGTTACTTTACATGAAATTATATTAGGTCATATGGACAACTAATTAAATATGCATAACATATTATTTTTTCTTTTTTATTATAGTCGACGTTACTTTTCTATTTAGTCGATATTTTATTTTTATTTTCAAAGAAACAAACATACTTACTCATCTCCTTCACACAACCCTATGAAATAAACCTCTAGACTCAATTATATATATATATATATTCTTGCTAATATTTAAACTATCCTACATTCTAACTATTTTTCTACATACTTTTATCCCAAAGAATGATTTAATTTATACAATTTAATTTAAATAATAATAATAATAATTTTATTATTTTAATTTATATTTTTTTCCAGTTTATTCTAGTTAATATGATTCTTATAAATGAAATTAGTTTCTAAGATAATTTTTAAACATTTATATATATTAATACTTTTATCCCAAAGAATGACTTAATTTATACAATTTAATTTAAATAATAATAATAACAATAATTTATTTTAATTTATATTTTTTCCCTATTTATTCTAGTTAATGTGATTCTTATAAATGAAATTAGTTTTTAAGATAATTTTTAAACATTTATATATATTAATAAATAAAGATAATTTTTTGGTAAAAAATATTTAGATAGATTACATTGAAATATTTTTGGGTCTGCTTTTAGATCTAGTTAGTGTGATTTAGGTAGCACAACAAAGGAGGACTTCACAAGCACCTTTAGCTTCATTTCTCACCCTTTATCAACCTTTTGTTCATCAAAATTGCCATCAGCCCTGTTTTCATATTTTTCATCTTTACACCGTGAGAAAACCCTAGAGATGCAAGACAAGTCTCTTAAGAGGTTTTGAGTTTGGCCAAGGGGTGGGCCACCTTCCACTCATCCAAACCCACCTTCACTCCACCTTTCGTACACTTTTATCACTGATTTTTTGCCTCGGATTGCCCTCGGACTGTTTTAGTAGCAATTCATTACTTTCCTATAGCACTAGAGGACACCTATAGCAGCACTTGTAGCAACACCAGTGGGCCCCCCCTTAAGCCCAGAAACCACCATCCACCTCATCCAGACCTGCTAAAACCACCAAGACACCTTCAACCTTGTGCCCATGATTTCAAGCCTTCCATAAGCCACCTTAGTGATTTCTCCTCCTAGCTGCAAACCAATGCATTTACAAGAATATTTAGGCCATGATCAGATGCATGATTAAAAACATGATATATATAACATAGATTGGATAGGGTGTGTTTAGCCATTTGGCCTAGCAAAGTTTGATTAGGTTAGTTTCCTTTATGCAATTTCAATTCAACAATTTACTTCCTGCCAGATTCCTAGTTTGCTTCCATTTCTTATCATAGCTTAATGTGTAGATTTCTTTCATTGCAGTAGATAGATGTACTTTCTTGATGTAGATTATTTTTGTACTTTTTGATAGAGCCATGGCTTCGAATCATTTGTAGCCCTAAGCCTAAATTCAGAAGTGTGACAAACTTCATCCAGAAACCCTAGAAGTAGCACCCTTTCGTAGACCTCAGAAGAGGATCACATGAGTAGAATGCATCTGTTGTGTATATAACATTGTCACCTCCAAGTTTGTACGAACCCTAGGTTGATAAATTAAAGTAGGGCAGCCTCTGAGAGTTGCAGTATTCTTGGTGCAATACCAGGGATCACCACTTTTTGGCATCATTGTCGAGGAGGTGTCTAGTATATGCTTTGATTTTGTTTTAGCATTATTTTATGCTTTTACTTTTACATGTTGTTTCAAAAATATTGAAAAAAAAAACCAAAAAAAAGGTATGATTTTCATGCCTCGTAGGAGTAGGGATACTCAAGGAAAATTTTTACCTAAAACCCCCACATCACCACATAGTCACCCTTCACTCTTCTTTAGTGGATGTGAGGTTGAACACACTATAGGTGAGACTTCTGAAAATTTTGAAGAACCTATTGGAGAAGAATAAGATCTTGTTTTACCATAGGAGCCTGCTTCACCTATGCAAACCATGGTTGAAACTGAAGCCTGGGGAGCATTTCCCATTAGAGAGGTAGATGGGGAAACTAAAATGAATAACATTAGCCCCTCAACCCTTCCACACTTTCTTGGACTTACCTCTGAAGATCCTGACACATTCATGTTTTAATTTGTTGTCTGTAGGACTTATGACTATGCCCCAAATGATCAAAAGATGAAGCTATTCCCATCTACCCTTAAGGATGTAGCCTTGTGCTAGCTCATGGGTCTACTTGGGAACAAAATCACTACCTAGGCACAAATGCAAAAGGCCTTCAACAACAAGTACATAGACTAATGTAGGTCCAAGGAAACTAAAGATGAGATATTTAGGATGACTCTAGGGCCTAATGAATCCCTAGAAGACTATGAAGAGAGGTTTCATTTAAACTATAAAAGAGCCAACTATACCCTTGATCCCGGATCACTTAAACTAGTACTTCTCTTAGGGATCGGGGAGGAGGTGATAGAAACTCGAAATATGTTACCAGTGGATATATCTACTGGATGCCTTGCAAAACAATCAAAAATATCTTCAGGAACCATTCTAGGGAAGTTAGGAAGAAAGGCAGAGCAAGCCAAAGTACAAACAATACTCCTTCCTCTTCCACCTCCATCAAGCATGAGATTGGACATATGCTGGAGGAATTCAAGAGTGACATGTTGCACACATTTTCCTTGAAAATGGACACAATGCAGGTCAAGAGGAAGCAAGAGGAAGCAGAAAGCGCCTTGGCTATATTTTTCCCTAGATGTACTAGAAAACACCCTAGGAATGAATGTCCATTAAATGTAATAGAGGTTTTCTTAGTCTGTGAGGAGAATCATGCCACAAACAAGTGTCCCTCCTTACCTAGAATCAAAGCTATATATCAAGGTGGGGAAGTAGGACCAGAGCAACTCTGTTTCATCAAAAAGAGAAGGCCTCAAGGCCCTAGGTCATATCAGCAAGGTATACAATGTGCACCTTACTATTACTATCACAATAATAAAAATTCACCCATGCAATCTTGGTACACCCCCACTCCTCCATCCTGGCCTACACATCCTACTTGGCCTTACAACCCTCCATATCATCCTCGGCCTGTGAACCAACCATTTCAAGAGTATGTTCCTCAACAACCTTAGTGGAACAACCCATCCCAAGGGTGGATGCCTTAACATAATCAACCACCTAATCTAATGCCTCCACCCCAACCTGAACCTAAGCTTACTCATGTTTCTCCACCCAAGTTGCCTCAAATTCCTACACAACCCAATCCGAACCTGAACAACAGACATGCACAACAGGTTTATAGTGGAGAGACATCATATCCAGCTTATGTTGTGGAGATACAAGATATTAATCTCAGGTTGGGAAGAGTACTCCCAGAAAACCACCCTCTATTTCCACCTGTAGAGGTTTAAGAGGAAAGGGAAGAAAGTAACACTTGGATCCAACAACCTCATTTCCCGAGTGCTTGATCCATTCTAGTCAGCACACCCCAGAGGAGACCAAACTTCTCGGAGAACTGAAAAATTGTGTGTCAAGATATCACTTCTCGGGGTCATTAAGGATGTCCCTATTTATAATAGGCTCATCAAGGAAAATTTATTCAAGAAACCTAGGAGAAAGAAGAAAGATACCCCCACCATCAATGTAGTAGGATAGTTGTTTGACTTAATGTTGAGAAGGGGGATCTTTCCAAAGTACCTGGACCATGGCAGTCCAATTGTAGATGTGCACATAGATGGTTTCATAGTCCCCAATAATGTGATTGATCTCAGGGCTACCTTCAATGTCATGAACAAGAAAAATATGTTGAAACTCAACCTCCGAGGGACTTTGAGGAAAACCACAACAGTTCTACAACTTGCAGATTGGTACAAAGTGACTTCGGGAGGAATTGTTGAGGATGTTATGGTTTCAATTGACTCTTTGGAGTATCCTACAAATTTCCTAGTTCTGCAGCCAAAACCCAAGTTCAATGGATATCCTCTCATCTTAGGGAGACCTTGGTTAGCCACTGTCGATGCTTATATTAGCTGTCGGGCTGGAACCATGACTATTAAGAATGGGCCCTTTTCTAAACAACCGGTATTATATCGTCCAACCCAGCCCTCCATTGATCGTGATATACCTATATTTTTGCAGGATGAAGAAGATGAGGTATATAATACTACCCCCATTTGTGCCATAGATGATGTTCTGAGAGGGGGGCAGCTTGATGAAGATGAACTCATCAACCATGTCATTCAAAAGCAGTCCCCCACTAACAACGCGCTTGAAAACCTATTCAAAGAATCTGAAAGCCACCCTTGGATGGAATTTCACTTAGTCGATTAAACCTCTAAAACCACCAAGGCTGTGGATTTTGGCCCATCCAGATCTCAAAAAAATAACTCAAACCTCTAAAACAAAGAAGAAAAGCATATATGTTAGCTTCTGAAAGAAAACCTAGATGCATTTTCTTAGGATTATAAGGACATGAAATGGGTGCATCCCTTAGTATGAAAACATCATATTTACATTAAGAAAGGATGCAAGCCTGTGTTCCAACCCCAAAGGTGGATGAACCCAGCTCTCAATGACATAATCAAGGAATAAATGCAAAAATTGTTGTATGCGGGTTTCATTTATACTATATCAAACAGTGAGTGGGTATATCCTCTTGTCCTCATTCCGAAGAAGAATGGAAAATGGAGAATCTATGTTGATTATCAGGAACTCAACAAAGCCACTAAGAAGGACAATTTTCCTTTGCCCTTTATAGACCAAGTCCTGGATGGCCTTGCAGGAAAGAAGTTATTTTCCTTCTTAAATGGGTTCAATGGATATAACCAAATACAAATCAGCCTTGAATACTAGGCCAAGACTACTTTCAACTTCCCTTGGGGTACCTTCTCTTATCAAGTCCTACACTTTGGGTTGTGCAATGCCCTGGCTACCTTCCAAAAAGATGTCTTGAGCATTTTCTCTAAGCTAGTCCATGACTCAGTTGAAATCTACATGGATGATTTCACACCCTATGGGCATGACTTCCAAGAGGCTCTCTTGAATTTTGGAAAAGTGCTGAGAATGTGCATTGAGATGCATCTCTCCCTGATCCCAAAAAAGTGTGAATTCCTGAAAAGAGCAGTAGTTGTATTAGGGCACTCAATCTCCCAAGCAGGAATACAGGTGGACCTTAACAAAATCACCATCATCAAAAGGGTACCTTCTCCTCAAAAGCAGAGAGATTTCAGGAGTTTCTTGTGTTTATGTCCCTATTATACAAGGTTCATCAAAGATTTCAACAAGTTTTCATTGCCACTATTTGGTTTGTTGGCCCAACGATTCTGAGTTTACTTGGTCCAGTATTTTTCAAGAATATTTTGAGCTCATTAAGGGAAAGTTAACTACTACCCCCATTCTCTGAGGTCCAAATTGGACTCTGCCTTTCCACATCCACACAGATGCATGAGAAAAAATTGTGGGGGCAGCATTGGGGCAGTTAGAAGATAAATTTCCTTATGCAATCTATTTCATAAGTAAGAACTTGTCTAAGGCCGAACTCAATTATATTGTCACAGAGAAGGAAATGTTAGCCATTTTCCATGCTTTATACAAATTTAGAAACTATGTCACTAGTTATCGAACCTTTGTACACAATGACCATGCAACCATCAAATATTTAATGAAAAGACCAGATGTTAATGCTCGAATAATTATATGGTTGTTACGATTACAACAGTTTGACCTAACCATGGTTGATAAACCTAGAAATGTGAATGTTGTTGCAAATTTTTTATGTAGGTTACCTCTATCTGCAGACGAATAAGGAATGGTGGATGACCAGCTTCCAGATGAACATATTTTCACTATCTCAACACTCTCACCATGGTTTTTTGATGTAGCTAAATACTTGGTTGCTGAAAAGTTCCCTCCTAATCTATCATTCAAGGAGAAAAGAAATATCATTAGAAAAAGTGCCACTTTCACATGGATTGGGGGGATCTCTTCAAGCTAGGCCCTGAGAAAATTCAAAGAAGATGTGTGAGGGAGGAAATTTTTTTGATATCCTCTCTTCATGTCATGATATCCCTTGTTGTGGCCACTTTGTTACAAAAAGGATTTCCTTCAAAGTTCTACAGGTAGGATACTATTGGCCTAACCTTCACGAGGATGCTAGAAGATACACTAGCAGGTGCGACCAGTGCCAAAGGATGGGGAAACCTACACAGAGGGATGAGATGCATTTGCACCCATAGGTGGCTCTTGAGCCATGTGAAAAATGGGGCATGGAATTCATTGGACCTATTGATCCACCATCTGGCTAGAAAAAGTATATCATAGTCTGCATTGACTACCTGAAAAAGTGGGCTGAAACAAAATATGTGAAGGTAGCAACTAAGGAGAAAGTAGTAGAATTTATGAGAGATAATGTGTTTTACAAATTTGGATACCCCAAAGAGGTAGTCATTGATCAAGGGGTGCAATTCACATCTCATCTCATTAAGAATCTTCTAAGGAAGCACAAGATAAATCATAAGAATTCCACTGCCTACCACCCTTAATAAAATGCCCAAGTGGAAGTGGCCAACAAAGTCTTGGAGAATATCCTCACTAAGGTTGTGAGCAACAATAGAAAAGATCGGGCAGACAGATTAGTAGGAGCTACTTGGGCCTACAACACTACTTGGAAAACAATAATAGGATTCACTCCTTATGACCTGTTCTATGACAAGAAATCTCTTCTTTCAATTGAATTTGAGTTCAACACCTTATGGATAGCACCTAAGTTAGACCTAGATATATCAAATTCCCAACAAGAGATTTTGCTGCAATTAAATGGATTGGATGAGTTCAGGATGCAAGCACTACTTCATGCAGAAGTGATTCAGCTGTAAAGGAAGGTCTAGGATGACAAGTACATTAAGTAAAATACCTTTGAAGGAGATTGGGCGTTGTTGTATGACTCAAGGTTCAAGGATTTCAAAGGCAAACTAATGACAAGATGGTTGGGACCCTACAAAGTGGACAAATGTTATGAGAATGGCACAGTTCAGATCAGAACCATAGATGAGGAAGGAATTCCCCTACTTGTCAATGGTTACAGGCTTAAGGTTTACAAAAATCCTCTATCTAGGGAAAAATTCATAAATTCCATAAACATAGAGGTGTATGTCATGGGAAAATCCATAGTTTCTAGTGCCTCCCCCTCCTAGAAGAAAAATAAAAATAAAAATAAATAGGCATGGGTGAAAGCCTCTCTGAGGCACCCTAGGCCAACTCCAGGGTTGAAAACCTCCATGAGGTAATCCTGGAGCAAAAAAAAAAAGAGAAAGAGATAAAAGGAAAAAAGCAAAGAATAAAAGATCCTTGGGTTAAAACCTCTTTGAGGCACCCAAGGCAGGCCTGTGGGTTGAAAAACTCTGTGGAGGTAGCCCACTTGCCTTCAAAAAAGAAAAAAGAGAAGAAAGAAAAAAAGGAAAGAAATAAAACGAAAAAGAAGGAAAATTCTTATGAACTTAACTGTTTTTCTGTTTTGCAGGTTATTAATCAAAGATAGTTTTTGGGATCCAGAGGAGACATTTATCTTCATTTATCCTTCTCATCTTCTTTCACACTCCATGAACCACTCAAGCATACATCCCTTCATCCATTTCATCCCTCAGATAGGAAAAAAAATATTTTTTCTCTATACTATAATTTCTACAAGCAAGTCCAGCATCTACAGGATTCCTGTAGCACTACAGGAAAATCATGTAAATGCTACAGGAAACTCATTAATGAAGAAATATCTTTCTCAAGGATTTTTGAACTTCAAGGGGAGCGTGATAATTAATGTTTTTCCTATACCTACCATTTGCAAACCCTTATTTCACTCCATGCTCAAGGATTCACTCCCTAAACCCTATGTTGCACCATTAGCAACTAGATCATCTGAAACTTGGCATGAGACCCCTTCACTCGCCTATCCTCCATTCCATTCATTCCATGAATCCCTCCATAGCCTCCATGAACCATTTCCTTCCATTTCTCAGTAGACTGAGGCAATAAGAGGCAAGAAACGGACTGCTACAGGAATAAGAAAATTTCATGTAGCGAATCTGTGTGTGGCACATCAAGGCCAAAAGATGAAGGAAAGTTGATGAGGATGACTCCAAAAGACCACCAACAGACTCCAAGAGGGCATGAAAGACAACCATGGCACCTGAAGAACTCCATGCATCACTTGCGAAGAAAAAAAAAAGAAAAAAAAATATTAATCATCTCACTCAGAAAAAATTGCTCACTCAAAAAATAAACAAGTAGTGAAAATACAACAAATAATATATCATGGTTGCAACCACCAGCTCCAAATCCTTGAACCATCTCATTAAACACCACAATAATACTAGGTAGGCTCAGGTATGGCCCTTCACCTCTCGTTATGTATCCATAATGACTAAAATAGTTTAATGTCGAGTTTTAGAAATTTAAAAGGAAAAAAGGTGGCCAGTTAACTTGGCCACCTTCACAAAGTTAAATTGGAGGAAAAGTGAAAGTACATGCCACTTGGGCAAGTCAAATAAATTCAAGAGGGAGTGAATGGGTATGAAGAGGGTGATTACTAGGCTCAACAATTTTTAACTGGAGTGGGACCAACAGTCTCAAAGAGGAAAAATCGTGTTAAGTATGAGTCATCACAACGCTCCAAATTTAGTTAAAAATTCCATAAAGGTAAGATCTATCTCATTTTCACCATTTCACTGAGAATTTCAAAGAGAAACAAGAGCAGGAGAGTAGTGGGGGGCATCAGGAGAGAAGCATCGATAGTTGATCTTGCATGCACCATCCTGCTACAAGAAACATAGTTTTTCTACACGCTACTTCAGAGGCAGATCAACAAGGGTATAGAAGTCAACACAAAGTCACCTAAGGGTGAAATTTCTTCCCAAAGCCACCATCTCTCAAACGAAAACACCAGAGGAAAAAATGCAAGTGGTTTCCATCCTCCATCACTAAAATTTCTCCATGAAATTTACACACAGCAAGTTCAATTTGGAAATTAAAGGGTAAAAAAAAAAAAAATCTTGCATTTTTTTCAAGACCTCCATCTCCAATACATAACTCTCAAACATCTCACCACCTTCATATCATAGCCATTAAAATGGGAGGGGGATTCAACAAAAGGGAGCCCACTGACATTAAGAGAATTAGGCATCATCCTCAAGTCATGGAAATCTTTAGAAATCACCAATGCCTAGGATTCTTTGAGCTTTTGAAAGGTTTTGATGAAGAGATAGCTCAAGAATTTGCAGTGGCTCTAGAATTACACTCAGAGGAGAGAGACGCCATTATGGTTAGAGGCCTAGCCATTACACTATCACCTAAACTCATAAGAAGAGTTAAAAATTTTCGCTTAGGAATCAAATGGGTTAAGGAAAGAATGCCTAGCACTGTAGCCAAGAAGAGCTAATCTCTACCATGAGAAGAATACCTTGAAGACAAAAATGGAGTGAGGAGAGAAATACTTCCATACCTCTGGGATGAATTAGCCTTCCATATCATGAAGTTTATTTCTTGTGAAGGTAGACTTAGTGTGGTCTATGGGTATCATTTCAGATTGTTGAATGAACATAGGTTTCAAGGAGAACTCGCTCTAGAATAGATATTACACACCCCTCACTTCCTCCTGAACTACATAACTGACATGATCAATAAGGTGAGGCAAAGAAAATATCATCACTTGGCTCATCATGGCCTCATATAACTAATCATGAGTGATGCTTTGAGAATATTTAACCTACCCGTATCCTGGTATTTTTTCATAAACATGGATAGGGAAGCTTCATAGCTACCCAAACAGGAAAACCTCTGGTTCTAGCCTTAGAGAGAGGGAGGTAGAAGAAGAAGAAGAAGAAGTTGAAGTGGAGGTAGAAGTACAAGAAGAGGAGGTATAAAATAAGGAAGAAAAATAAGAGATGGAGATTAAGGCAGAAAACACAGAGACAACAGAGACATGCAAATAAAAATTTTATGGGAAGGAGGAAGAAGAGACTGAGGAAAAGAAAGGGTTGGACCCTATTCTAGGCAGTGAAACCTCCCCTCAAGACACCAGCCATTAGAGAAATTTTAAGGTCTAAAATGGGCCTCGTAAGAAAAAAGTACAACCAAAATAAAATTTATAAGAACCAATAGGATTCAAGTTGATGATGTCAACCATACGGGATGATTCACCATTTTTGGGGAAAAAAGGTAAAAAGATAAAAAAAAAAAAAAAAAAATAGTCAAACTACTTTTTCAACTTGTATTTTCAACTTATCTCCCTAAGGTTTTACTCAAATTTCAAGTGAGAGTACTCATTAGATACAAAATTTAATTCCTCATCCAATGAGTACCCATGTTGCATACTTTCAATGGACCTGCTACATGAAAAATAAGAAATACATGTAAAAATTTTACTGCAATCACATTTTTCATGTATTCCTATTTTTTCGTGTAGGAGGGTCCATCGAAAGTATCAAACATGGGTACTCCTTGGATGAGGAACCAAATTATGCATCCAACGAGTGTTCTCGCTCGTAATTTTATTAAACCCATAGGGAGAGAAATTGAAAATACGAGTGGAAAAAGAAGTTTTTTCTTTTTTTCCCTCTAAAATTTGATGATGTAATCATATATTATTTTATTATTTCCCTAATTATTTTATAATTTTCTTAGGAGGCCCATTTTAGACCTCAAAATTCCCCTAATTATATCACCAGACATTACAAATAAGGAAGTGGATGCTACCCTAGCCACTTTGATCACACTTGTCAAAATAGAAAGGAAGAGGCAGACACCTATGAATTTAAAGACTAAGAAGAGTCAAAGGGTGAGGCAAGGGAAACCACAGACTCCCAGCAAGAGCCCTATTTCCATTAAAGAATCACTAAATAAAGATGTGGAAATAATATTAGAGGACCGAAGGGTGCAAGAGGTGACTTCACCTATAAGGACCCCTATAGCATACATTAGAAGACACTCAGCAACATTGGCATCCCATACACCTCATGCAACCCCCACAGACCCTCCAAGGACTAAAAAGTGTGAAAAACCTAGAAAAGAGGGTCTTCAACAAGAAAAATAGAGTTTGCTATAGGAAACTATGTTTTTGCTACAGGAAACTCCAACAAGCCTAGAATCAGAGAGAAAAGCCTTGGTTGAGGAAGAAAATATAATCACTGATGGGAAAGTGGTCAAAGAAGTTGAGGAAAAGTCACAAGAGGAAAAAAAACATGAAAAAGAGGGAGGAAAATATGACATGGAAGAGCCCACCTCACCAAAACTGGTCTTCAAAGATGTAGCAGTAGTGCCAAACCCTAACCATCAACCCAATATCAACTCCTAATACACATACATTGAGGGGGGAAGATTGATTCCTCGAAAGTTCATAGTGCCTTTATTTTATCAGTTGGAAGAGGAGAGGCCATGCACTCATCATTGGATGAAGCTTGTGACGTCTAAAGGTGTGCATGACATAGGGCTCATGGAAGGAAAATTAGTTGAATTGGGGAAGGATTTATCTGAAGTTAGGCTCAGAGAATTAGTGTTGAAAGAGCAGCTTTAGAAGGCCCAAGCAGAGAATGTAGCATTACAGGATCAACTTCAACAAAAGCAAAAAAAGTGGCCACCATGGAAGATTTGTGCATAGAGGCCATTCAACAAAGATATCCATCATATTCCTATGAATTTTACCTCAAGGAGAAGTGACTCCTGTTTCAAATCAAAACATTAGCCTCCCATGGATCCTTACTATTAATTTTGGACAACTAGGTCCAAAATCCATGTTGTGATGCTCAAATGAAGATGCCAATATTTTTATTGGATTCCTCCTTCAGAGAGGTGCAAGATCAATCTAAATATAATCTTGATCCGATGAGCAGAACATTTATTTTGAATTTATTGAAAATATGCGCAGGTCGGCCTGAAATGAAATGTAGGCTTGAAGCCCCAGCTGTTGTGTCACAGACCCTCACTGATGGATATAAATAGGTCAACATTGGAGGTCATTTTCACTCATCCATCACATTACATTCTCTCTCCTCATATAATCGGTTGGATCATCTATTGGAGTCTCTTCTTCTCTCACACGTGGACAAATGCAACAAATATAATTTATGTTTTCGACCTAGGGTTTTCAATGAAAAGTTGACCAGCGTTGACTTTGGTCAACGCATGGTCAAACTTACCCAAATCTTGGTCAAAATTTCAATTTTTGTAGTCTGCATTTTATGGCATGGAAATCGAGGTTGACTTTGACTAGGTTGCGTTGACTTTTTGCTGCTGCTGTTTTGGATTAATCGTTGACTGTGACAATGTTGACTTTGGTTTGACTAATATTTCTATCTGAGACGGTTGTGTGACACTTTTGGTTGGCTGACTATATTGAGAATTTTTTGGTTGAAGCATCATGTTGACCATCATAATGCACCAACTCACATATATATATTTGGCTTGTCTTCTGTCGATCTACTGGTATGTTCTATCATCATTTTACTTTCTTGTTTATGTGATTGTTGTTTGAGATTGGGGATAAAAAGTAAAGTTACATCAAGCATAGAACATCTACAAAAATTTACATGGTATCGGAGCGAAGGTGAAGACAAATCCCAAGTTTGTAGCAATCACCGAAGAAGACTTCCATGCCTGGAAGATGACATTGGATCTTATGTTGGAAGACCAAGATGTCATGGACTATGTGCAAGGTAAAATCCAAGAGCCTCCATCCTCTGCACCTGCTGCCACCAAGTCAAAGTACAAGAAGGGGGAAATTAAAGAAAATCTAATGATCAGGGACTCAATTCATAAGAGTCTGGTTTCCTACATCTCTAAGTTGGGCACATCCAAGGAGATGTGTGATAAGTTGGTCAACATGTTCAAGGCCAACAATGAAAATCTAGTCCTCTTCTTTAAGAATCAACTGAAGAATCTGAAGAAAGGCAGGGATGAATCCGTTCAATCCTATTTTCTGAAGTTGACCAAAGTCAGAAATAATATTCTAGCTATTGGGGAGACAATAGTTGATCGAGAGGAGGACAAAGCAGTTTTCACCTCAAAATGGCTCTATAAGACCAAGCATGTATCTGATGGTAGTGCTGAAAAGTTCAAGGCAAGAATCGTTGCACGTGGCTTCTCTCAAAAGGATGGCATAGACTATGATGACATATTTTCACCTGTGGCCCGATATACCACCATTTGATCTATCATAGTGCTTGCTGCTACGCAAGGATGGAATCTTCATCAAATGGATGTGAAGACCGAATTTTTGCAACGTGCGATAAAGGAAGAAGTGTATGAGGAGAAACCTCTAAGGTTCGAAGTCCAGGATCGGGACACCCATGTTCTCATGTTGAAGAATTCCCTCTATGGGTTGAAGCAAGCACCCATAGCTTGGTACGAGAGGATTGATAGCTACCTGATGAAGCTGGGCTTCACTCGTAGTAATGTTGATCCAAACCTTTACTTAAAGGTTGATAGAGAAAAGCCTCTCATTTTGGTGTTGTATGTGGGCGACCTCTTCCTGACAATTGTTGACCCTCTCATTCATCAATGTAAGAGGGAGCTCATTGTTGAGTTCGATATGAAGGACCTAGGACTAATCCATTACTTCCTAGGCCTGGAAGTCTGGTAAAGACCTGGCGAGATTTTCCTTTCTCAAGGAAAATATATTGTGAAGCTTCTTGAAAGTTTTGGAATGGTGGACTATAGGTCCGTGTCGACACCGATGGAGCTCAACTCTAAAAATTTGAGTGGCAGTGTTGTTGGGCCTGTGCTAGAAAATCCCACTGAGTATCATCAACTAGTAGGGGCCCTGATGTTCTTAGTGAACACCCATCTGAACGTATGTTTTGCAGTGAAAACTTTCAGTCAACATATGGTTGAACGTCATCACATTCACTGGGTTGGTGCCAAGATACTCTTGAGATATCTTTGGGGCACGATAGACCATGGGCTGAGATACACTACCAGGAGCATGACACTTCATTGATATACTGATTCTATTTGGGCTGGTAGTGTGGTGGATCACAAGAGCACATATGGATGCTGCTTCACACGTAGGTCTGCTTGTTGGTGAGCAAGTCATTAGCCTTGTTACCGCCAAGGTTGATAATCAGAGGGGGATTCGTTTGTCAGATAATCCCGTCTTCCATGATCGATCCAAGCATGTTGATGGCTGGTACCATTTTATCCGAGATATGGTACAGCAAAGCGCCATAAGGCTCGATCGTATAGGAACTAATGAGCAGGTCGCATATATTCTCACAATTCCCTTGGGGAAGGTCATGTTCCTAACCTTCCATGAGAATATTGGAATCATCGAATGAGCCTATGCTGAGGGTCCTATTGGACGATGATGATGCTGAGGGGATTTGGGGATAGCTTCTCAGAGCTATAAGCACCCACGGGGCTAGGCTTGTCGAACCTTGTGGTGCTTTTGCCCCACGCTTATGATGTTGAGTTGGTTCACCTCTCATGATTTGTGCCTCGTATGCATCCTACCCATTGAGTCCCGGACTCATGGGAAGTACCTTTCATTTGGCCAGCAAGGTGGGAAAAGCTAGAGACCAGTAGCAAAGACTGATTGATGCATAAGATGTTGCCATAATCTCTATGTTTAGGATGGCACGTGTCCAACCACTTGATCTAGGATCAAGTCTAGTGAAGTTTTGGACCTCCAACTGACTTTGGGTCAGGTAAAGCAACTTTGAGTTGGTATGAGACTCTTTTTGAGTCCTATATAGGTTTTGGACCTCGGGGCTGAATCTCTTAGCCAAAAATGATGTCTTTGTGACTGACCCACTTTTTTTCTAAAATAAAGAAGCCAACAAAGAAAGTTATGGCGGGATGACGGATGATGTTTGGATGGCACAGGTGGATGGAGTTCTCCCTAGTTGAGAGGGAGTGTTAATTTTGGACAAATAGGTCCAAAATCCATGTTGTGATGCTCAGATGAAGATGCCAATATTCTTATTGGATTCCTCTTTCGGAGAGGTGCAAGATCAATCTAAATATCATCTTGATCCGATGAGCAGAGCATTTATTTTGAATTTATTCAAAATATGTGCAGGTCGGCCTGAAATGAAATGTCGGCTTGAAGCCCCAGCAGTTGTGTCACACACCCTCACTGATGGATATGAATAGGTCAACGTTGGAGTTCATTTTCACTCATCCATAACATCACATTCTCTCTCCTCATCTGATTGGTTCGATCATCTATTGGAGTCTCTTCTTCTCTCACACGTGAGAAAACGCAGTAAGGAGAATTTATGTTTTCGACCTAGGGTTTTCAGCGCAGAGTTTACCACCATTGACTTTGGTCAATGCATGGTCAAAATTTTGATTTCTGCATTTTGTATTTTCTAGCACATAAATTGAGGTTGACTGTTGACTTTGACCAGGCTGTGTTGACTTTTTGTTGCTACTATTTTGTGTTGACCGTTGACTGTGACAACATTGACTTTCATTGACTTTGGGTTGACTAATATTGTTGTTTGAGATGGTTGTGTGATACTTTTTGTTGGCTAACCATATTGAGACTTTGTTGGCTAAAGCATCATGTTGACCGTCGTAACGCACCAACTCACATATATATTTTTGGCTTGTCTTCTGTTGATCTACTGGTATGTTCTATCAGCATCTTACTTTCTTGTTTATATGATTGTTGTTTCATATTGGGGATAAAAATTAAAGTTGCATAAAGCATAGACCATCTACAAAAATTTACACTTACTTTTTCAAAACTGCAAACAGTTCATTGATTTTTTCAACCAATCAAGTATGGCAGATAAGGAAAAAACGGCAGAGTTCTACATGCATAACCTTCTATTGACAGACGTGAAATTAATGGCATTGGCATCATGGATGGTAAATGAAGATACCAAAGCATATGAAATGAGAAAGGTTATGAGGAGAGAAAAAATAGAACCCTTACACATTAGGGAAGAACTATTAAGCCCCAGGGGAGTCATCAACAACCATCTTAAGATTGAAAATGATCCTACACTTGTAGAAAAATACCTCCACACACAAGCTCAAGCAATGTCTCAATTTCATGATGTTTATAGTTTGTTGGGAGATTAGTGCATAATGTCTATCCAAAGGAGATGGAACAACCTCCCTCACAACGTTAGAAAAATGGAATACCACACACCAGAAATATTGAGGGGTGCCTTAGAGAGAGCATTATTATACAAGAGGGCCATGCAGGAAAAAAATATTCAGTGGCTTGGTTTGAAGCTCAATTCACCCTTGCTACTGGGGCTAAGTGATATAAAGGACCAAGATGAGAAAAGCATAGAATGGGAGGAAGCAGAAAAGAATGATGGTTTTTACCCTCCCCAAGGGACTCCTGCACTTTTTACTTGGGAATTTAGAGGGTCCATCAAATATTTGAAAGAAATGCAGAAGGAGACCTAATTTGATCAGAGGATAAGAAACCATTTGGTAGGGAGTTGATGATGAGCTCCATCATTAGGTAATTTGGAGGGGTTAATGGCCATTTTTTTTCCTTATTAAGTCTCTTTTTCTTGCATTTTAATTATACTATGGTCTTATGTTGCTAGTGTAGATGGTGATTGAGGCTTGTCATACTTTGAATGCCTAACATGAGTTAAATGCAGGAAAATAATGAAGATATTGTATTTTTTATGAAGAGTTTTCCATTAAAGCTATGAGTAGACAATAAGGAGAGATTCCAGGGGGATTTCCCACCTCCTTAACTCCCAAAGCAGCCAAGGGATCCTCGATATTCCCTCCAATAGCTCGAAATAAAAGGCATCCAAGAAAACTCAAGATCAAGTGCACCAAAGATACACTTCACTTGAAGTCAAAGTGGACACATCACCTAATTTTTAGGGAGCTACTGTTAGCTACCCTCGAGGTTAAATAAGGTTGAGAACGAGCTCATTAGGATTCAAACTTTGAAGGGAGCTAATAGGCTCTTAGATTTTGTAATAGGTTTTTGAGAATTTCATGTTGATGTAATAAGACTATCTTTTGCAATAAAATGAGTATTAAGATTGTGCTTCACTGATCTAGTTTCATAGGGCCAGGCTTATGGGTTAGGGCCCAATCCATTGACCTTAGTCTCTCTTTTGTATTCATTCTTTAATTTTATGTCATTTTATCTAGTTTTACTTATGAGTATTTAGCTAGTTTGCTTGCATTTCATTTCACTCTTTTTGGTTTGATTTCATTTGTCTCTTGTTGTAGATTTAGCTTGCCAAAAGGTTGGTAGAGTAGGTTATAAACTCAGAAAGTTGTGAGTCAAGCCTCCCCATATCACCTCATCCATTGGAGCTTGAGGAGGGTATACCTTACCCACAAGCCAAAATTACTTTTTAGTTTATTATTTCTTGGAATGAATAAGTTAGGTTGTTGTAGTTCCATCAATATGTTTAGAATGTTGTGTTAGATCTTTTTTTGTAGGCTAAAGTAGATTTTCTTTCCAAATTCAACTGATATTCTCCATTTCCTTTTTCATGAATTTGTCCATATTTATTGCATGAATAGGTAGTTTTCTTGCAGATTTAGGTAGCACAGAAAAGGAGGACTTCACTAGCACCTTCAACTTCATTTCTCATCCTTTATCAGCCTTTTGCTCATCAAAATCGCCATCAACCCTATTTTCAGATTTTTCATCTTTACACAGTGAGAAAACCCTAGAGGTGCAAGACAGGCCACTCAATAGGTTTTGTGCTTGGCCAAGGAGTGGACCATCTTCCACTCATCCAAACCCACCTTCACTCCACCTTCCCTACACTTTTCTCACCTATTTTTTGCCTCATATTTCCCTCAAACTGTTTCCTGTAGCAATTTGGTACTTTCTAGTAGATTTAAAATTATATACTTATGATATTTGTGTTACTTCCTTTGTCTCCAAGTATTGAAAACTAAAGAAGGGGTTTCTCTTTTCCAATGTAATTATTCATGTGACATTCTTCAAAATTTTCACATGTAATATTGTAAACTATCATTTTATCCCTTCTAGTTTGAGATCAAAATTTCTACCGCCTACACTACATTCAAAATTTGTGCCATTTTCTACCATCAATCAATGCTACATCCAAAATTTGTGCCACTTTATGCCATGAATCAGTCGGTATCCTCTTACATTTGACTCATACCAATCCTGATATTTCCTTTCTTATTTACATTATTTCTTGATATATACAAGCACCCCATGAAAGTCATTATAAACCATAAAAATTATTCTTTGTTGTATCTAAAGTACACTTTAGTGTACAATACATTATGGTTCATGGTGTGATCCTTGGTTGGTTGGTTTCACTGATGGAAATTTTGCTAGCAACATTGATGATTGAAATTATATTGAATGTTATGCTTTTGGAATTGGTCTCAAACCTATTAATTGGGCTTGTAAGAAGTAGTAGGCTATTTATCTTCATTGATTGGAAGAAGAGTATCAATAAATTATCAATGCAAGTCAAGAAGTATTGTGGATGCAATACATCCTCTAAGAATTTATATTCCAGTGATAACATCTAACCGCCCTCTGGCATGAAAATTAGAGCACTACCAAGCTCACCAAAGATCCATTAAAACACTAGCACATAAACCACTTTGAGCTACATATGCACCTCATCTAAAATTTCATTCATGATCAAGTTATTGAAGTGTTCATTTTTTAACATATGATGAAGCCGCAATTTCTTCATAAAGTCTCTTACAAAGTGAAGCTTTCACTTTCATCTATGTTATGAGTTTAAAAAGTTGTCCATAAGGGTGGATAGGCTATAATTCCTCCTTTGATCTCCTATTGTGTCACGTTTTTAAATGCTTCATTATTATCCCAAGTTGTTCTTAAGGGGGATATTAGGATATATAGACAATTAGGAGTCAGTTAAATTCAACTTTTGCTAATGTTTCTATTAAGTAAAATCATGCTTCAAAGTATGTTTGTTTGATATGCATTAGTTGCATTGTAAATCAATAATCACAATATGTTCTAGATGTAGAGTGATCTAGTGACTCGTATCGTCCTTGATTGTAATGGCTATTTATCTATGGCTTGACATTCAATTGGTCCATGATCTCTATTTCAAGAGTATGGAGGGTCATCATCTATGAATGATTGAAATAACTCTCTTATAAATATTTTATTTTGTGCTAAGAAAATTTCATCATGTGGCCATGTTGGATGAGGTCATATAATGTTTCCCTTTTAGTGGGTTTTAAGCATGTAAAAATATTGGTGTTATGGTCTAGGAACTAGTTCTATGAGTGTTTATTTCAGGTGTCTTTCCTATATGGAATACTTTGTTTTCCAAAACACAACCATGGGTAGATTTCATGCTCAAACGTTAACCAAGTGTGATATAAATCCAACTCACATAGCTTGGAATTATTATATTATTGGATTTCAAAGAGTAAATTATTAATAGATATTTTATCATAAACATTTTTTTTTCCATAGTTATTGTGAGTATTTTCAAGGCTACTGACAAATTCTAGCCAAAAAGAGTAGGCTTGAAAAAAAAAATTGTAAGAGAATTAAGATGGTGGAAGTTGTGTTTTGAAAACAACATAAATGGATGGGATAGAACCCCAAATATTCTCCTAGATTTGGAAATGGAAAATGGTATGTATTCCATAATTGAATAAGAATGAAAATCACCTCCACGACCATCTCGAAGGGCCACACATAAGTCGATGTCCAAGTTTAATTATCACAATCACTATCTTAGGTAGAGAAACAACATTTTTGACTTGGTACAATATTCCTAAGATAGAACTTATGAATGGGGCATGGAGTGTAGTAGTTAAATAAACATTTATGCCTAAGATGCTGCCCCAATGTAACCATTGATAGAGGGAAGAAAATTATTTCCATGTTAAGTATGCTCCAAAGAATCACCCTTGAAACTATAATGAACTGGGATCAAATAATGGTTCATAAGGGACTATTAGTATTCAAGTTACTTATCTTAATTTGAATGTTGGTCTATGCATATAATTTCAATAGTCTAAATATCACCTAAATAACATTTTCTATAGTGGGGAATCCAATTCATACTTGTAGAACTTTCTTTTTCATTCCTCTCAACTTGGCTTTTTTTTCCATTCACAATCATATGCCTCATATGCATGGCATGTTTCCTACCCACATGGTAGGTTGATGTTATGCATTGTGTTAGCCTTCTCCAATTTGAATTAACAAAATTTCACCTTAGGAGCCCATCCTCTAGATCCTTGATGCATTTGTCATCCAAAGAGCACAAAGATGGTCTTTCAATAACTAGATGGTGAAAATTAATCTAAATAATTTCCCATCAGTCTTCGTCCCATCCTCGTGATAAATTCCATATATGAGTGGCGCACTTGCAGTCTATTTTATTGTAGATTTATTGATCAATGGTTTAATGAGGTTATGTCTATGTTTATCTACCTATTCCATAAATATTTAGATTTCATTGCAATTCATTGTGTCCATTAAACATTTAAATTATATAGTAGCTAGTAAAAATCTCTAGGAGCATGCTTTACTATGACACAAGCTAAAATAATGCAACAGAAGTAGAATTTATTCCAAATTTAACTCTTTCCATCCCTTTAAGTTATGAGTGAGGCATGGGTTTTATAAAATTATGTTCTTAATAGTTTGAACCCCATGCCACTTGAGGGATATAGGAAGGAAAATCCAGTCCTTCATAAGATTTATGCCATATGTTATTCGGTAATTTTAGTTACCCCTAAGGTGAATACTAAGTTCATTTTCTTAATTCACACTATTAGTTTCTTTCTCAATCCATGGTCTGATTCCATAGTAATTTCTTGATTGTTACACTCTACAATAGCTCAAGAACATCATGTCAAATCCTCCAACTTGAAAGGGGAATATGACCAAGGCCTAGAACTATCAAGCCTTAGCACTTGAATACATTAAGAAATCTAAATCTAAGTTTTTCTCCAATACTAATCCAGGCATATGAATACCAAATTCACCATAATTCTCTAGCATCTATATAATTTTCAAGGTTGAGTAGTATCATAAGAATAAAGATCTTGAAAAGATGGTAACACCATGAATAGATGTTAACAATGAAGATATCAAAAAAGGAGAAGAATATGGTGAAGCATTCAATAATATATGGAAATATCACATTCATATATGGCGGCCACTATGTTAGTCTTCCTCCCTTATTATCAGATATGGTGGGGTGGATTACTAATCACACTGAATTAGATCGACATACCATTATGATGGACAAAGAAACGATTATAACTCATATCTAACACATGACATCCATAGGATGTATTAGATCAAATCCCCACATGTGTAGATGATTATTGGTAAAATACACCCTCACTAGTCAATATTGTGTAAGAGTGGTGGCGTCATTTAAGGAAGATAAATAAGGTAAAATGGATTATCCCAAAATTAGCCTTCATCCACCTACAAAATGATCACTACCATGATAATAAAACTATATGGGGAATAGGACATAATCCATATCAAGCCAAAATGGGTGCCACTCATCACTTGGATCATAAAGAAGGGTGTAATCTTCAATTTTGTCAATATCATTTATAAAAAAATCTATATATATATAGAAATTCTATTATAAAATAATGAAGGATCCTTTGTGTTGTCTTACATAGTCAACGCCATCAATGCCTCAAGTGCATTCCTACTAATGGGACGGTATTTGAACATTAGTAAGCCTCCAATACATGTGAATTGCAATACCTTATGGGGATCTAAATATACTTCTCACTTCATGGAGATATTTGATTTATTCATGAATCTATTGTATCAAATGATATATAATTGTTCCACCAAAATACTCTTCCAAGAAGCTAAGGTTATATTTAATCCTATTAGCAATTGGTACCTAGAAAAGCCTCAAAAATTATTGTACGTTTTCGAGGGGAGTGATGGTCCTCACCTATAACCTAAATTTATAATATAATTTTGGCCATAAGATAGGTATCCCACCAAAAAATAAAATATGGCTTCATCGTAAAATTACTTAGTGGCAACAGACATAAATTCCTGTCATTTCCCTCCAAGTTGGGGATCTATACTATCAAAATTATCCCTCATTATATGTAGTAGGATAAGCATATCTTGGAACTAGGTTGTGTCATTTCCAATTTAAAAAATAATTACCTTATATTAGATTTGTGGAGCAACATTTTAGAATGGTACATTTCAATTATCTACATTTTCACTAGGAATTCTAGCATGAGGAAGTTTACTATGGTACTTAATCATATGAGTAAGTCCTAAAAGAGCCAAAAGTACACTAGTTAGAAAAGAAAATTAGGGGGAGAAGGCCACCCAAGAGTAGAGAAGGACTATTGAAAAAGACAAGAGGGAAATAGAAAAATACAAGAAGCTTTAGGAGGAAAGGGATAAAAAAATTAGAGGAATATCCCATCAAAATTATGTACTCAAGAAATTTTATTAGGATAAATTTGAAGAAAAAAGAAGTAAATATGAGGAATTATCTTGCACCAGTGCATTAAAAGAAGATAATAAGAAGAACGAGGTAGTGGCCCTAGAAAAAATGGCCACAAAATATAAGCAGAGACAATAATAAGTGGAGAATAAGAGGAATGAAGCAAAGTGGGTCATTTAAGAGTAGAAGCTTACATAAGAATAGGAAATAAATGTAGCTAAGTAATAAAAAAGGATGAAAGAGTAGGAAGATTCCTACTTTAGGGAGGTAAAGCAACTAAAACTAAAACAATATAAAGTAGTTAATAATAAATAAGAACAAGATACCTTTTGTTACGGGGGAGGGGGAATGTAAAGATCAAGAACGTAACACTCCTACAACACGTATACCGACCATCACTGTAGACACTTTCCCACAAGCTCACAACTTTTGAAGATATATGAAATTGAGGAATGAATGGTGTTATTACAAGAATACTACTAAAAAAAACCACATTGGGGAAATAAATGAGTATTGAATAAGAGGAAATAAATGGGTACCATTCCTAATGTTGAAATGGGAGTGAAGCAAAGGTGTTGGACTTTTCCATCTAGAATCCTAGGAAAAGAGAAAATTGAAATGGTTCCAACCTTAGGAACTTTTGTGGAAGAAAATGCATCCTTAATCAGGGATTTTCCAGGACATTTAGGATGGTAGAAATCTCTATTCTCTTATCTGGAGAATAAAAAACAAAACAAAACAAAAATTTAGAGGAAGAATATGTTAGTAATCAACTATCGATTTTAATAATACAAGATGAGGCAGAAGGGAAATGAATTCATGACCCACATATGTAAGAAATCACCTCCATAAAAGAATATGTTAATTACATGTAGAATAGTGATAGAGTTGCATGATAAGATATTTCATGAATTATAGAATCGACATCAATTAGAGCTACCTACATTGAACACAAGCCATATTTTAGATGGTAGAGAAATTAGAAATAGAAAAATTTAAGCTATTGGACTTGAAAGCATTTAATGACTTGAGAATATCATAGAAAATATTTTATGACTATATTAAGGTCTCATAACTATGCCACAAAGAGATAGTGGAATTATAAAACTAGTGGGAGAATCAAAATACCAAGAAAAAAAATATCCAAGGATAACTATAGAAAATTAGGGAGTTTCATTTAGAATTTGTAGAAAACCCAATAGCTATACCCGATTTTTGATTAAAAAAATTATGAGATTATCAAACCCTACTTATTTATGGAGAGAAGTTACCCCAAAAAAAGATGAAACCCTAAACAATGAAGTAAATAAATACACTAGGTTCGGGAATTGGTTGAATATTTCAACGTTGGATATGACATGGCCTTCATAGCCAAATTAGACCAAGTATAAGTCCAACATGTGTTTAAATAATCTAACAAGAAGTTCAAGTGTGAAAAAACAATACAAAAATTGAAACATTTAGACTAAACATCCCTTTTAGTTTTCCTTAGTTCTTGATCAAAGAAGTTCTCCAATTGAGATTTTTTTATATCACCAAAAGTGATCGAATTAATTTCCCATAACATGAGGAAATGTGAATTCAAAATGGAGAAATCAGAATTTTACTTGAAGAATTTGACGACATGATCCATGGATGAAGAAGGATCGCCATTGAATTTGGGATGTTTTTTTATATAATTTGTATCCCACCAAATTGGATGTCGAGGGATTTCATTGACATCCAAAGAAGGTAATATATTATGCAAATTCCAAGGAAACATTTCCTTCATCCTTGCATAACATACAAATTAGGAGTCACTAGGAGGAATTTAAGATGCCTTAAGAGATGTCCGTTCCACCCTACAAGCATTTAATTTGAAGTTTAAGGAAGAACAAGGGCTTCGTTCTTCTAATGGAGTCACAAAATAAGGATCTATATTTTTCTATGGGACAAGAAACATGTTTTGCATCCCCAAAAATGGTGCCAAAAATTTTGCCACAAAATCTAGTAGCCTTTGGAGATGTAAACCCTACAAGGCATAAACTAGACCAAGAGATAACAATGGGGTCATGTCCCATGGTCACCACAACCAAAACGCCATGCTCTTTATGGATTTTCACCGAGGGGAAGGTTCCCAGTATGTGATGAGTTCACCTAATGGATATTCTAAGCTTAGGATATAAGGTGACACAATAAGGCTTTCTACAAGAAAGGAACAATTTGGGTTCAAGGATCCAATGGGAGGCAATTTACTTTCTTGATAGAGGCTTATTTGATGAGGCACAAGACATAGGTTTTTGAGTGATTTCAATCACGGTTTTCATGTATTTCTCATTTTTCATGTATTAGGGTCCATCTAAAGTATGCAACACAGGTACTTCTAGGATGGTTAATCAAATTCTGCATCCAACGAGTGTTCTCGCTCGAAATTTGAGTAAGCCCATAAGGATATAAGTTAAAATACGAGTTGAAAAAGTAGTCTTTTCTTATTTCCCTCTAAAATTTGATGATGTAATCTAACATTATTTTATTAATTCCATTATTATTATATAATTTCCTTAGGAGGCCCATTTAATACCTCAAAATTCCCCTAATGCAAGAAGCCCCCAAGTTGAAGGGGGACAAAACTAGGCTTTCCCTCATAGGGAAAACAACTAGGGAAAGATAATTTATGGATGAAATTGAAGTCAATGCCCACAAGAAGGATAGATTTTGGTGGAAAATAATATCACCTTCATTTTTAAGCTCTCTAATCGTTGAAACACACCTTTCCTATGGATTCACTCTAAGCCCTAGTTTCCTAGCTTGGCCTTGAAAGATCCAAATTAGGAGAGAGAAAATGTGGATAAAAATAGAGTATGATCACCAACCAATTGGACCAGTCCCTTGTCCCTTGTGAGAATGGAGTCTAGGATGAAATAGATTAGCCAAAAATGTTCCTAGGGAGGCTGAAATTTGATGCCCTAGAAACAAAATTTCAAACATTTATTTATGCAATATAAAAATGGTTTTTCATATGAGAGCTTCTAGGAGTTCACCACTAAGACAATTCATTACATGCTATGTATGAGTAATGCATGCAATATTCATCTAGGTAGTGATTTAATTAATCTTCAACAAATTAGGGAACAATTTAGCATAGCCTAAAAATTAATTATTCCATACATTAGAAATAAAAACAAAAAAAATATTCAATATTTAATTTCACGTAGAAGATAACATGCAATATTTCCATCCATTAGAATAGAGAATAGATCCAAAGAATATCCAAGATTAGCTCCAAATATGAAAATGCATTCAATATATCCAATTCATCCACAAGAGAATAAGTTTGAATTCCTCTAATGAGGACAAAAATCCAAGAGGTGTGATGATAAGAATTTACAATGATATGTTATCCTATTTATATGATGCATATGAATGCTTAATTGGCCTAATATCTCTTCCAAATTATAAAATAATGGGATAACACTAGTGTAGGTCACAAGCTGTAAAATTCATGCAATATCTCCACATGTGCAACCTGAAATGATGACAGATGCTAGTATATGCATCCTTACGGCTTTCATTGAGGACCTTGAGTTCCTTGACTTATTTATAGGCCTTATAAATTCACCTTATAGGGTTTTTCCCCTAGATCCTTATCAAAATCATCCAGTCAACCCCATTTTTGGGTTTGGGACACAAAATGGGTCCCATGGGGCTCCATGTGATCAATATGCCTGACTTTGCTCCAATGATTAGGGTCCTAAATATGGTGCTAGCCCTACCATGTCTCAAGGTATGAGAAAAACCTCGTCTTGGCCTTGGATCAATTGGTTAAACCTATAGTATTTATAAGCCAGTTATGGGCATGTTGGACCAAATCCATCATCCCATAAATGATATAGGGAAAATTGCAGGAGCTCTATGCGTGCTAAAGGTTCCCATATATACAAATGATGCTCTATAATTTTTTGGAGTCCCATGGCTCTTGATGCATCACTCGTGAGTGTTAATATGTCCCTCTGGAGGACCTGTACCCCAGTTAACTTTCCCAGACATAAATATGGAACCTCTTGTAAATTACACATAATGTCTAGTGCTGCAACTTTCACCATTATGTACATTTAATCATTATTGCACCTGAGTGAGCCAAGCTTGAAAGGAATGGGAAAATTAAAACTTCATGCAAGGTTTATCTTCCAAAATTGGGGCCTTATTCACGTAATAGTGTTACCTACCTAGGTAAGAGTGATTAATATAATATTTTATTAGGTGTTCTCAACCCCTAAGGGGAAGTGGCATGTCCTTGGTCCACCCTTCAATCAATAGGTTCCATGTGAATAATGATGTAACGGGGGGAGGGGGGGGGGTGGGATAATTCATGGCCAAGTGTCATGGTTAAGGGGAACAAACATGATGTAGGCCTAAAATTATGGGATACATATGTGAGGAGGGAGAAATCATAGATGCATGAGTTACCTCAGCCTTTTTTTTCCACTCGTCTTATGCCTTTTACCTTTTCTTGATTTCTCTTTTTTACTTTTTCTCATAGCTCAAAGGGTTATATCTTGCTTTGTATGATGTATAACAATTATTATCCCCCTTGAGGATGGCACAGTTCATTGCCCATCATGGTTTGGCACATGCAAGGGTTCCTTGTCTTATATGAGATAGGGAAATATTGGCCTATGAGAAAATTGATTGCCATATGATTTAGGTAGAGGTCATACTTGGATTTTTCCCAGGCGCTAATTTGTAATTCCTTACCATATTTTTCATTTTGAATTTATTTTGTTTTTATTTTGGCCATAACATTCTCTTTATATTTATTTTAGTTGCATCAACCTCCTAGGGTACAATTTCAGGCCATACCAGGGTATGAGGATGCGTGGGTGCCAAATTCCAATGAATGAGTGGTTAGTTGAACCCAAATAATGGAGGCAGAATAGGGGCTTGTAATGTGAGGTGGAAAGTGGTAAGTATGGAATAGGGAGAATGTGGCTACGATATCTGTAATATCCCCATTTTTGGTTTCCCTTATGATGTGGCTAGGATGGAATTCTAAATTTAGTGACAACCAAGTCATAGGAGAGAGATTACATCATTAGTGGCCCCGATAGGTTTTGGAGGTATTTTTGGGGGTTTGGCGAGGTTCTATTGTTTTATTTCATCATTGGGGTTAGCTCCTTAAAGTTAATTCTTGGTTTTGTTTCATTCTAATGATTCCCATAAAACGAGGTTATTATCCATCATATTTTAATTATAAATTCTCAAGGTGCTATTTGGAGAAGACTACTTGGAGAAACATCTTAGCCTAATAGCTCATTAGAATCAGGATGAAGAGATCTACATGATGGGATAGTGAAAACTGAATTTCATCGGCCAGGGAAAGCATGGAGGTATATTAATCATTCTTCAGGATTAAAAGTGACTTCAATTAGTCACTTTATTAAAAAAAAGAAGGGGGAGTGACTTAAAATAAAATAAAAGTGCCACTTCAATAAAATTAAAAGAAGAATCCTCTAGAATGGAAATAACATAATAAAATTAAAGTGCTTCTAGAAGGTTGAAGAGAGATCCCTCAAATATATACTAATGAGGGGAAGCTCACCTTTTCGATTAGCTAGATTTAATAATTTTTTCATTATGAAGATTGAGGGAGTTGTCCTCAGAGTTTCATTGTGCTTGGGATGAAAACCCTAAGAATTTGTGAGATTGGATGAAAACCCATCTCTACTAATCCATTTGTAAATTCATTTAGAATTCACAAATGTATCTATTGGTTCTAGTTCTAGTTTTTTGGCTATCCATAATCAATATTTCTGCAATATTTGGCATGTGCCTATAGATCCATATTTAATATAATAAATCCTAGATTTGCTACATGTGTATCTTTTTTATTTTAATTTGTTGCATTACTTGGATTTCATATTGCCAAATTTTAATTGTTGTGATGTAAATTCTACATTTTGATTGCTTCTTGAATGAAGATATTTATCGCAAAAAAATTGTAAAATCATTGATCAAAATATTACAGTGGTATCATAGCTAGTTTTATTGCAAGCCTGAGGATTTTTATTGTAGATCGATTTGGAGGGAGACTAGAATGCTCTTCATTTTCCTCGCCAAAATCATCTTTTCTTCGCAAGATTTAATTTTCTTGTCTATTTTTCGGAGCCGAGTTTATTTGACGAAGCCAAATTTGTCTATTGGGGTTGAGTTTATTTGTTGGGCCAAGTTTATTTATCGAATCCAAGTTTATTTTCAAAAGCCAAATTTATCTATTGGGGCTGAGTTTATTTGTTGGGACAATTTTATTTTTTAGAACCCAGTTTATTTGTTGGATCCAATTTTAATTCTAGAAGGTGAATTCATTTGTTGAAGCTCAAATTTACCTTTTAGGCCAATATATCTATTGTTATTTCTTATAGCATCAGATGTGTTCTAGCCATGAGATTTGGTAGAGAGGCTATAATACATGTATTCTCCAAAACCCAGAAATCATTTCTCGAAATTCCACCTAAAGACGACTTATTAGATTTATTAGTCATTTTTTTAATATTTCCTAAGTCTAAACTTAGGAAATATGATTAATTAATCAGAATTAATTAAGTCATGTTGAGAATGTTCTAGAAAAGTACATGGATCAAATTCTACTTAATCCTAGCCATTAATTAAGATCTAATCATGGTTGTTTAATTCTCAACAGAGGATTATAAGAAGAATTTGATGGGGTTTGGAGAAGACACACCAAATCATTTGAGCATTCGATTTTTCTTAGAAATTTATTTCCTGAGTAGAAGTTGTGTGTTGCCAGAAGTGATTTATTAAGTTCAAAGCAGTGAGAGAGGGGCAGAGATAGTGAACCTGGAGGAATATTTCCAAATCCATCCAGTACATTTGCAGAGAGACAGCACAAAGCCCTCTAGAGGAAATTATTTTTTGTTGGGGAGAAGCTGAGACTCAATGCTAGAAACTAGAGAGAGGTTCCAGAGGTTGGGAGAAACAATTTCGCAGACATCAACTAACGATACAGTGGTAGGTGACGCAATTCTTAGTTGGAGGGACACAATGACTGGTATGGTGACACATTGACTGCACAAAGGAATTTGGTAGCAACTCAATTCGAGCTAAGGTCAGTGTCGGATAGCCTGTGTAGTGAAGCATTTTCCTCACTAGTTATTTTTTCTAGTCTATCTATGTTTGGATTTCTAGTTTGGGCATCCATAGTTTGTACTTATATTTTCACTACTGCATAATATCAAAACCCTCAGTTGTTGCACCGGTTATCCTGAGTTAGGTTTTGCTGGGACATTCTCCAAAAATAATGGTGTATTTTCAGTGTGTGTATCTATTTCTTCCTACATTTTTATTTCTTTTGCAGTATTTTATTTGTGAAGGTTGTAATGTATTTAATTCAATATTTTCCGTAGGAAACTGCAAGTAATTTGTTTGTTTAATTAAATAATTAGAAGAATTAAAATTAGTCGCTACAATAGTATTTGGGTAACCGAATTTTCACATGGTATCAGAGTGAATACTATAAGTTGGAGAGATCGGTTGTAGAAGAATAGATGGAGATTCGTTGCTATGCGTGAGAAACAATTCAAATCCCCCAGAGGCAATTTAGTTCCTTGGCCAAGAGGGTCAAATTCCCGAGGAAAATTGATTTCTCTAATAGAACGAGAGAGAAATATAATTTCTCTAGATTGAGGATTACCAGAGGCATAGGGAGTAACCAATATTTTTCTTGCAAAGAAGATATCTAATTGGACCCAATTATTTTGCAGTAGTTTATAGAGAAAAATAACGTCAGGTGGATGAAATAACACACACTGAGGGAAAATTTTCCTCTGGGAATTTCTAGTCTCAAAAGTTCAAATTCCCTTGCACATCAACAGTTGTTGTGAGTAGATTTACTCACTCTAGCATGGTGTGCATAGATCCTAGCAGCAACTAAGCATAAGGGAAGAGAAGGTTTTAAGCATATTTTGCTGAGATGGCAATAGTAAGGCTGTGAGATCAGGATAGGTTGGACCTTTGTCAAAATTATTTTGGGTAGAGAAAAATTGCCAAGATGGGACAAAATGTGGGAAGACTTGCAGTAGGAGGAGTTGAGGCGATATCTGATGAAGAGCCACATCAGTAGCAACAACAGTGAGTCGAAGGAGGTAAAGGAAGAGGAGAATGTGGCCCTCGCATCAAAGGGTCTTAGTCAACAACAATGGAGCATAGGAAGAAGGACCTATCGAAGCTCAAGTGCTTCAGGTGTGGTGAGCTAAGCCACCACAACACTTAGTGTCCTCTTAGGAAGAAGGAGAAGGAGGAGAAACAGGACTGGCAAGAAGCTTCAACAGAGATCGATACGGTGCCCTCTAGGCTGGAGGAACATTTCACCATGTTTGCTGACATACCTCCAAGAGTGAGGTCAGGTGACTTGGCTTTGTAGCCCCATAGTTCTATAGGTTGGGAAGGATTATTGAGGAGGTTTACTTCTTGAATCAATACCTTGCTACGGTGATTCATTGGATCAATTTGATACTCAAAATTCAAAATTGTCAAAATGGCTCAAAACTAGTGCACTAGCGTTGATTTCATCGTTCTGAATTTGGCACAATTTGTTTCACTCAAATATGACATCGGATGTTCTCGATATCAAGTTTTTTTCGTATTGGGAAATAAGAAAAAAATTGAGTTTGGGTTTTACAGGGCTGCACAGTCAGCAGTTCGTATTGTTGACTCGATCTTGACATGGCAGGTTGAATGCTCATCACTAGCCAATGGTTGTGTGACACTTGGCAAAAAAAATTTGGTTCGTTTGTGGATGATTTTTATTCGTTGACAAGTTGGTGATTAGGACCAACTAGAGAGGACCATATGGGCTAACCAGAGGCTGCCACGTGGCCTCCTGGTGGCCACTAAAATTTTGTTTAAAGTTCATAGAAGACCCCTAATAATTGAACACAATACCTCCACCAAGCCAACCATACCTCTGACCAACTCTTCTACACATTTTTCTCAAACCTTATGGTCTTTGGTGCAATATAAATTTTATTGATGGCATAATTGGGGGTGGGGACCAAGCTTAACCCCCAACCCCAGTCCACAGAACAAGGTTAAGGGCTAACCCCGTCCTTGATATATGTTATATATTACAACCATGAAATATTGTATTATGGTTGTTAACCAAATTATGGTTGCGAAACATGTTAGCGGAGGTCTATACCACATAGAAACCATATGATATGGTTTAAACCCAAAGTTCATGGCAATTTATTAACCGACGGAGAAACCCACCAAACCAAAGTTGATTGCAAATGTAATATGGCAGACCTAACCATGAATAATATAACCGAAAACCCATTTCATATCCCATATGCAAAGCCCTGTGTGATAGTCATGAGGATGGTTAGGTGGCAGTTTAAGGTCTATTTTCAGCAATGTTCACATGGCGTTTAATGCCATAGTTTGATGCTAAGGTGGGTCTTCAATCTTGTTTCCAAGGTTACAGTGGCAGTTTGGGAAACAAGCGGTAACATGCGACCTTTAGTGCCACAGTTTTAATTTGTTGCAGTGGTTTAGGTAATAGTTATCATGGTGGGTTAAGGAGCGTTCACATGCCAAATTTTTATACTACAGTTGGCACTAAGCTCAGCGGGGAAACGTATGTATGTTTAAGGATCAATGGCGGCAAGAACACGATGTGGCAGGTAAAGGCCGACACATGCCATTTAACCAGGTGAAAATTTCACCCGGTGCGGTGGGAATCTTTTCAGCGCAAGGAAAAATTGTCACCCCACGTGGCCGAGAAAGCCCGAATTTGTAGGACGAATTGTAGGAAGGTGCGATTTGTAGGACAAGTATTGCAAAATTTGGACAGAGCATAACTCATTTAGTTTTTATCCTTTTTGGGAGTGGAAAGAGGTTAGAAAGAGGTTTTTGAATATTTTGGAGCCATTAGAGACATCGTTTAATCCTATTGAGCACTACAACTTAATGTAAACACCATTTTATGAGCATAATGAAAGGGGCCCAACCATTGGAAGCAAGACTAGGAAATGTAGCCAAGGAGGACTGAACTCTTTAATCACTTGTTATTTTTTGTTTACTGTTATGGTGATGTTGTCTACTATTTTCTACAAAAACTAAATTTTTAATTCATGGTTAAATGTTAATGAATTTGATATAAGAGGATAAAAACCCCTAATTTATTCACTTGCAAAAATTGACATAATCCTCAAGCTTTTATATACATATCAGTTTGGTATCAAAGATAGAGTTATTTTTTACTATCCAAGTTTAATTTGTTTGCAAGTATTTCTAATGCTTACAAGGTTGAAGCTCAAGAGAGGAGAAGGAAAGCTTGCGGTTTTAATTCCTCAAGTTAGGTCAAGGACAAGGAGAGCGAATTTTCCACAATCTCTACCAGAAATTTAATGCCTGGATATTCAGCAAGCATGTCACGTGAAGGAGAGCTTGAAAATACATCAGAGGATGAAAATTCCTTTAGAAAATAATTCTTTGACATGACAGAAAATGTGAAAGTTATATATGAATAGAGAAACACAAGGTTGCAAGGTGAGAAATCCAATCCTCCAAAGGGAGATAAGTCTTCAAAACAAGACGGAGGAGATGGAGACAAGAGTCCAAAAGGTAATGGAGGGAATGGTGAAAAACCATATTTGAAACCACCATTATTTTCACCTCCATTCTCACCATCATCGTATTCCACAACAAGCCCTTCACAAACATGTCCACATTCTCCAAAAAGTCATGGTAAAAATCGATTTCTAAAACTTGACATAAAGTTTGATTTTCTTATGTATGATGGAGAGGTATATGTTGAAAGATTAGATAATTGGGTTCATCACCCTGAAGTTTATTGCAGGATACAAATTATGAAGTATGATGACGCCAATATTCAACTTGCTTCATTAAGATTGGAAAGTGTTGCACTTATTTGGCGGGAAGCCAAAACTCAAGAGGACATGATGAAACATGGTAAGGTATTAACCTCTTGGAATGGTTTTGCTTTTGCCTTAAGAAGAAAATTATATCCATTAGCATACATGAAAAAGGCTATAATGGATTGGAAAAACTTTCGGCAAGGAAAGGGACAAAGTGTGCAGATAATATACTTAATCATTTATTAGAAGAGCACTAATATTTGATGTAGATTTGACATCTCAAGAACCTTTGTTAAAATGCATTGGAGGTTTGAATAGGTACCTAAGAAAAAAAATTATCATGTTTAACCCTACAATTTTAGATGAATTTTGTGTACAGGAAACACATCTAGAGGCAAGAGGGAAACATGTTTCAAATGAAACAAGTGAGAATACCTTGGAGTTTGGAGAAAAAGGAATGGGTAAGTTAAAGGAAAAGGAAATAAGAATGCATCCATTAAGATGGAGAAATATATACTCACATGAAAACATTGTTCCAAACATGGACATGATGAAGATCATTGTTGGAAACTTCATCCAGAAATGAGACCCAAGAAGTTGAAAAACAAGGATAAGGAGAAGACAATTGCAAAAATACAACATGATTTAGGTTCTAATTTCAGAGATGAAACAAATATCACAATGATGGGTTGGGTTTGAAAGGTAAGAACATTGCAAGTACTAGTTCTTCCAGTTGTGTCAGTGATACTCAAGATGAAGAAACAAGAATTGAGATTTTCCATATTAGAGTTATTTCAAAGCATACCAAGATAGACACACTATTTGATAGTGGTTCACGAGAAAATCTTATTTCAGAGGACATTGTCAAGAAGTTAAATTTAGAGACCATTCCACATCCTATACCCTATCCTTTAGGTTGGATATGTGATAATTCAAAATTGCAGGTTACAAGCAGGTGCATCCTTATATTTCCAATCACTAGAAACTTTCTTGATGAAGTTGAACTTGATGTAATTTTTCTTGATATTTGTGGTATAGTTTTGGGTCTTAGTATCAGTCTTTACATCCTGTAACCAGTGATCAATGGGCTCTTATCATGTCCTGTTAGGGTCTCATAGTCAATTTTTTTTCATTTCATTAGGTCTTCAAATAAAAATTTGGTCACTGGGTATTAGTTCTAGGTCTGTTTCCACTCCTTCCAAAATTTTCAAATTGCTGGTCCATGTAATCGCTCAGTTGAGTGTACCATCATTTAGATATTATTATCATCATTCCAGTCATCACCATTACAATTTCATTCAGTTTAATGTCTCCATTAGATAATTAGGGTTTCAAGGTCACCAAAACTGTCAATTCATGCATAAATTTCGACAATTGGAGGAGTGGTAATAGGATTTATGATCAATAAAGTTTGTTTCAAATTTAATTTTATGTTTCTACATGTAATAAGTTATAAATGTTCCTAAAGCTACATAATCAAGCTTCAAAGTTACAATTTTGAAGAATAAAATGAAATACATGTAGTGGACCATCTCACTATCATGAAAATAAATGATAAGATGGGTTATTTTTTTACTCATTTTCACTCTTACATATCTCATGACCTCCTTCCCACAATCGTACAAACTCAGAAAGAGAAAAATTTGTGAAACAAATGAGGGTTTTTTTGCATTTTGGGAGCACCGTGACCCTTTTGGGTGACCCATCTGCCCAGTCACGACCTTTCACAACCCATCTGCCAGGCATGACCCTTTTGCACAACCCTTTTGTGACATTTTCCAAAAAAATCATGTGTTAGACATCTTTTTTGAGAGCATATTGTGAACAACTAGAGCATAATTTTGGGAAACCAGAGGAGGTTTTTGTTACTAAAATTCCAAAGAACAAACACCTCTCTCAACTTTTACACAGGTATTACAAAATGATATATCCATTCACATCTTCACAGCCTATTTTTCTGAATATGCAATTTCCTTGTTTAGTCACCTTTTTGTAGAGAATATTGTGGACAATTAGATAATCATATTAGGAAACTATAGGAGGGATCTGTCCCTAACATGAAAAATAAAAAAACCCCCTCTCATTTATGTAAAAGGTTTCATGTTTAAAGTGATTTGACTCCATATTTGAGATCTATGTTTCCAAAAAACCCATAAATTTTGCAGAAATTAGCACACAGAAGCGTCGCGCAAGGGGCGCGACCATTTTTCACTGGGCATCCAAATAAAAAAAATTTATACATGGATGGATATATAATGATGAATAAATGCCAAATATAAACTCTTTTTTTTCATGAGAGCTTATTATTTTGATCAAAAACTCAGAAAACCTCACTTTTTTCATGCTTCTACCACTAATTTTGGGTAGGCGTGATGCTTCTGAGTGAGGTTGGAAAAATCAAGTTTTGGAGGCCTTCCCATTGGTATTTTTCGAGTTTTATGGCTCATTGGAAAGTAGACACCCAGGGATAATTGACCTAGTTTACAAAATGCATATTGGACTCCTAAAATATTTCCAAAATCAGCCCCCAATTGGTGCGACGCTTCTGCGAAAAACTTGCTACGTTTCCAGAAATTTACCCTGCAATTTTGTAATTTGAAAATTTACTATGGTAAAAAGTTAAGAGGTGAATGACAAAGGGTAAATTTTAAAAATTAAGTATAATTGTGGTCAAATTGAGTTAGTTAAATTTCTTATCATGTATTAAAATTTTTGAGAAATTAGCTCAAGCAGTTTAGAAAAAGAAGGAAATTGTTAAGTATCCTCCCTAGTGTGTAGCAGTGATTAGATAGGTGCATGTATTATTGCTGGAAAATTCAACCTCCAAGGGAGGATTTTGAACTCAGTAGCTATATGAGGCTTTTTTTAATAATTTTCGAGGGTTTTATGTTGTGGAATTGAGCCTTGAACACTAGTGTACTTTCTGATTTTGGCAGGAACTAATAGACAAAATTTGCAGCTATTGTGGTGGGATTCATGTGGTATCTGATTTAGCAATGTTTCTTCTTCTGTCATCATATGTTTGAATGTATTTTACCTTCCATTTCCATTTCCATGTCTTATATGATTAATTTCTAAGTTTGATAAGCAGGATTCATTGATTCAATGCTCTGTTTTGGAGAATCTCTCACATTTATGTTCATTTTATTTTGATATAAATTAATTCATGATGTTCATGCTCATTTTGAAACCCTATCAATCTACCAATTCCTCAAGATACCTTTAAAGTGCTAAAGTGTCTACCTACCTTGCCCCATTACATCTCTACAAATCTGATTTTCAAAGCCTTACCTAGTTTTTGCTAGACCTACTTCACCATCCATCACAAACCTTCAAAATAAAAGAAAACCCTAATATACATACTTAGCCTAATATCTTTCATGATCTAGTAAAATTGGTTTTGATATCATTGAGAGAGCCCTCTCAGCCTAGTAGGGCTAGCTACTATGTCAAAGAGGTCTGTGGTTACCTTTGTTGGTCTCCTTTCAACCTTTGGAGATCCTGTGGAGTGCTACCATCTTGGCGTCGTTGTCGGGGGCGAGGTGACAGATATTCCCCGAGAAATAACGAAAAGGATCACATCTGATTGTTGATAGTGAAAAACGATTAGGCACAAGAATGTTGTGCATGATTCACCTGATGACTCCAGTGTCGAAGAATCCAAAGGTTCAGAAATTTTCATGGTGACTCCACATTTCAAGAACCAGTATTCAGAAGAAATTCTTGGTGACTTCATTTTTTTAAGATGGCTTCAACTACTCAAAGGTATGCTCCTTTAAAATGAGATCACATTCCAGTTTTTCCGAACCGCATGCCTTGTGTAGATTGGTAGACTTATCTCCTAAAGTTCAAAGACGAGAAAGGATATGATGTTGCTCTACATCTCGTTAAATTTCACATGCATGCACGCAAGTTGAGTGTTCAATTTCCCGAATACTGTATGATGAAGATGTTATGGAAACCTTAGAAGGAAAAGTGCAATCTTGGTATGAAGGTCTTCCATTTGCTAGTATTTATTCTCTTAAATATTTTCATTCAGCATTTTTTGAAAAATATAGACAATCTCATCCTTCTTTTTCATTGGTTGAGGATTGTTGTGAACATTTTGAGGTTTTCATTCAAAATCTAGAGAATACTTGGGGTGATGAAGAGTTCATGGATGAAGAGATTCTTGAGGCTTTTTATGATAACCCTTGCCATCACCAAGGAAAAAAGGTATCTTCTTCCTTAGATGAAACAGACTGTGACGAAAAAATAGAAATGTCTAGTCCTGATCCTAAAAATGAAAATAATCAAGCCAATAATTACTGTTATAAAACTCGGTTTTCTCCTCTATCTGAAGATGAGATATCTCAGCTCCTGAAAAGTCATGTTACAACCCAAACTAATGTAGGTTTGCAATGTTCACACAGTCAGGAATGTGTGAGTGAAACTTCTTCCATTATTGAAAATGAAAATCTGAGTTTAAATGATGACAGTCATGAGACTGATGAAAATATACAACAAGTTATTGTAAGTAAGCCAATTTGTGATGATGATTTCCTACAAAGACATCAACTAACATGCACTATTTTCTTTCATGAAGATGATAGGGTTGTCATGTTTAACAATCTTGAAGAATTTTTTCTGTTGAAAGATGAATTAGGCTATGAATGGAAGGAGAATGATTCTGAGAGAGACAATATGTTAGAGATAGAATCAGAGTTTCCCATGCTTGAGGGATTTAAAACCAACACTTAGATAGTAGAAATTCATAATTCCCTATGCCTTCCTATGGATCAACAACTAAGTATTCTTTCAGATCAAAATTAAGGGAGTACTTGTATATTTGTTGTTGGATCTCAAGACAAGGTAACATTTCAGATTTTTGAAGATCCTTATACTGATTTTCTATAGTCAACAGAGGAGATGAATTTTCTTGTATTTCTGGATCATGAGCACATTTTCAATGGACACTTGGAGTTGCATATCTTTTGTTTTTTCTTCCTGCTTGAGGAATGTGAGAGAAAAATTCAAGTAAGTAGCCATATTCTAGATTGCTTACACTGGAAGGATCACTTCACATGATTGTACATATGTCTTCAGCAGGCAGGTGGTTGTCATCAAGATTTGAAGCCCTCAAGTCTTGGTGATATGCTGCCAACAATAAGTTTTGTATGTTTTTATTTCAGTCAGATTCAGTCAGTTTATCATGTCAAGTTTTTAGTATTTAGTTTGGTTTTTAAACTTTTGAATCCATGCCCAATGGATAAGGCTACTTAGTCTATGTTGTTCTTGACATCTCCAAGGAGTTACCATCCCCAGCTGGAGCCAATGTTAGTGTCAGTATTTACATCCTATAAACAGTGATCAATGGGATCTTCTCATGTCATGTTAGGGTCTCATAGTCAAATTTTTTTCATATCATTAGGTCTTCAAATAAAAACTTGGTCACTAGGTATTAGGTCTAGGACTGTTTCTACTCCTTCCAGAATTTTCAAATTGCTAGTCCATGTCCTCACTCAGATGACTGTACAATCATTCAGAGATTATCATCACCATTCCAGTCATCACCATCATAATTTCATTCAATTTAATGTCTCCATTAGCTCATTAGGGTTTCAAGGTCACAAAAATTGTCATTTCATGCATAAATTTTGGCAATGGGAGGAGTGGTAATAGGGTTTATGATCAATAAAATTTGTTTCAAAATGTAATTTTATGTTTCTACATGTAATAAGTTATAAATGTTCCTAAAGCTGCATAATCAAGCTTCAAAGTTACAAGTTTGAAAAATAAAGTGAAAGACATGTAGTGCGCCATCCCACTATCATGAAAAGAAATGACCATCACAAGCTATAAAAGGGTAAGATGGGTTATTTTTTAACTCATTTGCACTCTTACATATCTCAAGAGCTCCTTGCCACCATCGTGCAAATTCAGAAAGAGAAAATAATGTGAAACAATGAGGGTTTTGTTACATTTTTGGAGCATAGCGGCCCTTTTGTGTAACCCATTAGCCCAGACGCGACCCATTTTCCAGGCACGACCCTTTTGTGAAATTTTCCAGAAAAATCTTGTTTTAGACATATTTTTCAGAGAATATTGTGAACACCTGGAGCCGAATATTTGGAGACTGAAGGAGGTTTTTGTTCCTAACATGCCAAAGAACAAAAAATTCTCTCAGTTTTTACACATGTATTACAGAATGAGAGATTCATTCACATATTCACAGCCTATTGTTCTGACTGTGCAATTTCTTGGTTTATTCACATTGTTTCAGAGAAGATTGTGGACAATAAGAGAATCATATTAGGAAATGGAAGGAGGTTTTTGTCCCTAAAATGCTAAATAACAAAAAAATCTCTTAGTTTCACAAAAAAATTCATGGTTAAAGCGATATGACTCAATATTTGAGACCTATATTTCTATAAAACCCAGAAATTTTGCAGAAATTGGCACAGAGAAGCGTCATGCAAGCGGCACAACCCTTTTTCCCTGGGCATCCAAATGAAATTTTTTCCACACAGATGGATATATAATGATGAATAAATGGAAAATATAAAGTTGTTTTTTCATGAAAACTTCTTAATTTTATCAAAAACTTAGAAAACCTCACCTTTTTCATGCTTCTGCCACTAATTCTGGAGAGACGCCGCACTTCTAAGTGAGGTTGGAAAAATCAAGTCTTTGAGGCCTTCCCAGAGGTATTTTTTTTATTTTGATGGCTCATTAGAAAGTAGACACGTGGGCCTACTTGACCTAGTTTCCATGATGTATAATGGACTCCCAAAAGCTGGCCAAAATCAGACCTCAACTGGCGCAACGCTTCTGCAAAAAACTTCTTGTATTTCCAGAAATTTGCCCTGCAATTTTGTAATTTGAAAATTTACTGTGGTAAACAGTTAAGAGGTGAATGAAAAAGGATAAGTTTTCAAAATTAGATGTAATTTTTTTCAACTTGAGTTAGTTAAATTTCTTATCATGTATTAAATTCTTTCAGAAATTAGCTCAAGTGGTTTAGAAAAAGGAGGAAATGGTTGAGTAACCTCCCTAGTGTGTACTAGTGATCAGATAGCTACATGTATTTGAATTTCTTGCTGGAAAATTCAAACTCCAAGAGAGGATTTCGAACTCAGTAGCCATATGAGGAATTTTGTAATCATTTTCAAGGGTTGGATGATGTGGAATTGAGCCTTGAACACTAGTGTAATTTCTGATTTTGGGAGGAACTAATAGACAAAGTTTGCAGCTATTGTGGTGGGATTCATGTGGTCTGTGATTTAGCAGTGTTTCTTCTTCTTTCATCATATTATTGAATGTAATATACCTTCCATTTCCATTTCCATGTCTTATATGATGATTTCTAAGTTTGATAAGTAGAATTCATTGATTCAATGCTCTATTTTGGAGAAGCGCTCACATTTATGTTCATTTTCTTCTGATATAAACGAATTCATGATGTTCATGCGGATTTTGAAACCCTATAAATATACCACATTCTCCAAGATACCTTTAAAGTGCTAAAGTGTGTTCCTAACTTGCCCCATTACATCTTTGCAAACCTTATTTTCAAATCCCTGACCTAGTTTTTCCTAGATCCAATTCATCATCCATCACAAACCTTCAAAATAAAAGAAAACCATAATCTACATACCTAGCCTAATATCTTTCATGATCTAGTTAAATTGGCTGTGATATCATTGATAGATCCCTCTCAACCTAGTAGGGCTAGCTACTAGGTCAAAGCAGTATGTGGTTACCTTTGCTGGTCTCCTTTCAGCCTTCGGAGATCCGTTGGAGTGCTAACATTGGGTATCCCATATATCTATGATAGGAGAGAAATATTTCATTTTCATGAGAATAAGTATCACCTGTTTAAGAATGGGATTGAGTATATTGTTAGAGCGCATATCAAGAAGATGAGTTTTTCCCTTATGAATGTTAGACAAATGAAGAGAATTGTTAATGCTAGTTAGAATTTCTCTTTGTTAATGTTCAAGCATAAAGATGTTGTGAATGAGGCCTTTCAAGGAGATGAATCAAGTGTAAAATCTGATTTCATTGAGGTTTCTAATGGGTGTGTTAAGATGTTTCAGGAGTCTAACATGTTTCCTCATAAAAGAGGTAAACAATATCAAGTAAAATTGCAACAACATGCATCATTGTTGAGCAGTCATGTGAACAAGACGCGAGTTATAGAGAGTGCAGAGGTCAAAGAGCAAGTGAAAATGAAATTTTACAAAGAGGGAATTTGTTCCAAAATTTCTTCTTGTGAGTTTCATAATGTTTTGTCTTTGAAATGGGATGTTGTATGGTGACGACGATCACATTTGGTCAAGAGTCGAGCCAAGTGCAAAACTAGACATGTCAAGCATCGTCATGTTGACAGTGTTCAAGGTGAGAAGAATTTGAAGTTTTTTAAGTTTACTTTGATTGAAGAACGAGGAGGTAATGTGATTATTCCTTCAAGGGTAGTTTTTTGTTCTGAATATTCTGGGAAATTGCAGCAAGATGGTATCTATGACAGCAAGATAAGGTCTCCAAAATTAGGGAAAATTATCTATTTTCATGAAAAGCTCGAAGTGTCGCACTCAAGAAAATTTTAGTGGATTGAGACTAGAAGGGTGATGGATATGTACCCTCATCTATTTGTTGATGTATAAAGAGATTTTGGAGTTCCAAAAGCTTCCAGTGGAGAGGAATGATCTGGTGGATCAATTTTATGCTCAAAATTCAAAGTTGTCAAAATGGCTCGAAACTAGTGCTCTTGCGTAGATCTCATCTTTCTAAATATGGTGCAACACGTTTCGATCAAATCCGACATCAGATTCTCCCGATATCGAGTTCTTTTCATTTTGGGAAACGACAAAAAAATTGTGTTTGGTTTGTACAGGGCTACACAATCAGCAGTCTATACTACTGACTGGACCCTGACATGGCAGGTTGACTTTTCATCACTAGCCAATGGATGTGTGAGACTTGTCATAATTATGTTGGTTCGTTTGTGGTTGATTTTTATTGGTTGGAAATTTGGTGAGGTGGACCAACCTGAGAGGACCACGTGACCAAAGGCTACCACGTGGCATCCTGGTGGCCACTAAAATCTTGGTTAAAGTTCAGAGCAAACCCCCACGAATAGAACACAAGATCTCCACCAAGCTAGCCATACCTATAACCAACTCTTCTACACATTTTTCTTGACCCTTATGGTATTTTGTGCAATATAAAGTTTATTAATGGTGCAATTAGGGGTGGGGACCAGGGTTAACCCCCGACCCTGGTCCACAGACTAGGGTTAAGGGATAACCTTGGCCCCGAGGGGTGAACTTCTTCATCACTTGTTGTTTTGTGTTTACTATTATGGTGATTTGTCTTCTATTTTCTGCAAAAACCGAAGTTTTAATGCATGTTTAAATGTTAATGAATTTAGCATAAGAGGATAAAAAACCCTAATTTATTCACTTGCAAAACTTGACATAATCCTCAATATTTTATATACAGATCATACGGGAGCCCACATTATGCAGTAGTAGGATGGATCAGTGGAAATTAGTGTAGCCATATTCCAAAGTGACAGTTGTAGTGGCTAGTACATGTAAGATACTGGGTAGAGAAATGCAGAGTTGGCAGCAGTTTTGTTGGTACAATGCAGAGTCAGCAGCAGCACAAAGGCTTCAGTGATAGCACAAAGACTAGTAGCAGTCAAGACTCGAGTGACAGATGCATCATACTGAACACAAATGGTTTAGTTTTTTGAATAGTTCTCATTTGCAGCTGTAGAAGATGAGAGGGAGTTGCATATTTGTAGTAACAACAACAACAGAGTTGCAGTGCAGATGTAGTGTTAGCAGCAATGCAGCAAGGTCAACAACATCATAGATATAATGCACATCACATTTTTTTAACAGTTGGTGAGAAACAGTAGCCAGACATTAGCAGCGTAACAGGATATGGTGCAGAGACATTGTATTATGGAAAAAAATGCAGTACTATAACACATTCCTCAATAAGAGGGAGTGTTAGTTTTTGTAGCATCGTAGGTGTTCTAGCCACGAGATTTGGTAGAGGCTATAATACATGTATTCTCAAAAAATCAGAAATTATTTCTCAAAATTCCACCTAGAGACGACTTAATTACATTTATTAGTCAAATTTTTAATATTTCCTAAATATAAACTTAGGAAATATGATTAATTAATTAGATTTAATTAATTCATGGTGAGAATGTTCTAGAAAAATACATGGATCAAATTCTAGTTAATCCAAGCGATTGATTAAGATCTAATTATGGTCGTTGAAGTATCAATGAAGGATTATAAGAAGAAGTTGATGGGGCTTGGAGAAGACACATCAAATCAGTTGAGAATTTGATTTTTTTGAGAAATCGATTTCCTGAGTAGTAGTTTTCTGTGGCAGAACGTGATTCAGTAAGTTAGAAGCAGTGAGAGAGGGGCAGAGATAGTGAAGCTGGAAGAATATTTCTAGATATGGCAAGCACATTTTCAGAGAGGTAGACAGTGCCACGGTGAGGTAGCGCAGAGCCCTTTAGAGGAAATTATGTTTTGCTGTGGAGAAGTCAAGACTCAAAGCCAAAAGCTAGAGAGAGGTTCTAGAGGCCGAGAGAATCAAATTCTAGACAACAGCTGGCGATATAGTGAGAGGAGACACAGGTCCAAGCTAGAAGGATGCATTAACTACGTAGGGTGATGTAGTGACTGCACAAATATAGTTGGGAGTAACTCAATTTGGGTTGAGGTTAGTGTCGGATAGCCTGTGGAGTGAGGAATTTTCCTCACTAGTTATTTTTCCAGTTTATCTCCATTTGGATTTCTAGTTTGGGCATCCATAGTTTTTACTCAGATTTTCACTACTGCATAATATCAAAACTATTTGCTGCTGCACCGGTTTTCCTGAGTTGGGTTCTTCGGGGACATTGTCTAAAAGTAATGGTGTAATTTTTGTGTGTACATCTATTTCTTCTAAAATTTTTATTTATTCTATAGTATTTTAGTTGTGAAGTTTGAAGTGGATTTAATTCGATATTTTCTGTAGGAAAATCCAAGTAAATTTTTTGTTTAATTAAAAAATTAGAAGAATTAACATCAGTTGTTGCAATAGGATTCGAGTAACCAAATTTTCTCATCTATTGGGGTCAAGTTCATTTGTAGGAGATAATTTATTTACTGGGGTTGATTTTAATAGTTGGAGGTGAGATTATTTGTTAAGGTTTGTCTCTATTGCATAGGCAAAGTTATTTTACCAGATTTGAATTTTCTTACAGAAGTTGAGTTTAATTGCTAGGGGTCAAGTTCATTTTTTGAGGCCAAATTCTTCCTTGTTGAGGCTGAAAGTCCTAGAGAGGATTGTTTTTATTCAATGGGAGCTAATTTATTATGAGGGACAAATTAATATAGAGGAGATCGAGTTATTTTGTTGGAGATGTCCACATGTTCTAGAAATTACTATTTTTCATACTATGTATTTGAAGAAAAGCTTGCACACAAACTATTTTTCAAAATGCATAAAATAAAATTAAAAATTTTGCAAGTTGAGTTAAGGTATTTGAAAAATGCTTCCGAATCAGTCGAAGAAGGAAAATTTGTCTGCAAAATTCCTTCATAAATTTGAAGATTATAATAGGACTTTCACAATATGGGTAGCATAAATAATGAAAAATGAATATGGAAGTTGTAGATCTAAAGATGAAAAAGTAGCTAAAGACCAAGAACCAAATATTTAAGTGAATCTAAAGGAAAATGATATGGAAGATGAATCTACTGAGAGTGATATACTGCGTGACAGATCAAAGGGTTTTGACGACACTATTTTGAAATTATAGAAGCACCCATCAAGGATATTTATGAGCCCTCTTTGTTGAAGAGCCCATTGAAGACTCAAATTGGAGAGGTGTTCAAGAGAGTTGAACATCCATCTTTGGGGCTAGCCATTAATGAGGTGCAATTACGTGCATGGGCATCCAATAGGGTCATAGGGATTTCAAATGGGAGCCGCCAGAGGGAGTTTTATCACCTAAAGGAAGGTATTATAGCGATGATGATGAAGACCCAAACACGTTGAGGCACCATCTTTCAGATTATAGATGAAATGGAGGACCTTAGACTAGTATTTTTTGAGTCAGAAACCAACTTATTTAGTATTGAGGAACAAATGAAGTCCCTATCAAGGTAGTAAGGGGAGCATATTCTAGGGTTTCAACACAACCCCCTTCAAGAGTACATAGACAAGGATTGCAACAATATCAACCCAACTTAGTACATGAGAGAGTCTTACAAATGGATCTTACAGGCCATCCAAACCTGAGCGATGAACCAAAATTCTAGGAGCATAGCATTTGAAATTAGATTAGTGCAATGGAAGCATGGTAGGATAATTTCTTATGTGGGAACTTATGCACAAGATTTGTGCTAGGGGATGGATTGGAGGGAAGTGTTAAGTTGGTACCCTACTGAGAGGATAATTTATTGGGCAACATCCTTAACCAAGGATAGAGTAAAGTTTGAGCCTTAGGACATGGGAAATTATGGATGGCCAAGGTGGCATTGGGATCCAAATGGATCTATTGGTGGAAGGATGAGTGAAAGGTATGTTGTGGATCAAGGTATCAAGAGATCCATTCATGATTAGATGGCTTGTAGGCATGATGTGGAAATATGGTTTATATGGAATCTTGGTATTGGTGTACAAATTCCTTTATAGTTCGAAGATGTGGATTACTTTAGGGCAAGCAATCTCGCGGTGAGAAGAATTATAATATCCCTATTTTTTGTTTCCCTTATGATGTTGTCAAGATGAAATTCCAAGATTTTTGATAGCTAGGTCACAAGATCAAGATTACATCATCAGTGGGCCCAAAGGATTTTGGAGGAGTTTTTTGGGGTATGATGGGGTTCACCTGTTTTATTTCATCGATGGGGCCGGTTCCGCATAATTCATTCTTAGTTTTGTTGCATTTTGATGATTCTCGTAAAACAGGGTTATTATCGACGATATTTTAATTATATATGCTCCAGGTGTTATTTCGAGTAGATTTTTCAGAGAAACACCTTAGCGTAATAGCTTGTTGGAACCAAGATGAAGAGATCTATAAGATGGTATGATGAAAAGTCACTTTGAGTGCTTGGGGAAGGCATGGAGGTATATTAATCATTCTTCAGGATTGAAAGTGACTTTAATTGGTCGCTTAATAGCTCGTTGGAACCAAGATGAAGAGATCTATAGGATGGGATCATGAAACGCCACTTTCGGTGCTTGGGGAAGGCATGGAGATTGATTATTAATTCTTCAGGATTAAAAGTGACTTTAATTGGTCACTTTATTAAATAAAAGAGGGGAAAAGTGACCTAAAATAAAATAAAAGGGTCACTTAAATAAAATAAAATGGATAAGATTCTAGATTGGAAATAAAATAATAAAATTAAATTGATTCTAGTGTTGGGTGTGTGTTATATTCTTTCCAAGACTAGTTTCAAGCATGGGGGGGGGGTGTTCATAGGGCAGGCGAAAAAACCCCATGTTTGTTGTGACGGGCATAACATGGGGGCAGAGACCCCCCTGTTGGGGGGGTTTGTAGGGGGGCAGTAGCCCTCCTACACAACATCTATAGTAGCGCCTCGGGAAATTTTTTTTTTTTGGACCCTATAATAGGTAGGCAGAACTACCTATGGTTTTGTGCATGGGTTTTGTACATGCTTTTTGGCATGATGGTTTTCTGCCCATGGTATTTTGTAGATACGGTCAAGGGAAATACGGTTATGTTTTAATCCAAGAGTAATGGATTGAGGTTTATCAATGTTTCAGAATGTATATTTATGTATTTTAACATTGAAAGTAACATAATGAAAAATCAATCTAGTAGTCCCAGTTTTGGAATCCACGGGAAAATATCTGTATATATTTTTTTGTGTTTAATATTCTCACCATTGTTTATTATATGTTTAAAGAATCCGTTTGTAGATAAATTTTGTACAAGTTTAAAACCTACCTCTAGGAGGTTAAAGATAGATCCATCAAATCTATAAAAATAAGGGGAATCAAACTTTTTGGATCATCGAGAGTTAATCATTTTGTCTTTCTTAAGATTGGGGAAGTTATCCGCACTAGTTCATTGTTCCTAGGACAAAACCCCTTGGGTACTTCTTATCTGAGAATTGGTGATATTGGATGAAAACCCATCTCTACAAATCCCTTGGTGAAGTAATTTAGAATTCACAGTTGTATCTATTGGTTCTAATTATAGTTTTTGGGCAAAAAAAGTAAATATTTCCATAGCATTTAGCATGTATTTACAAATTCAAATTTAATATAATAAGGCTAAGCTTTGTTGCATGTGTATATTGTCTATTTTAAGTTTTTGCATTACTAGGATTGCATATTTCCAAAATTTAATAGTTATGGTGTAATTTCTACAATTTGATTGGTTCTTGAATAAAAAATATTATCGTATAATTTTTTGAAGAAAATTTCTCAAACATTTTGTCAAATTATTGTTTGGAATATTACACTATCTTAATCATGGCTTCCAAAGTAGTGCCCTCCTATACCCATTAGGCCATTAGGGGAGGTCCCACTAGACTAGGATTGAAAATTAACCCCCCACTAAAGATGAGGGGATAAGATCATGGACAGGACCCTTCTTTCTTCCAAGTTACCCCATAATCCATGTCAAAATTTGTTAATTTTGGGAAACTAGGTCCAAAATTCATGTTGTGATGCTTAGATGATGATGCCAATATTTTTATTGGATCCCTCTTTTGGAGAGGTGCAAGATCGATCTAAATATCATCTTGATCGGATGAGTAGAACATTTATTTTGAATTAATTCCACTTATGTGCAAGGTCGGCCAGAATTGTAATGTAGGCTTGGAGCCCCAATAGATGTGTCACACACCCTCATAGATGGGTATATATTGGTCAACGTTGGAGGTCATTTTCATCATCTCTCATCACACATTTCTCTCTTGAATCTCAATGGCTCGATCTCACATTTGGAGGCTTCTATTCACTTACACATGGGAAAACAACATCTAGGGTTTTCAATGTAGATTTGACCAATGTGGAATTTGTTCAACACTTGGTTAACTTGACCCGAAACTCTCCCAAAACTTCAATCTCTATAGTCCGCATTTTTTGGCACAAAAACTGAAACTAAACGTTGACCTTTGACTTGGATGCATTGACTTTTTTTTGGTGCTGTTTTGCGTTCACCATTGACGGGATAATGTTGAATTTTTTTGACTTTGGGTTGAATATTGTAGAGTTGTATAAAAGGGTTCTGTGACACTTCTGGTTGGCTAATCGTGAGGAGAATTTTTTGGTTGAATCATCCTGTTGACCATCGTAATGCACCACAACACATATATTTTGCTGATCAAGTTAAGTGTAATTTTGGCTTGTTTTCCATCGATCTATTGGTATGTTCTATCAACATTTTACTTTCATGATTATGTGATTTCTATTTGATTTCGGGTATAAAGTAAAGTTTCATCAATCATAGAACATCTATGAAAATTTACATGGAATCAGAGCTAAGGTGAAGAAAAATCCCAAGTTTGTATTGAGAGAAATCACCGAATAAGTAGCATTTGTCAAGGACTCATGGTTACCTCAAACTATAATGGCTTCAAAGCTAATGACATTACTAGCAAGTGTGACTTTCCTACTTGGATGATGTCCTTGGATTTGATCTTGGAAGACCAAGAGCTCATGGACTATGTGCAGGGTAAAATCCAAGAGCCTCCATCATCTGCACCTGCTACCACAAAGAAAAAGTATATAAAGGGGGAAATTAAAGCTAAGTTGATCATCCGAAATTCCATCCACAAAAGTCTGGTTGTTTACATTTCTGAGCTGGGCACATTTAAAGAGATGTATGATAATTTGATCAGCATGTTCAGGGCCAACAATTCAAATCAAGTCCTTTTCTTTAAGAACCAATTGAAGAATCTTAAGAAAGGCAGGGATGAATCCATTCAATCTTATTTTCTGAAGTTGACTGAGATCATGAATAACCTTACTGCCATTGGGGATGTTGACTATATTAGCCCCTCCATTCAAGTTTTTGGCTTGCAGTCCCGTTTGAATCTATTTAAAACCTCTTTTGTGGCCTAGGACCTTCATATCCTACCTATCGTTATCCTTCCCGCCCACGGAGTACATTAGACAAAGGCAAAATCTGCACTTAAAGATATATTGGGCCTAGCCCCTTCAGTCTCAGCCCCCTTTATTTTATTCCCCACACGACTCGGGTGCTAGACCAAGTGCTAGACTGACAGGCGCTTAACATGGGAGGCAATCGGGCACACCCCTAGCCATCCGATCAAAAGTAAATCAACGGTTCGCAAACAGCTTGCTATGGTGGTCCCCGCGCCCGCGTTCATTACTCAAAATCGGCCTATTTATTTTGCACCACCATTGCGGGGCAGGTGGTATTCTCCCTTTCACCAGCGATTCCATACGATGATCGCCGCGTGTCCCTCTGTACGGTTCCAAAACCGCTCCATTTCGCACGTTATCATTCGGTCGTAGACACGCAGCGAAATCAATGTAAACCGTCCAATTTGAGGGCATTCATCCTACGGTGATCATTCTCCAAAGCCACGCGGAATTTAACACCAAGGAAATGTACCCCCTGGCCCACTGTTAATTACCCTCGACTCAGTTTAAATCGTTGATCTTATTTCAAGATCAGATGGCCCAGAATCGTTTACCTGTCCTGCTGTTGACTCAAGCCTCCCTCCACGTCATACTGCCACGTGTTTCCATCGTGCATCCCTCAGCCTCCCATATATATTTTTAGGTCAAAGGACCACTGTCCACGTCCAACTTCACGTATTCCTTCAATTCTTCTCTGCCATCTCTCTGTGTTCTCTGCCACCCTGCATCGTTTCATCATTCCGCCAAGTCTGCACCACCATTTCCATCAACCCCACCACGTTCACCATCCCTGTGTCTGTTTTTCTTTAACGAGTTTGTGGTTTTGCAGGTTTGCCGCGGCAGAGAATTATCATGATTCAACGCCTCCATTACAGAAGCCGAGAATGCATGACAGGATCATGTTTCAGGAGCAAAATTTATGAAAAAAGATCTGGGAGCTGCTATGATATGACCACCATTAAAGAAAGCAAGGGTTAAATCTATTAAACCCTCCAGGGTCATTCAAATGCACAGGTTGAGCAGATGAAGAATTAATGGCGCAGATAGAGAATATCAGTGAAGAGCAGGGGATTAAAGAAATGCATTTAAGGACTTTGGGGCTCTTACATAACCTTTTGAAGGCAAAGTACCAGATCGAAGGCCCTGCAGATCACTAGAAAGATATTTTTACAGAAAACAATGCCCTCAAGGTTTATTTCAGCCGAATTTTCTTCAGGAAAGGACAGAATGTTCATGTGAATTTCCCTCTACACCGTGTTCCTGAAGAGATTTTCTACCCAGTGCATTTATTTCTGTCGGCAGCAGAGTACACACAGCTTAGCATGGTCATTCAGCAGTGTGGGCGCGAAGGTTTTCTGCCATTTTATTTAAATTAAGCCAATTAAATGAGCATCACCTACCCCATTTTCTAGAGTTTTCAGTCTCTCCTATAAAACTCCAGAAGAAAGACATTGTAAGGGTTCCAGATTTTTACTAGAGAATTGTGCAGTGAAAGGCATTTTTGTATACATTTTGTATAAGCTCTTGTATGAAGGCTCGGAGCCCGTAGGGTCTCAGTGAGGAGGAGTTCTATCTGTATTAGAGGATTCTGGTCTTTGGTATCCCATAGTATGTAACTTCCTTTTATGTGTTTAATACAACATTTCATTTTATCCATCTTCTTGTATCGTGTATTGGAATGCGAGTGGCTCACTGATTTTAGGTAAGGATTTATCCTAGTTGATACCCATACTTGGATCAGTCAAGCGCTTTAAATATGGCTCAGGCATGATATACTGTTTCATATTCATTTCATCCATCTTTCTGCTATATTATTTGCTTTGGGAGGGTGCTTTTAAAACGCCATTGTCATGTATGGATTCTTAGAATGATAAGCCCATATATGGTTCTGTTGTGTATCTGGGTATCAGACCAAAGTTAACTAATATCCTCTCATATTTTTTTCACTACATACACCTTCTAATATCTAATTTCTGTGGCATATTACTTGAATCGGCCCTCTTTACAGTAAATTGTCTCTTAACTTTCTAATGCTTTGTGTTAGAGCTTTGCATCTTGTCTCTGCAACATTACTTTCCTTGTGGCAGTTTCTATAAGTTCTGGTCCCATTAAAATCAATTTCCTTGTTCTACAAGAGATAGCAGGAGAGTTTTGGATTGACACCCCAGTTTTATGATACACTCCCTGCTATGATAAGATGCCCTAGGCACTGGTCTATGGAAACTCTAGGTTGTCTCTAGGAGTGACAATTTCTGTCGACAACAGGGGAAAAAATATTTGATCGAGAAATGGTTCTCACCGCACTTGGAGGTCTCCCCTTTGAATGGCATGTATTCATTACTACCATTCTCAATAACAATGTGATTCTTGATTTTTATGAATTACTGTCGAGATGCACTCAAGAGGAAACAAGAATGATAGAATATGAAAATGAAGGTAATTTTGCCTCCACCACTCGTGCTAAGAAGAAGAAAAATGGTGGTCCAAGGAACCATGGAAGAGCTGGGGTCAAAGGAAATAAAGGAATAGGTTAAACATGTAATAAGACTGGCCACTATGCTATAGAATGCCCTAATAGAAGGGATTCCCCCATGGATGATGATGACAACAACAAAAAGAGGAATGGAAATAAAAGGAGCAACAGGTTCAAAGGAAAGAGGAAGGCTCCATCTATTCATAATGGAAATGGGAAACCTTTCAAAAGGTCAAGAAATTCCAGGTATGAGGAATCAAATGTTGTTGATGACAAGAAAAATGAATTCGTTCTTGTATCTTCCCCCTCTGCTGCATCTCTGCTCGACACCTTAGATGTCTGGTTGTTTAATAGTGGTGCTTCAAGGCACCTCACTGGGTTTAAAGAAGCTTTCTCTTATTTGATTGAGAAGGATACTAATCTGAAAATTATCCTTGGAGATAATGCCACCTATCCCGTGAAAGGGACAGGGACTGTGACCCTCAATGTATCTCAAGATCAAGTCCTCCATTTGCAAGATGTATTTTATGTACCTAATTTAAAGAATAACCTTGTGTCTATTTTGGCCATGGAAGACAAAGGCTTTGTTGGACACCTAATCCTCCATGGGTAGGTGTGGAAGCCGAATGGACAAAAGGATTCCAAGTGACCTTGGAATGTGGAATCCAAGAGTCACACCATTGTATTATAAATGTACATTTGTGGTCAATAATAAAATAAATCGTGCTTATCTTTCTCCTTGTGTGTTTAATTTCTTGTTTACCATGCATGTGTTTAACATGGTATTAGAGCCGGTGATTGCTAGTCCTGCCAATTTGAGTCAGTAGTTTTAGTGGTATTTCTATGCATGTCAGATCTACCATTAGTCTTGCACTTCTGAGCCAAAATTGGAGTTGAATTATCTTCTCTCTAGCATACACTTAGCTCGGTGGATTTGTTATTCTGGCTTAAGCATTTTTTCAATAATACCTCCTCAAGTTTTTTTTGAGTTTTTGCAGTAGTGCCCGCTACTTTGCTGTAAATTCTATCCTATGCTAAGGTTCACTATAACCAAGCTGGAGTAATTTTTGTAACGCTCCATCTAGATATATTTTCAGCTCCGTTTTTAGCATAACTGACATCCTCTGCGATTTTATGTCATCTGTGCCTGCGTGCTCCTCATTTGTATCGCTATACATAGTTAGTCCTACATCCAGAAGTTAATCCACTGTTAACCCCATGGCATCATACTCCTATACACCCTGTGAAGAAAACTCTACCTCTCAGCACTGTGATTACCCTCCCTTGGCTCCTCGAACATGCTCTCATCCCTTGGCATCTGTGCTCCTCTAGTGCCTATCCACATTGTTTTTAGGGGCGGTGTCAACATATACAACAGAGAACATTTCAATCCGGTGAAGCCAAATGACCCCAAGGACTCGCTCAGGAAATTCTTCCTCTGCCTGAGACTCCACCATGAACGCCATGTTCACAGATATCGAGGGTGAGGTGAATTATACTATTCGCAAGCGTTGAGGAGCCAATGTCGACATCGATTTCTAGGGCTTTTCCCAACAGGCACGCCACGTGGTTCCCTAGAGGGTGAAGGTATAGTGCTAAAGGATTTAGTGTTCGCTGCAGAGATAGAGAAAGGATAGAGGAGTTGCTATATTAAATCAGAATTATTCAATGGGTTTTCATTTTCTTGAGGTACCAACCTCCCTCCAGTATGCTAGTCTCTCTCCCTGTTGGCCAACAATCCCTTCGACCCTCCACCAAGCTGATGTCCCACCTGTTATTTGGCCGAGAATGAATAGAGATGCTACCTAAATTTCATTTAAAATAAGAGAGATGAACGAGAGTTTGTAACTTGCCCATTAATAATTCTGCGTTGCATTTCCCATTTTTACAAAGCTAAATCATATCTTCATTTACATTGATTTTCCTCTGTGGTTGAGCACAATGTTGTGTTAATTTTTTGTTTATTGAAATTATTGCTTGTATTCTTATGGTCACCCTCTGTCCTAAACCTTTTAGACCACACGTTCCATCAAGAAAGTTGTGAAGCATGGTGGGAGTAGTAAACCACCATCCATCATGGCATTTGCACTCTGACCTGTGAGCCATGCGATTTTTCCATGTGCCATACGACCTCTGAATGTTGAATGTTAACTTCTGAGACTGATTTATGGGCTATTGGAATATCACATTCTCATACACAGATCCGGGTGTACGCATTACATCAAGAGGCAAGTTTTCTAGTATGATTTGAAAAGAACCAGGGGTTATCTCTATTGTGCATAAACCAGTCCTCTGACACTTATTTTCTGGGCAGTGCTAAAGTGATTAATAGTTGATATGGTCATTGATTGTGAATATTAGTCACTGTATCTTTCAGTGAAATGTTTCAAGGGAAAAGATTCTTCGTCCTACAATTTGTAGTTACTGCCAAGGAGAGTGGTTCAGTAGGAAAAAATTCTCCCTCCTGCGAGTTGTAGTTGCTGCCAAGGAGTGTGGTTGGACTCACTTGGGAATATGAAACTTCCACCTGTTACGTGAGGGGAAAAGGTTGATGTGTTGATAAGGCCTTCACCTTATCTTTGCTTCATGTGTGAGAGGAATTTCTTTAGGGAGCAACATTATAACCTCTATGGGGACCAATATATACCAGAGAAAATTGTCAAAGTTTATGAAGTATTACAGTCCCTGGAAACTTTGATACAATATACTGCTGGTGACACTATCAAAATCAGAAAAACCTCTCTTGTTGACATTAAAACTTGTTTGCAAAATGCACATGAAAATATTAATTTTTTGCAGCTTGAATCTCAGCTTTAGCAAGCAGAATTACAACATTGGAGTATCATTCTGAACTTGTTTATGTTTAGAACATTGGAACAGACTCCCATAAGCAGCAAGCCAATAATGCTATGATTGATTCACATTCAATGCCCAATATAAGAGATGATTTGCATGCAGAAGCAAACATCCAGCCTGCACTTCCCAAGCCCATCATTAGACCTTTGGAAGAGCTTGTCCATAGAAAGCACAAAACAAGTCTTGGATATGACAAGGAATTTTCCTTTCACATTCCAGACTATTCCAAGCCCATAAAATTTTAGAGTGTCAAATTTCTGTATGACAGTTCACCTTCAGTTGTTCCAGATCCTTCTCCTCTTCCACAACAACAAAAATAGATTGTGAAATGCCAACACTGTGATCGCATTGGCCATATGAAAGATCATTGTTTCGATCTTCACCCATGCAAGCACTATGGTCGGCACACCCATTATACACACAGATGCTTCAGAAACAAGCCTCCTGCAAGAACAAAGATTCATCTTGAATGGATCGTTTCTTTGCAATGGGCATCAACAGCCAAGAAGATGTTTAAGTCATATGTCAGAACTTTTTCTAGAATATTGAACAATATTGCAGTTGATTTTTCGCCATCATCTCACCTTGTGCCTGACAGGGGGGAAAATGGTGGTCATTTACAAGCTTTGAAGCCACATCAAGCGAGCCTGAGCCACAATATCTCATTCCAAATTTAGAGTTGTAGCCAAAGACACAACAGTTTAAGTGAGCCTGAGCCACAACTTGTCATTCCAGATTCAGAGTTGTAGCCAGAGACACGGATGCCCATGAGCATTCCTTTGGTTGGTGGACAACCTTAAACCGACTATGCAAGGTTGATATTTTTCCTCTTCAAAGAATTCACAACACTTCCTCTAGTAGAAGACTTCAGCTTCTTGCCAGCTTTGGTAGAGTTCCAGGAAATGCATTAAGCATTCCAGTGTTGGTGGTCATCCTTAAACCATCACAGGTTGTAGACCTCCCTTCTTCTAGGTTGAAGGTCTCCCTCTTCAAATATTAGGGACACTTTCTTTAGTAGAAGCCCTCATATTCTTGCCAGATTTGGAAGAGTTCTGGGAACTGCACTAAGCATTCTAGTGTTGGTGGTCATCCTTAAACCACCTCTTTATGCCAAAATTTCAGGGAGTTGATTCAACCTAAGTGTTTTCATGCATACTTTGCAGATTTGTATTAAAACTCTCTTCTTGGACTCACACATACCCCTTGGATTAAGGGGGGGATGTTGGACACCTAATCCTCTATGGGTAGTTACAGAAGCTGAATGGAAAAAAGGAGTCCAAGTGACCTTGGAATGTGGAATCCAAGAGTCACACCATTGTATTATAGATGTACATCTGTGGTGAATAATAAAATAATTCACGCTTATCTTTCTCCCTGTGTGTTTACTTTATTTTTTACCATGCATGTGTTTAACAAGTTTCAAGTGGCATTCGTCGATGGAAAGGTACACATCTGGAAGCAGAGTTTCAAGGAAGCTCTCACAATTGGTTTTAGATTTGATACACTCTACCAGGTTGGAGGAAGTCCACTGGGGGCTATGACATGTGATACTATTCTTCAAACTGAAATATGGCACCAAAAGTTTGGAAACGTTCATTGCAAAACCCTTCCTAAAGCAAGGAAGGTGGTGACAAGGATTCCCGAAGTCAAAAATGATCATGAAGGTGTATGTCAAGGTTGTGCCGAAGGAAATCATACAAGGGGGCATTTAACCTCAAGTGTCACAAAGACATCTAATTTCTTGCAATTGATACATTCTCATCTATCCGGTATGATGCCCATGACATATTTGGGAGGATGTTCTTACTGCATGATGTTCATAGATGACTTCTCTCGCAAGACCTAGATATACTTCTTGAAGAAGAAGGACGAAGCATTCATGTGGTTTTGTACCTTCGAAGCCCTAGTTGAAAATCAAATAGGGAAGAAGATCAATATTTTGAGGACTGATAATGGCACTCAATATGAGACAAATGAGTTCAATAAATTTTGCAGAGAAGATGGCATCAAGAGGGAGACAAAAACTGTGTATACTCCTGAGCAAAATGGTGTTGCTGAAAGAAAGAATAGGACCATTGTGGAAGCTTCCCATGCCATGCTATGTGATCAAGGTCTTCCAAAGTTTCTATGGGGGGAAGTTGCGATCACTACTATGTACATTCAAAATTGATGCCCAAATTCTACTCTGGACTCCAAAACTCCTGAAGAAGTCTTCTCTGGTAAGAAACCTAATTTTTCACATTTTAGAGTTTTTGGATGTCATGTTTATTTCATGTGCCGAAAGAGAAGAGAAGCAAGTTGGATGCTTTTGGGAAGAAGGGAATGTTTATGGGCAACAGTGAAACTTTGAAGGCTTACAGAGTCAATGTGCTTGGTCAAAGATAAGTGAAAATTTTCAACGATGTTACCTTTGATGAAGAGGATTCCCTCGAGAAAGTGATAAACCTTCTGAACTCTGAGGAAGATCATGATGTAAGATCTAGGAATCAGGGAGAATTGAAGGATGAGATGATGCCTGATGTTGAAGGACTGATGGACCCCATTGATCCACCTCCTTCAATGAAGAGAATACCCTCATGGCTCCAGGAAACTCTCAAAGATGTCGAGAGAAATATGCCCCCAAGTGGAACATTCTGTGAAAGCAAGAAGCCGAATAGATATCAAGGGTATCTAGCAGTCATGAGTAGAATTGTACAATATGAGCCTAGATCATTTGAAGAAGCCATAAAGCATCAAGTCTAGAAGGATGCTATGCATGAAGAATATGAGTTCATTATGAAGAATGATGTCTGGGATGTGGTTCTGAGACCAGAGGACAAAGTTGTTGTCACCTCGAAATGACTCTATAAGATCAAGCATTAATCTGATGGTAGTGCTGAAAATTTCAAGGCAAGATTCGTTGCTCGAGGCTTCTCTGAAAAGGAAGGCGTAGACTATGATGATATATTTTCACTTATGGCCCGATATACCACCATCTGATCTATTATTGCCCTTGTTGCTACGCAAGGATGGATTCTACATTAGATGGATGTGAAGACCGCTTTTCTACATGGATCGATAAAGGAAGAGATATATGTGAAGAAACCTCTGGGGTTCGAGGTCCATGATAGAGACTCTCATGTATGCACGTTGAAGAAAGCCCTCTATGGGTTAAAGTAAGCCCCCAGGGCTTGGTATGAGAGGATAGATAGCTACTTTATGAAGCTAGGATTCACTCGAAGTAATGTTGATCCAAACCTTTACTTCAAGGTTGATAGAGAAAAGCCTCTCATTTTGGTTCTCTATGTGGACGATCTCTTCCTGAGAGGTGCTGACCCTCTCATTCATCAGTGTAAGAGGGAGCTCACTTTTGAGTTCGGGATGAAGGACCTAGGACTGATGCATTACTTCCTAGGCCTGGAGGTTTGGCAAAGACCTGGTGAGATTTTACTTTCTCAAGGAAAATACATTGTGAAGCTACCGGAAGGATTTGGAATGGTGGATTGTAAGTCTATGTCGACACCAATGGAGCTCAACTTTAAGAATTTGAGTGGAAACACTGTTGGGCCCATGCTAGCAAATCCTACCACGTATCGTCAACTTGTAGGGGACCTTATGTTCTTAGTGAACAGCCGTCCGGACGTATGTTTTGCAGTGAACACTTTGAGTCAACACATGGTTGATCCTCATCACATTCACTGGGTTGGTGCCAAGAATCTGTTGAGATATCTTTGGGGCACGATAAACCATGGGCTGAGATACACTGCCAAGAGTTTGAGACTCCATGGATATAATGATGCCGATTGGGATTGCAATGTGGTGGATCGCAAGAGCACATTTGGATGTTGCTTCACACTTGGGTTTACTTCGATATATTGGATGAGTAGGAAGCACAAAGTCAGTGGATTTGAGCACCGCTTAGGATGAATACATTACAGAGAGTATGGCGTGTTGTGAAGCTGTTTGGTTGCCAAAGCTCTTCAATGAGTTGTTCAGACATGTGATAGATACCACCATTATCCTTTGTGATAACCAAAGTGGGATTTGTTTGCCAGAGAATCCTATGTTCCATGATCGATCCAAGCATACTGATATTAGTACCACTTTATCTGGGATATGGTACAGTGAGGCACCGCAAGGCTCGATCATATAGGAATTGATGATCACGTCATGGATATTCTCACAAAGCCCTTCAAGAAGGTCAAGTTCCTAACCTTCCATGAGAATATTGGAATCGTGGAATGACCCTATTCTGAGGGTCTTGTTGGACGATGAGTTCTGGAAGCTCTAGAGGGCTTTGGGGATAACTTCTTGGAGCTATAAGCAACCACAGGGCTAGGCTTTCTGAACCTTTTTGGTGCGATTCTGCCCCACCATTATGATATTGAGTTGGTTCACCTATCTTTTATCTATGCCTCGTAAGCATCCTATCCATAGAGTCCCAAACTCATGGTAAGTGCCTCTCATATTGGCCAATGAGGTGGGAAATGCTAGAGACTAGTAGCAAGACCAATAGATGCATAAAAAATTGACATACTCTCTATGTCTAGGATGGCACGTGTCCTACCACTCGATCTGGGATCAATTCTAGTGAGGTTTTCGACCTCCAATTGACTTCGGGCTAGTTAAACTAACATCAGGTTAGTATGAGAATCCTTTGAGTCCTATAGAGGTTTCGAACCTTTGAGTTGATTTTTTCAGTCGGGAGTGATGTCTTTGTGACTCACCTTTTGTTCTGAAATAAAGAAGCCAACAAAGAAAGTTATGGCAAGACGACACACAATATTTGGATGACACAAGTGGATGGAGTTCTCCCTAGTTGAGAGGGAGTGTTAATGCTGAGAAACTAGGTCCAAAATCCATGTTGTGATGCTCAGATGTTGATGCCAATATTTTTATTGGATTCCTCTTTCAGAGAGGTGCAAGATCAATCTAAATATCATCTTGATCGGATGAGCATAACATTTATTTTGAATTAATTCCACTTATGTACAAGGTCGGCCAGAATTGTAATGTAGGCTTGGAGCCCCAACAAATGTGTCACACACCCTCACAGATGGATATATATTGGTCAACGTTGGAGTTCATTTTCATCATCTCTCATCACATATTTCTCTCTTGCATCTAATTGATTCAATCTCACATTTGGAGGCTTCTTTTCACTCACAGGTGGGAAAACAATAGCTAGGATTTCAAATATGTTCTAGGGTTTTTAGCGCAACTTTGACCAATGTTGACTTTGGTCAATGCTTGGTCAACTTGACCCAAAAATTTCCAAAAATTTCTATATTTGGAGTCCACATTTTTTGGCCCAAAAATCGAGGCTATATTTTGACAATTGAATTGGTTGCGTTGACTTTCTACTGTTGTTGTTTTGCGTTGGCCGTTGACTGGACAATGTTGACTTTTGTTGACTTTGGATTGAATGTTGTAGAGCTGTATAAAATGGTTGTGTGACACTTCTGGTTGGTTGATCATGAGGAGATTTTACTAGTTGAAGCATCTTGTTGATCGTCGTAATGCATCACAACACATATATTTTTTTGATCAAGTTAAGTGTATTTTTGGCTTGTCTTCCATCGATCTATTGGTATGTTCTATCAACATTTTACTTTCATGATTATGTGATTGCTATTTGATTTCTGGTATAAAGTAAATTTGCAACAAGCATAGAACATCTAAGAAAATTTACAAAATTCCCAAATACAAAGAAGCATAAGCACCCGATTGCAAAATGAAGAAATTACCTTTTGATCAAAAGCCCACCTTCCAACATGTGCTCTTGGAAAAGGGGTGAGGAAACATATTACTGATGAAAGTGGTAGTTATATGGGTGACACATCACATCAACTGCTTGGTGGCTATTAGGGGTTGCTTGCTAAAAGAGATGAATAAGAGAAACATCCCTCCTAGGGGTCACCCACTTTTGGTGGGTAACAATGCCTTGGTGTGTTACCTTGTTGGTGTGATTTTTGGACCTTAGCCGGCTTGAGATGTCCTTTTCCCTAGTGGAGTCATAGTCCCAACTTAGGGGTGCCCCATTATTGCGAGTATTAGAGTAGTGTGAACCTATGGTTGGGTGGAACATCTGCAATCAACAACTAGTTGGTGTTATATTTAAAAATTAAGTGTTCCATTTACATGTATTATGATTTTGATATTTATAATTCCAAATTTTACATGTTGTTTATAATTTATGTGTTTCTTTATCCTCAATCGTGTTGTTATGAATGAATAAATATTGCATTTCATGTTATTATGCACTAGATATGTATGATAAATAATAATTAAGGAAACATGTCTACCATAATGATAGAAACAAGACTATTATGGTAACTAGTTTATGCTACTGAGTAGTAAAATTTTAATCTAGTTGCTATTGTCCCCTTGTTGATATAATATAAATGGTATTAGGGAATTTTTGAATTGGATTAAAAGGAATTTTTTTAGAGTTTGGAATTAGATAGTTCGTAATGTGCCCTAATGGATGGTAGGGAGTGTTACAAAGTGGTATCATAGTTAAAGTTACAACACTCATGCTATATGGTTCAAAAGCTTGTTAGCATAGGAAATTTACAACTTGCATGCTAACTATTCAACGTAAATCCTCAAGGAAATAACTAAGGAAAATTTTGACATTGTATCCCATATGGGAAATTACTAGGATTAAACAACTAGTTAATTGTAGAAGCATGGATTGGTGGTATTGGTGCTAAATTATAGATTTGTAGAATCAATCATGGGAGAGATTTTAAAATTAGGTGAAATTCCCAAATTATGGAATAACTTTGACCCAAAAATGACTTAGAATGACTCAAAAATGTTAATTTGATGGGTATGTGTCAAAATGATAATTGCAAGAATGAAATCATTGCTAATGGATGAATTAGAGGATATAGGTTGTGAATTTTTTTAACAAATGAAAAATTATAGAAAATACTCACCATTGGAAAAATGGGAAATATTGAAAATTTTGGAAAAATTTACCCATGACATCAATAACGAAAAAGCGAGGCGATGTGAAAATAGAGTCTAGGTGGGAAGGTGGTGGAGAGGTGTCATTATAAGGATAATTTAGAGTGGAGGGATCTGGTTATCCATTGGACACTTCCAATCCAAAATTCAATTAGAGCCATCAGATTAGATGAATCATCATTATTAGATCTTTTAGTGTTAATTTTTTCATTATGAGGTGACAAAATTTAGGCCTAAATTCATTATGTATTGTTGGATCATGACCATCCCCAACAATATATTTTTTGGATCTTGGAAGGTGCATTATTAGGTGTGCATATTTAATCCCTAATTAGATATAGATTGTTAGATTACAAGAACGTCTACCATTGGAGTTTTTGAAGGTAGGGTAGGATGTTATCAAGTGTGAATATTTAATCCCAAAATAAATAAAGACAATCAAATGTAGATCTATCTCTACCATTGTATCTACTAGATATTACCTCCCATTCATAGGTGGGAATATCTAAAACCAAAATGAATCACCAATATTAGATCTAAAATAATTGCAGTTATTGGGTATTTCAAGGTTGAGTGCCCTCATTAACAGGAAAGAATTTCTAAGCCTAAACTATATTTTAGTTGTTGGACTAGGGTCAATCTTAATAGTTGGATCATTCATACTTAATTGATGCCATTAATTTCCGATCAATTCTAAAGCTGGATCTAGTTTCCAATATATATTTGAGTTGATATTAGTTGTTTTATCCTTCATAGGTAAAGTGGTTGGTAATCCTCCAAGCATCTACAAGGAAAAAAATGAATGTGGTCAATTTACATAGCCAATTATGGAACTCTATATCTTTTGGGTGTGTAGGAAATGTGCATAAGTATAAAGTTTCAGAACAAGGCATTCCCGTTGCCATAGCTTTTGATTAAAATCCATTAGGATTGATGTTAGAGGAGGTGTGACTATCCCATCTCAACAAATCTTAGTGGGTTTCCATGCAGACCCTGGAACATAGTTGGGGCTAAAATAGAGAGAAAGTGGGCACAAATGAGTTGCATGTGTGCCAAGTGTCAAGAGAAAGACATGCATTCTTAGCTCATATACAATGGGAATTAAAGGGGATATAGTTATCCAAACTTTCCATTTGATAAGCTTATGAATAGAGATAGATCCATATAATATTTAGCAATTGTAAAACATATTTGAATGGGATTTTAGCCATTTTTGGGTGCTACAGTAACCAAAAACAATAGTTTCTCAGATTCTTATTAGATTTTTCAAGTCATAAACTTGCAGGGGAGTTTTAAGTTCCTAAACATCACTTTTAGATATTAAAATCTAAAATTAAAAGGAAGTCATGGGAATGAATGTTAACATGAGTAATGATAAAATATAATAAAATGGACATGGAAGAGGTAGGTTAGAGAAAAAAGAGCTAGTGGAGACCATAAAGATTCTCAAGATGGAGGTGCATATCTATAAGGATAATAATGAAAAGATAATTATATCCTATGAAATTTTGCAAATCCTAAATCATTTGCAAACACAAATAAATATGGGATGTAATTCAAGGAAGTGGACCAAAAATATTAGGTTAAGGGAGAGGATGCTAGAAGCCCAAGGCATTCTAGGAGTGCTAGTATATATCAACACCACTAACCAAAATATTCATCCAAGAGGTATTATGTACCCTCAGAGTTCAATAGTTTCCCAAGAATCTCACTAATTAGACATCAAAGAAGTATGCCTAAATTGGATGTCTAGCAAGGAGAGCTTAGCAATATTACACCTCACAAATTTAGTAATCACTAAGAGAGTGAGGAAGTTGAAGCTTAGATTTTGAGGATGAGGAAGTATCTCCAATTATATAATTACTCATCCAATTTAAAGGCTACAACAACCTTGAGATATTTAAAGGAAAATATACCTTTATAAATTTTATTGCTCAAATTGCATTGATAAAATTCCATTGTAAAACATAAAATGACCTCAAGTTATATATATATATATATATTGAATGTGTTGGATGGAAGAACAATCTTGCCAGCAATTGGATTCTCTCACCAAAATTGTGCAAAGCTTATCGAGCTTGGATGCCCCTTGGGATACTTTAATCACCTTAAAAGTGGCTCCAATCCTCAACCCCTCCCATGACATTTGAACTAATAACCTAGTAAAAACTAAACCACACACAAAAGTAATTAGTTTACACCTCATATATGTATCTATATATATGAGATACACTTTCATCCATACCATATTGGTATTGAAGAAACAACTTAAAACCATTCTCTATAAGTAAAAAGAATTAATTAATATAAATAATATTTATAAAAAAAACCTACACCATATATTAAAGTTTTTGAAACTATAACAATGAAATATAACCTTAATCACATAGATGATACACCTATCCATTGAAATAATATACAGCCTTGATTAAGAAATTATATGATTATCCACTTTCTTTTTATATATCTAAATTTGATTAGCAAATTTTTAATTTTTCCCCATTAATTACATACATAATTATATTTATAAGTGCATAACTCATGAAAATAAAATTTTGCCAAATATGGATCATGGTACTTCAAGGTTGGGTTATATTCTAATGTACTACAAAGACGTACGAAATCTAAAAATGTACTTCTCACGATATGGAGTTTTCAGAGTATGGCAAAGAGGGACCGAAATCTGTCTGTAACTCTATTTTCAAATACGGGACTAAGAATCGATGAAAAATTAATAAGTCTACTTTTCAGAAATGAGACTAAGAATAGATGAAAAATTAATTAAATTTTTTGGGAAACTTACGACCAATTGGAAGGACCACTCTCGAAATGTGGAGACGCCTTCGAGACATGGTGACAGACGAACCTTGAACAAGAAGAATGGAACATCGGTTAATAAATGCAGACAAGTGAAATTGAACTTGAAAAGCAAATACAGAAAACGAGGGCATTAATTTGTTTACCATTCAGACAAGCGAAACCATCTGAAAATCCAACTCCTCCCACTTTTCGGCATCCGAAACCCTCTGAAAATCCATCTCCTTCAAAGCCTTGTTTGCAGTAGCATCTATGCACTGTTTCATTATTCTTGTTGGGGTTCTGGAATTGAAAACATTTAGCTTGGGCAGAACAAGAATTTGGGAGGCATGTACCGTTCACCCACCAACCCAATTCAACCTTATCCACGTCAAAACTGATGGAATCATTATTGGCACCCTCGTCATAGATCAAGCTTGTAAGAAAGTATTTGCACATAGAAGTCTCAAGAGACTTCCAAGAAATCCATTTAAAAGTCTTTGACATCAAATATTTAATTGAAACTGAAGAATTTGTGCTGCAGTTTTCTCTGCCATCATAATATTGGGATCCAATTATTCTCAAATCTGTAATATTGAAATTAATGCAATCATCTGAGCAGTTCCCGGTCAACAGTAATAAATTCCGATTTGTGAGGCCAAATTGTGGTTTGAAAATTGATAAGCTATCTGCATCCTGATCGAAGCATTTGAGTTTACTGTTTTTACTTTGCCACGGCCGAATTATTATACTGGAATCAGTAAAATTCAGAACCTGAAATCCTTTCAAATATACATTACCACATTCTGAGCAATCACTATCCAGCATGTATGGACAAGCGCCGCTGAAGCCAAATGGATATTTCACTGTTCTTGAACCACAGGTTCGGTTGCAAGGAAATTCATGAGCATTGCCAAACACAGGGATCCTGTGTAGAAATAGCACCAGTAAGGCAAAAAGAAATTGCCGGAATTTTCCTTGATTTGATTTCATTAGTCTCGAAAACTCTCTGAACATAGAAAATAACTGATGGAATAGCAGAATCCTTTCCTTTTGCAATATATATTCTAGTTTTGTATGACTTCGTAAAGTCTTCCCTTGATATTTTCAAGTACAGAAATGGGGATGCAAATTCAATTTTACATTAATATTTGACCAAGGTACCACCAAACTGAAACTATTTCACCGATCTTTTCGCCGTTGGAAAGAAAGAGGAACATTAAAGCCTTCAGGAATCTCCTGCAAAAGTTTACAGAGTCATTTCAGACATAAATTCTTAGGAAACCTGGGATAAAAGAGCGCAGGGGTTTAAAGATTATATAATAGCACATTATTTCGGGCAAATAAGCGCCAGTCTGCTATGGAATCGATATAAATTTCCATATTAGGTGCACAATTTCAGGGTTCCATAGCGGGCGTTTCAAAAACACCGCAATTATATTTCTTGAAATCAAGAAAATTATGTTGCCAGGGACGAGGTAGCGCGATACAAAAGTTATTTTGTATCGAATCAGCCAAAATGTGTGCGATAGATCCAACCAATGCGAGGTACTAGCTAGAGATCCATCTTTAACCTGGAGGACTTCAGAAGAAACTCTGAAACTATCCAAAATAAACTACATAAAAGATTTTATGGAAGAGTTTAAGGGTCGGGAGTCAATTCTGAGATAAAACAGTTCCAAAGAATGCCCAGAATTTAAGAACCCTACCACAACACAATACTGGTGACAGCATCTGTCAATTAGGCAGATGATTATTGAACTGATCCAGTCTTCTCTCCAAACTCTGGAAAATAATTAAACTAATAAGAATTCTGTGTATTAAAAGGCAGCAGAATTTAGATCTCTGCTAATTTATACAAAACTGATCAATTTCACCAGATTATCCTCCTCCCAGATCTGGGAAAGATTCAATTCACGAAACATATAACTAAATTGTGCATGTTATTGGCAAAACCTGAAGTCGTTAAAATCTTGACGGAGACAGAGTAGTAGATCATAAAGCTGAATGGCATCTGGGTCAAAATGACGATTCCGTGCCTCTAAAGTCCAGAATATGGAAGTACAATATACAATCATTCAACACGAAAATTTGCTCTAAAACCTGAGAAAAGTAAGCCAAATTCACAAATTAAATGATCAAGAGCCTTACCTGTTAAGCGCAGGTATCAATTATAGAAGGGCTTTCAACCTACGGCAGCATTCTGCAATTTCCAAGGCCATAGACTTATTAACTATAAATAGTTGCAACTCTGTGGCTACTAGCAGCGGCTTCAAGATATTGCTCAATTTCCCGGGAGGAAAAAATACTACTTCTGGTTTATACTGAAATGCGCTAAACTTGTGCATTGTAAATAGTTGCAATTCTGTGGCTATTAAGAGCATATCCAGGTCTTGGTCAATTCCAGCGACGAAAGAAAAACAAGTCATATGAATCGTTTAACAAGTAAAACAAGATTATGATCAGATCTCTAACGCGCTCATTTTTAATTTGAGGGCAGGTGGACTGCCGTATTGACCCTGCATACGAAAAATCAACCAGCGGATGCTTACATGAACGTTCCCGGTATCTGTAATATTTTATCATTTCAACGAGTCAAACAAATATAATGACACAGCGGCTGGCTTTGATGACTCGCATGCTTAATTTGAATTTTGAGATTTTTAAAGTAGGTCTCTATTCGATTTTGATGCTTAGGTAATAGTCTATGTGCCACGTGGATTCATTGTTAATTTAATATCAGTCAACTATTTCCATTTTTTTAATTCTTTTCGGAAATTGTTAATTTTTTTTCTCTGGATTGTAAAATTTTAATTTGTAACTTTTACCATTCTAGATTTTTTTTATTAATGCATTTATAAACACAATTTAAATAATAATAAATTTTTTTTTTTTAAATATTTAAATAATAAAAAAAATCACAATTTTATTTTGATTTTTCTGAAATTGCTAAAACTTTGCTGTGGATTGTAAATTTTAATGCCTCATTTTTGCCATTCCATTTTTTTTTATTAATGCATTTATAAACATAATTTAAAATAATAAAAAAATATGTTTTTATTTTTTTTAAATATTTAAATAAAAAAATTATAATTTTATTTTTAAAAATATAATAATTAAGAGATTATCAAAGTTTTGTAAGGTAAGATTCACATTCAAAAGTATGAGGCAAAATGTCTATGGGGTCTCGGTTAAATGGTGATGAGGCGGGCTATTATGTGCCCAGTCACATTTGGACATGTTGATGGAAATGTAAAGATACATTTTACATTGCCAAATTTTTAAAAATCATAAAGATTAACTAAAATATAACTTTATTTTATATTATTATTACTAATTATAAAAATAATCATATATAAACCATGGACATTCACTTTACTAGAGAGATTCTTAATTTGTAATTATCTACCAATATCATTGTTTATCAACACCATATTTCGAAAAAAAACATAACTTGTTTTATAATCAAAATATTTTATGTAGATTTTATTTTAATTTAACTTTATAACATATAGTTGGATCAAAGCCCAACCCTATGTCCTCCTTACAATAATCAAATTCTTCTCCTCCAAGGATTTCTGAATGTGGTCTAAGTCTTTTTCAACAGGATGGAAACAAGCTCTGAGGATACTGTGCCTCCCCCCACCCCACACTGACTCTAGACATTGACGAATTTAACAATCTTATAGCAAATGGGATTAAACATTAGAAGGTAAAGTTGACCTACTTTTCCAAGAAGTTAGAGGAAGTTCCCAATGTGGAGGTCTACACCCCTAGGCAAGATATTGGGTTCTACAGCTTGGAGAGTGCGACTTAGTTGGTCAATTCATGTGGATTTGGCCTTCCCCACATTCTATAAGGATTTGGGTGGAGAAACATTGGAGCCAATGATCAAGGGTTTTGTCTCATCTTCTTTTTGTAGGAAGGGCTTTTTTACCTTCTTCTCTGAAAATAAGGCAAATCGAGCTTTGATTTTTAAAATTGGTCATACTTTATGGGTGCTCAAGGGTTATATATGTATCAATGGAGTCTAGATTTTAATCATGAAAGTGATGTGTCATCGACAATTCCTATTTGGGTGAAGGTCCCCTTCCTTCCTTTGCATTGTTGGAATGACACCAACTTCAAAAGCATTGATAATGCCTTGGGAAAATATATTGACCAATTTGAGCCACATGAGGGTTTATTTTCCCATGCATGGATCTGTGTGTTGGAAATACTAACAGGGGGGTCAATCAATATTTCTTACCAATTAGAATTTTTTAATATTTTTCAGAGCATTAGTTAATCTTCAGTTATTATTACTGTTCTTCTTCAGATGATTTTAAATAATAATCAATAATAGACAACACCATACAACACTGCAGAAAGATAAAACTACCAACACAAATATTTTTAGATAGAAAACCACCTCTGGGTCAAAAACCACTAAACGATTCTCTAGTAATTGTCTTCTTCTCTCTTTAAAGGAAATATTAATTACATCAAGATTTCAGCTACAATTGAGGGATGCATCAACCCCCTAATTCAGATGCCACAACCTGTAGGGTGCTACTAAACCCTAATATCATGTTGCAACCTGAAGGACGCCCCAAAGCCCTGTAGATAAGGGCACAACCTGATGAGTTCCCCAACACTCTTTTTTCCAATTGTTGTCGGAAAGGATGTTTCCTACTCTGTTAGTTTATCAACCAAAATTGAATGGATGCCACAACACCCTATGCAAGCCAAAACTTTCCCTAGCACCACCTTGCCACCCTGAAGTGTTCTCATACCACAACGTGAAGGTGACTCTAGTCACCTGCCTTGCACTACGTTGCCACCCTAATGAGTCAGAAGACCACGTTTCACAATTTTCAGACTGGATCTTGTGTACTCTGAATCAATGTAGAATATTTGTAAGGAAAATGTAGAATAGATATCGAATCCTAGTAGCCACTAATCGCTGTTCAAAAACTGATCGCTAGACAATGCTACACATCAAGCTTCATTGTTCAACTATACATCACTGTCACTGCATATCACTATCATTGTACAATTGTCATTATTGTTACTGCAAATCACTTCATAACTGTTGGATACCACTGAATGTCACTTCACGAATGAATGATCATCAATGCTCAAACACTGCTATCATCATATCATGCTACACTCGATGCTACAACCATATGGAACTGCTATCAAATAATGACCCAAACCAAGGTGCCTTAGGTAATCCCGATGACCTACAATTAGTTCTCTCAAAGTTTGTCCCGACAAAGCTGCCGACATATATGTAAACAATTTTGTTTGAATGATCAAGCCTTGTTATCCATTCTTCTTCGATATGTTGCACAATTGGATGTGATTGCCTTCAACACTTGTTTCCCTACATAATTTCATAACTCTACACAAACCTTAGATCACACTATCATTGCCATATGTCTATTTCCCTTAACCTATGAGTCAAGGTCAATGCATTATCTACGTGTCAAGAACAATAGTACTTAAATATTGTAATCCAATGTCAAATTTCAATCAAATTCAAGTCTATTCTGCGAAGGTCAATTTTTCATGTCAAGATGTTGTTATGTTAAGTTGCTATGGTCAAAGTGAGATGTCAAATTAAACATCAATAAGACTAAACCACTCAAGATGGATTGTTTTTACAACAGGCCTAACAACTGTCCTAAAAGACTAAGCCATAAGCCTAAACATAGTCCAAACTTCATAAAAAATTTTCATCAACAATTTGTGAGGACAAACTACTGAAATAACCTTATTAATAAGGAGTCAAAGGCCTTAATTCACCTTCAAACTGATATTGTCACTATATTTATGTATAATTATTCCAGTGATCCACAAGACAAATAAAGGAAACAATTATGTACCTTACTTTCTTGTAGCAAGAGTTTTGTATTTAATAATTTTGTACTTTTCTTTTTGTAGTTGTTGAAGATAGGTAACCTCACTCATGTATGCCAAAAATTTCACTCTTCTAGAGATCGAATCCCTTATAGACCTTTCACTTATGAAATTTTTATTCAACAGTAGTCAATGTATTTGTTGTGTGTGGTCCTTCTTATGTAGAAGATGTCAAAATTTCAAGGAAGGATATGTGAGCTCAAACTCTTCATATATAAAGACTTGCTTAGATGTAGATGTTTGATATTTAGAAATCGGTGCTTCTAAAAAAGAATATTCATTTTTTTGTTATGATTCCGCTTGATATTTGTGCCTATTAATGCTTCACAAATTTATATTTTCATTATGGGTTTCCTCATTCCCTCGTTATGTTTCATATATGTGCTTGCCTTGAAGAGAAAACTTCCTTTGTGAACCTGTAATCCTTCAACTGTTTTTCTCACCCTAACCTGTTATAAAACTTCCATCTCATTCAAAATATCTATCTATTAATCATAGACTGGTGCCATATACTGATGCATATATTGCTAGATCGTTCAAAATAGTTAGTCACCTAACAGGCCATCTTGACTTGAGTCATTATCTTAAGCAACTGCTAATTCCTCATGACCTTTTTCTTTTATGAATCCTAAAAGCATAACTATTGAAACCTTCTTATATTCTTGGTCTTCCTGTACCTATTTCCTTTTCTAGACCTTCTTGTTCCTGCAATCACGATCCATATGTCCATAGCTATGACACTTGAAGCATTCAATGTTGTCCATAGATGATTCCATTTGATATCTTCAATCACGAGCTCTATGGCCATAGTTATGGAATTTGAAACATTCAATGTTTGTCCCATCTCACACATATTCTATGGTGACAAAATCATCGTGGAACCTATCTCGTGATCCTACAAACTTGCTTCTATGGTTTTGCAGATAATAGTTGTACCTTCCAAAAACTTCACAATCCCTAGACATATTTCCATAGTTAGCACATAAAAAGAAATAACCATTAAATAAATGTGCATACCTAAATGGTTCAGTCATATCCAATGGTCCTTGATAGTTGTACATGTCAACAACTTTACAATACATGTACATATGTCCATAGTTAGCACATGAAAAACGATAACCATTAAACAAATGAACATACCTCAAAGATTTTTCATTCTTCTTTGGAGGTAGTGTTGTAATCTATTGTTGTTCTTTCTTCTTGACTGCTTTGGTATTTTTCTTTGGAGTTACAATGTTCTTCTTTGGCTTTTCATTTAGATCAACTTCCTTCTTAGAATAATCCCAATAATATGTGGAGATTGTACCTTCATCAATTGGAGCTTTCCCAACTTTATTGCCTTCATTTTTTGTTCTTCATCTTTATTCTTTTTGCAATCCTTTAATTTTTTTGATCTCATCACGGGTTACATCAAATTATCCTTGGTTTTGAGCAAGGTCTTCCTGAAATATGTCCTTCAACAATTTCCTTCTTTATTTTTCTTCTTCAACTTGTAGGTTGATTAGAGAGGCCTCTTCAACTTCTTTGTTGAGTACCTGTATCTTTTCCTTTTGCTTCTCAATCTCAAACCTGAGCCTACTTAGTTCGACTGCAGAGGTTTCCAATTAATTTTTATTTTGGTCAAATGTGGATATGTATCTTTGATTAGATTCCTTCCTTTCAATTTTTTCTTCCTGCATCTGTTTTTTGAGCGTGCTAATATCTGCAAAGCTTGTGTCGAGTTCTTGTTTCTTTTTCTAGACTTCTCTCTTTAGGTATTGTGTTTCTATATTCTTGAATTATTCCAATTGATTTCTAAGACTGCTAATCATCTTCTCAGACTATTCATTTTCCTTTATGAGTTCTTTTGTTATCTTCAATTCTACTTCCAAAAGTCTTGTCTTTTCCTTTTGAAATTTGATTTTCTTTATCACCTTCATCACTTGATTTCGAAATTTTTTCTTACTCATTTCACCAATTTATTCATCATAATTAGAAGGATCTAAATTTTCAATAACATCTTAACCTGATCGCTTTGTTGAATAGATATTATGAAGCTTTTCCCAAATATTTTTAGCTCTCAAACATTGACGACTTTTGTTTTCACGGAATTTGGAAAAACATTTAAAATCACATTCATGGCCTTTGAATTGTACCTTTTAGCTTTTTTCGGTAGTTTTTTCTCCAAAAACAACTGATTCCCATACTCTGTGTGCCTACAAATGTACTTCCATCCTAGATTCCCATATCTAGTAATTATCTACATCAAAATCAGGGGTTGGTACATCATACTCACTTTCTTCAAATTATGTTGTACATGTACCTTCCTTTGAAATCTGTTGACACCTTATCCTATGGGTTGGGTGTGCATATGTAATATTGTATAATAAATTATATTAGGAAATAAGGAAGGCCAAGAGTCATTGGGAGATGAATCCCAATAGCCTCACCTCCATGTATAAATACATGTTCATTCTTCATTCAATAAACATTCTGATTTGAGGAGTTACCTCCTGGTTTGACATGGTATCAGAGCCAGTCCCACTATTGGCATTTTTTCCTGTGGTGTAACTCCCTCATTCCTTTGCTCAGTCAGTTTTTATGATAGTTTTTGCTGCTCCATTAAATTTTTTTACTGTAATTCTGCATTTTTTTTATTTATCTCTGCAACTCCTGCATAACTTTGATTTCTGCAGATTCTGAAGATTCTACAAGCTAAAATTCCTACATTTCTGCAGTCCTGCAAATATCTGCAGTTCTGCAACCCTTGAAATATCTGCAATTCAAATTTGTAACGGCCTCTCGACCTCCTTCTCCCCAACGCCTTCTCCCCACCACACCTGCGCACACCTCGCCCCACAACACCCTCCATTCATAATTCGTTGCCTTCCATTCATAATATGTGGTCTCTGTTATCATAATATCGCCCTCTGTCATTTATAAATCTATTTCCGCCCCCTCCTACTACTTTGAATACCACTCTGTCCACCTGTCCATATTCTGTCCGCCCACGCTACCTTTGTCCATATAATACGCTGTTATATATATGCTGTTTGTCGATACAGCATATCAACGCTCCCACCATAACAACGTGCTCCCACATTAATATCAACGCTCCCACTATACATACCCTGTCCATTGTTTACGCTGTCCATTGTATATATTTAATACGCTGTCAACCATTCCACTGTTCAACATAATACGCATTGTTTTTAACACCACTCCAACGTTTTATTTTTCCCTATCTAACTTATATTGTGCCCTGTAATACGCTGTCCCTCGACTCCCCTCTCCTCACGTTCCTCCTCCATGCTACGGCTTCAACGCTGCCTATCCAACGCATTCCCCTACAGTTGACTGTGTTATTATAATACCACCCTCCTCCAGCGCTATCACATAATATTTACAATCCACCTTTTAATTCCGCCCCCTCCCATCTTTTAATACCATTCCGCCCTTCATAATACCGCCCCTTCACCACTCATAATACTATCTGCTTTATAAAATACTGCCCATATATAACAGCGCCCCATTTATCAACAATACCACCCCCTCCACCATTTTTTCATATAAAGTTTTTCTCTAAACAAAAAAAAAATTAAAATATATATTTTTTTGTGCAGAATTCAGTATTTGCAGCAAAGAGTTTTTGTCCTTTTAAATTCAGTATATTTTCCAGCAAAGATTTTTTGTCCCTTTTAATTGAGAAAATTTCCAGAATTGAAAGTTTTCTAGCAGAATTTTTTCCTCTTCAAAAGAATTTTTTCCAGCAAACTAATGCATTCTCTCATCTCTATTGTTGGGGTGGTTCTCTCCGGAAAAGAGAACTATCTTGAATGGTCTCGGAAGATTAAACACACACTCATTTTTAATGAGTTGTGGAAAGGAATCTGTGAAGGACAAGAAGGAAATCCACCAGCAAAGCCCACTTCAAACAAGGAGCTCGCCATTTGGGAAAACAAGAACTGCAAGGCCTATGCCTTGATTGCAGCTTCCATAAATGAAGAGGTGAGTCACCATATTTCATCATTCTCAAATGCCTATGATGACTTGAGCAAGCTAAAATAACTCTATGACTCACATTCAAAATTACAAAATGTTGAATTGATGATTAAGCTGTTCAGTGTTGAAATGAAGAATGATGATCCCCTTGCTTTAGCTTCAGAAGTAAGATCTATAATGCATGACATTGAAAGCACTGGTGTAAAAATGGACATATCTCTCATAGAATATGTTAAGGCATTATATCCGACTTACATTATCTTGAGTCTTTGCAAGCAAGTGGAAACCTTGAGCATATCACCTTTGATACACTTGAGAAAAAGTTTGCAGAAAGAGAGAAAGCTTTCGGGAAGATGACAGTCCCTTCATCTTCTGAAGAGGCTGCATACTTGGCACATAGAGAAAAGAGTCATGCTCTAGATTCATCCAAAGGAAGAGGTGGCAGAAGAGGAAGAGGAAGAAGAAACTTCACAGAAAGGGGGGGCAGACAATCTGACAAATCCAATCTTCATTGCACACGTTGCAATAAAGATGGACATGATGCATCCAAATGAAGAACACCTTGGGAGAAAATTGAGCAGCAAAGAAATCAAGACAAAGGTAAAACTAATGACAAAGACAAAGGTAAAGCACCTGAATCAGCTCATTATGTTCTAGCACATTGTAACAATGGAGTAACTGAAAACCTATTTGATGTTTCATTTACTTCATGGAGAGATGATTGGTTGCTAGATTCAGGAGCAACATGTCACATGAAATTTAGAAAATATTTTTTTGAAGAATTCACTGAAAAAGTTGATGGAGAAGTATATTTCGTAGATAAATCCAAACTCAAGCCATCAGGGCTTGGCACAGTCAGGCTTAAACTGCCTGGTCTTCCAGATCATATCCTACATGAGGTTCTATACCTCCATGAGTTGAGGAGAAACTTGCTGTCCCTGGTCCAAATCCGCCAGCAAGGACACTCCATTCACTTGTTTGATGGAAAGGCAGAGGTCAGAAAAGCATCAGATCACTCACTTGTCATGGAGGGAATAGAAGAAGGAAGACTCTTGAAGCTGAAAGGTTCATCTGCTCATGCTCAAAACTTTGCATTCAATTCACATCATGATGAAGGTACATTCCCATCAATTCTTTTATGGCATGCTAGATTTGGACACTTAAACTATGACAGCCTTCGTTTGTTGAAGAAAAATGGTGTTAATGGACTGCCTACAATTCCTAGAAAACCTAAGGAATGTGATGCTTGTATTCTAGGAAAGCATAGCAAACAACCATTTCATGATTCACACTTCAGAGCACATAGAAAACTTGAACTTGTTCATTCAGATTTATGTGGCCCTATGCCTATTGCTTCTGCAAATGGAAACAAATACATGATGACATTTATTGATGACTACACCAGTATGTGTTGGATTTACTTACTGAAGAATAAGTCTGATGCTTTGCAAACTTTCAAGAATTTTCATGTATGGATTGAAAATGATGCACAAACACATATTTTCTATGCTCACAGGGAAACTACCTCTTTGTGGTCCAATTATTCTTGAAGGAATAGCTCCGATACCAATTGTTGAAATATTGAGGGGGGGGGCCCCCCCGAATCATTATTTCTTACCAATTAGCATTTTTTAATATTTTTCAGATCATTAATTAATATTCAATTATTATGAGTATTCTTCTTCAAATTATCATAAATAATAATCAATAGTAGAAAACACCATATAACAATGCACAAATATAAAACAGAGGACATATATTTTGGTGGAAAACCCCCTCCAAGTCAAAAACCACCGAACACTTCTCTAGTAATTTTCTTCTTCTCTTTAATTAAAGAAATATTAATTACATTATTATTTAAGATACAACTAAGGGATACATCAACCCCCTGATTCACTAGTGCCAAAACTTGTAGGACACTATTGAACCCTAATATCCTGCTGCAACCAAAAGGAAGCCCCAATTCCTTGTAGATCAGGCCACAACCTGATGAGTGCCCCAACACTCTGTTTTCTAGCTACTGTCAGAAAGGATGCTTCATTACCCTGTTAGTTTATGAGGCGCAACTAAATGGACACCACAATTTCCTATGCAAGCCACAACTTGCCCTAGCACCACCCTGCCACCTTGAAGTGTTCTCAGGCCACAACCTGAAGGTGAATCCAATCACCTGCCTTGCACCACGCTGCCACCTTGATGAGCCAGAAGACCATGTTTCAAAATTTTCAGGCTAGATCCGTTGTACTCTGGATCAATGTTGAATAGTTGTAAGGAGAATTTACAATAGATATCAAATCCTGGTAGCCATTGATCGCTGCAAAATGATACACATCAAGATTCATTGTTCAACTGCACATCACTATCACCACATATCGTTGTCACTTTACAACTGTCATTACAGTTACTACAAATCACTGCATAATTGTTGGCTACCACTGAATTTCCCTTCACGAATGAATAGTCATCAATTCTCAAACATTTCTATCATCGTATTAGGTTGCACTCAATGCTACAACCATGTGGAAATACTATCAAATAATGGCACAAACCAAGGTGCCACGGGTCATCCTGATGACCTGAAATCAATGCTCTCAAAATTTGTCCCTAGATAACTACCAACATATATGTAAACATTTTTGTTTGAATGATCAAGCCTTGTTATCCATTTTTCTTCAATATGTTGCACAAATGGGTGTGATTTCCTTCAACACTTGGTGCCCTCCAAGATTATAATTTCATAATTGTACAAAAAAATTAGGTCACACTATCACTTCCATATTCCTATTTTAATCTATGAGTCAAGGTCAATCTATTATCTAGGTGTCAAGAACAATAGTAATGCAGTATTATCATCCAAGATGTTGGTTAGTCAAAGTCAAGTCTATGCTGGTCAATTTGTCATGTCAAGATGTTGTTATGTTAAGTTTATATGGTCAAAGTGGGATGTCAAGTTAAACATCAATAGTACTGAACCACTGAAGATGGCCTTTTTTCACAATAGGACTAAGAATTGTCCTAAAAGACTAAGCCATAAGCCTAAATTTAGTCCCAAATTTATACAAATTTTACATCAATAATTTGTCAGGACAAACTACTGAATTAACCTTATTAACAAGGAGACAAAGGCCAGAATTCACTTTCAAACTGATATTGTCACTATAGATCTATATAATCATTCTAGTGAGACAAAAGACAAATAAAGGAAATAGAGATGTACCTTGCTTTCTTTTAGCAATAATTTTGTATTTAATAATTTTGTACTTTTCTTTTTATAGTTGTTGAATACAGGTAAACTCACTCATGTATGCCAAAAAATTCACTCTTCTGGAGATTGAATCCCTTATAGACCTTGCACTTATGAATTTTTTACCCAACCATAGTCAATGTATTTGTTGCGCGTGATCCTTTTAATATAGAAGATGTAAAAATTTCAAGGAAGGATACTTGAGCTCAAACCCTTCATAGATAAACCGTTACTTGGACATAGATGTTTCATATTTATAACTTGGTGCTTCTAAAAAATAATATTAGTTGTTATGTTATGGTTCCTCTTGAGATTTGTGCCTTTTAATGCTTCACAAATTCATATTTTCATTATGGGTTTCCTCGATCCCTCGTTCTCAGATGATACTTCAACAAGGCCAAAGCTGGGTTATCAAGTCCTCTATACCCTCGTTATCCTTGTATCAATAAAACTTGAAAAAAAATGAGCCACTAGACAAAAGGAACCCAACCCCTAATCCAAATGTACTTGCTACGTTAAGCATTGAAAAAATCATAATCAGTTTTCTTAATATTGTACGTATTTTATTTCAATTTTTTGAGGAAATGTAATATCATATTTATAAATCTAGATAGGGTTCATATAATATGAACGTTGGATGGGTTAGGGGTTTTAAGATAGATGTTGGAAGTTTTAGGAGTTAATAAATATGCAACATATTTTATGCCTCGTTGACAAAAGAAAAGAGGGACATTGGCCGCAACAAATAAAAAAAAAAAAATTTAAAATTTTCTTCTTAATTTAAAATAATAAGGGACACTCCCTATGGATGAACAATCATTTTAATACTCTACCAAAATAATATAATTTAATTAATATTAATAAATAATAATAACTAACCCTTAATCCCATATTTAATTTTTGTGTTAAGGATATTTTCTAGAAATATTTTCGAATTCCACTGGAAATATAAAATCAATGATTAGCTTAGTGCATATGGTCCTACCAAGGTTGTGAAGTCAATGAGGCTCATTTCCTTTGGCTCTTGGAGTTATTCAAATTATATGTGGTGATATTATGATGATAAACAATTTCATATATTGAAAACCGCAAGAGGATTTGTTATGTCACTACCCGTAGGGTTTTAGCCCACACAACTAGGTCTTCAATGTCAATCTAAATTTTCTCTCAAACTGGGAGGAACCACAGGTTGTACCACATAACAATAGAAACATATTTTCAAGGAAAATCTAATCACGTATATCTCTTATCTAAAATCAATTATTTGACCTACCGAAAAACCTCGACAAATCCAGGGTACATACTCAGTCCAAGGAACCCAAAATCTAGAACTTGGGTTTTAAACCATCCCACAATATCGCTGCCATATTGATTTAATTTGAAAATCAATATATATCGGTCATTAAATATTTGACATCAATGACCAGTGTTTTTAGTTAAAGTCAAACCCAATCAACTCCATGGGTTGACACCAATGACAACACCATCCAACAATGTGTGGAAGTTGATCTAGATAAGGGAATTCCATCAACCATAAATATGAACTTGGATAGATACTCTCTCATCCAAGAAGTGGACAATGACCAACTTCAATTTAAATGCAAGGTGTCTCATGAATATGGCCACTTTGCAAGAAGTTACAAAAAAAAGGAGGAGCAACAAAAAAAATTCGAGGAGGGGGACCAATTGTGGCAAACCAAAAGAAGATTAGATCCAACAAGGAAAACAAAAAACCAACCTAGATAATTAGATCACAACAATAACAAAGGGAAAGGGCCAACCTCCCCCAAAAAATTTGGCCCAGTAAATAGAGAGGGTAAAGGAAAAATAAATAGGAAGAAAGAGAGTAGTAATTCTTACGAGGTGTTGAATATGGTGAATGAAGAAGGGGAAATCCTGTAAAACCCCATATCGGAAATGAGGCCAATAGTGGATCAAACTAATGAGAACATGCTACCCCTAGAGGATGACCCATTCCCTATGAATATTGAGAAAGTGTATTTCTCATATGATCAAGGGTTCCTCTCTCCTAGATATATTAAGTGGGGGGCTACCTTTTCTAGATCTATTGATGAAAAATAATAGGAATAGAAGAAAAAAGAGTAGGATCAACTCCACTGGAACATTATAATGAAGACTAAATGAGAGATACAAATAGAGAAAGCAGAAAAAGACAATGAATTGGGCACCCAATTGATTTTGGACCCAAAACTTAAACGGTATAGGAACACTAGGAAAGGAGGAAACTTAGTCCCTTCAGAAGGGGCTACTCACACTAGTAGTAAATACCAAATTTTATCTCCTAGAATTGCAAGGGATTGGGGAGAAAAATAAAGAATGGAAGAATTTAAATCCTTAATAAATAAGGAAAAACCCTTATTCCTCTTTCTTTAGGAGACTAAAATGGGGGATCAATGGATCCTTCAAAAGAAACATAAAACATGTCATGGTAGCAAGATCCTCTCAATGAGATCTCATGGGGCCTTTGGTTGAGTTTACACATTATGGGCTCAATATTATCTCAAATTTTTGGACCAACAATCATCCACTCATTGGCGGGAAATAAATTTCTTGTGTATCCCTTCAAATCAAGTATGTTCTATTATTAATCTATACATGTTAGTCCATTTCCAAGAAAAAATAGTGTCTTTGGCTTCTTTATTAGATCTTGGAGAATCCCCTTTTTGTTCAAAGTTCTTTTTTGGAGGGGATTTTAATATTATTCAGAATCAATGGGAGAAGAAAGGTGGACTTTTAGTAAGAGAGCAATTTCAAGAAACTATGGAAGACTTCATGCAAAGCCTAAACTTGTTGGATGTTAAACCAACCTCCAACAATTTTACTTGGAAAAATAGGAGGTCTAGCCCTGGCCATATAGTCACCCAAATGGACCCCTTTCTAATTTTTTATTCCTTTCTAACAAAATATATCATGGTATCCTCACACATTCTCCCTTTGAACAGTTCTAACCATTGCCCTGTTCAACTAGTAGTTTTAGAAGATGAGGATTATGGCCCTAATTTTTTTCAATATAATCCACTTTGGCATCGAAGAAAAGGTTTTAGTGACCTAATAAAAACAAATTTGAGAGTATGGGTCCGAGGAAATCCAATTTACATCTAGGAGAAGAAGATAAAGTGCCTCAAGGAAGCTTTGAAGTCGTGGACCTGCGAACAGAGGATGGATAGGAAATCAACTATAAAATCGCATCAAATGCGAATGGATTCCCTTCAATGTAAAATAGAGTAAGTTCATTTTATTTATGAGATGGTAATAGAGGAAAAGGAAGAGTTTAGAGTCTTTCATAAGGATTTTAAATAAGGGGAAGAAGAATGGAGATTAAAATCCAAGAGTATATGGCTCAAGGCAAGAGATATGATTTCAAAGTTTTTTCATAATCAAGAAAGGAACATGATATGGAAAAACAACATCAAGGAATTAGCTATCAGAGGTAATAAAGTTTCAGGGTTTCAAAAAATGAAAGAAGAGGAATTTTTCCACTATGTTGAGTTGTACAATATCGTTGGTCCCTCCAGCCTTTGAGGCATAACAATTTATGCTAAAACATGTCCCTGAAATTCTTTATCAAGCAAGAAATTTAATGCCCATGAAGGAAATCTCAGAGTAATAAATCCAAAAGTTGGCATTCTCATTTACTATGGATAAAGCTCTTACACTGGAAATGTTTTCCACTTACTTTTATAATCAGTTTTCATAGGTAATAAAATATGTTTTTCATAGAGTGATCGACTGCTAATTTAAACACAATTTCATGGGTGGAGGAATCAACAATTATTTCCTAGCATTGGTCCCAAATAATGAAAATCCATATTCTTTTGCTAAAATTAGACCAATCTAATTGTGTAATGTTTATTATAAATTCATTTCAAATATTTTGGCATGAAGATTGAAATTTCTTCTCCCAATACTAATCTTCAAGAACCACGATATATTTTTGTATAAATACAAATATTTGATAATATTATCCTAGTCTAGGAAGCAATTCATTCTAGTCAATAAACAAGAAAGCAAGGAATGATCATCAAGCTTGATATGGCTAATTCCTTTGATAGTGATAGAAATGATTATTTATTCAAGGTTATGTCAAATTTGGCTTTGATGAAAATTTTATACATTGGATTTTCATTTGCATTTTTTCACCTTGGATATTGCCATTAGTAAATGGAACAATAGTGGGATTATTTCATGCTTCTTGTGGCCTTCGTAAACGCTTCCATTTTTCCCCATTTTTATATATCATAATAGCTAACTCTCTTATTAGAAGGTTGGAGTTTGAAAAAATTTGTGAACGTATACCTGGTCTCAAGTTTGTTCATGGAAAAAAGAATATAAATCACTCATTTTTTTATCGTAACCTCCTTTTAGGAGGGGCTTCTACAATAATTTCATGAATATTTAAATTGATCCTTGATATTTTTTTGGATGCCTCGATAGGATTAAAATACTTAGGAAAGGAACATATTTATTTTTGGAATGCCTCATCTCGTATGCAAAGAAAAGTAGGAAGTATTATAGCTTTCCACCCTCTAGAATTTTGGAAAGAATTTAAATAATTATGGATTTATATTTTTTTGAAATCATATTCCTTGCAAGAGTGGGATAGTTTCATCGCTAAATTTAAAATGAAATTTTCTACCTGAGGAGCGCACTAGTTCAACTAGTTGGACACACTATGTTTATCAAAGAAATTATTTCTTCTCTCCCTTTGTACAAATTCGTTTTTGTCACTCACCCACAAAGTGTTCTCCCTATGATAACCAATGAAATCAACAAGTTTATTTGGGAAGGAAATCATTTTAGAACAACAACAAAAATCATTTGATAAAATGGGCAATAATCAAGTATCCAAAAACCCATGAGGGCCTTGGCATTAGGGAACCTATCCTTATGAAGAAATAAATAAGAGAAAAGTTATTATGGATGTTTATCAACCATGAAGAATATTGGTGGAAGGAAGTCCTTAAGGAAAAATATACCCAAATATAATGATTTTGATGCTTAGAGTCAATTCAAGCCCCCAAAGGAGGCTCAACAGTTAGGAAACTACTCACTTTGGAAACGCCTCTGATTATCTTGGAGGTGGTTTGTAAAACTTGAAATGGAAGAGATATTAATCTATGGAGGGAAAAAATAATGGATAAGGAACCCTTGGAATGAAATTATGAGTTACTAACTCTGAGGGAATTCTTCTATGCATGAGGAAAATGCAAACTAGAATACATTTCATATTAGGACAATGAAGGAAATTGTATAGTTTGGAATCTCATAGGAGTTCCTATAGACATGGAACGTTTGGTTTACAAAATTTCAGATAGTTAGGTTGGTTGTTCTTTGTGGTTGTTAGAGGAGACAGATCAACTTGAATGGAAGCATTCTTCATACTGAGCGAATGAAGGTTGTGTAACCTCTCTCTTCCTTCAACGAGTTCCCCCTGGATCAATTACTTGGAAAAATATATGGAGATATAATGCCAATCCAAAGGTAAATTCCTTTTTTTCGATACTTGTGCATAAAAAAAATTGATAGTTGAGAATTTGAGAAAGATGGGAATTCAGGGTTCTTCGAGGAGTCTACTTTTTCAACAATAAGAGGAATGTGTCCAAGATATTTTTTGGGAGTGTTCATATATAAAAGTGGTTTGGTTGGATGTGTTTGCTCCAGTTTCAAGGCGTTTCAAATGGCCAACTTCCCTTCAATATTATTGTACATAATGGTCAAATAATTATGCTGGGAGTATCTCTGAGAAATCCTTTTCTAAAAATGATTGGGAAGCGCTTCCAAAATTCGTTTGTTGGAAGGTATGGACATCCATAAACGATATAGTCTTCAATAATTTAGAAAAAATTCCACACTCTATTGCCATGAAAGCTATTTTTCATTGCTCTAAGTTTGGGGCTTTAAATTTTTCTAATGGATCCTCTTAGCAGATATTAGACATAATTAAAAGGAAATGGTGTTCAAATTTTTCTAATTTGGATAGACCACCTCTAGCTATGGAATGGACTAACATAAGTTCTTAGGAAATTTGGAAGATGAGATTGACATAGGAAAAATTACTATCTTAGAAGCAGTAGCGAGAAGGATTGATACCTAATTTTGATTGGGCTTCAAAAAGGAATATGAGGGTGGAAAGAGGGGTAGGGGTGCTCTATGGCCATGAGGGAGTTAAAGTTATAGAGTATTCATGGGGCTTATTATGCATGACAAATAACCAAGCTAAAATTTATTCTCTTTACCAAGGGATTCAATTAGCCAAATAAAAGCAGGTATGTTATCTCATTATTTTTGGATACTCCCTCCTTATTATTCAACATTTGGTGAAGGGCTCCTCTCCGAGGGATAATTAAACATTAGAAATTCTTATCAAAATAATTAGGAATGCAATGGAATGGTTATCTTCATTAGTATATTTCCATTTCCTCAATGATCTCAATAAAGATGTAGACTTATGTGCTAATGAAGGGTGTAAATTAGGATTTGGAGCTTTAAAAATCAATGGTCAAAACATGTCGTCCCCTATTCTTTAGAGATAAATGAGTTAGAATTGCACAATTATGAAGGATTGCATTATTAATCAGTTATAGTATGACATGTAAATTTTGTTTGTTGGTGGGTCAGTTTTTTAAGGTATATACCCACAAAACCTCGTTTTAAGTTATCTAGTTTGGAGGCCCTCTAGAAAAAAAGGTAGTTTTACTGGATAAGTGGGCCCAAGTATTTTTTTTTTTTAAAAGATATAGTTATGTACTATCTATTGTATTTGTTGTGATCCAAGTGCAAACTTGCATATAAATACAAAATCCTCATTCTAGTTAAAAAAATAAATTATAAATTTTTTTAATTTATTTGAATTGAAATAAATCCAAACCTTCTATTTTGAATACTACTAAAAATACGATAAATGTTTATATCATTCATCTATTAATTATTGATAATTAAATTAATTTTTTTTTAAAAAAATCCAAAATAAATACATCTACTAAGATAATAATTTGAACTTTTAAAGGTTTTATAGAGTTAGGGGAATGGTGGATAGAGGAGAATGATCCAGAAATAGAGAGGATATGGGAGGTGGATCCAAATGGGAATTTGGCTTAGGCTGATGTGGGAAGAGGCAGGGGTATATTTTTGGTGAGTGGATCGTGGAGGACATGAAGCTTCTACCCGTGCAAAAGTAGATGAGGGTCGGGCATATGAATCAATCTAAATCATGCATTGTTATGTTGGACGAAACTAGCCATTTTTGGCTTGGGGTCAAGAGCAACAAGGACGTGGCCACGACCATCATACCCATATCTGGAGAAATGCAAGAGGAGGGTTGCATGTTCCACAAATGGAGATGAGGAGAAGCCAAACTTGGAGCCGTAGCCCATTTAGGATATGATGAAAATTTATTTTATGTAAATGTCAAGGAATTATCTCCCGATATATCCAAAGATGAAATTTAAACTTCATATCTTTCAAAAAATTTAATCTTTTTTAGGTCAATCATTGCTGAGACATTTTTTTAAGGTAAAAGAAAAAGATTTGGTATCTACGCTTGCTTCTTTGGGCCAATAATGGATAGGAATCCATGTCGGAAATGGTGACTACTCTACAAAGGGATGGCAACTTTCGACGAACATTTACTCAAGGGTTATGGCATTACTAAGGATGCTGTGTGATATCCCTAGTAAAAGTTCATGTAAACAAATATATAAGACCACGTATGATGGGACACATATTCCAAGATGAACGCCGGGGAAAAACATCCTAGTGCGGGTGTTCACATGGTTTATTATGGCTATGGAAATGGACAAAGGAAATGGCTAAGGCACTAAAGAGGAAAATATTTTTGGCACATTTATTTATGAAAATAATAGAAATTAGGAGAAAATGAGGTGAAAGGTCATAGGTTGCACATGAGGAGGAAAATGAAGAAAAATAAAAGAAATTGATGAAACTAGATGCCTCATTAATAAAAAGGCTTGGCGAGGACTGCTAAAGTTTTTTTTCACACATATGGCTCTAATTTTATTCTCTCTCTCTCTCTCTCTCTCTCTCTCTCTCTCTCTCTCTCTCTCTTTCATAGTCTTGGATACTTAAGATTTCGGGAGCACTCTTGGAGAGTGTAGAATACTGGATATTTGGAGCACACAGTAAAGGAAGAGCAATTTTAAAGTGCAAGAGGCCAGCTTGGGATCAATGGAACCAGCTTGGATTTCCTGTGAGGTATCGAGTTGCATGTATGTTTTCCTCACAATTTTTGGCATGCATGGTGTACGCATCTGGTTTCTTGGTCATGATCTATCATTGGCATGGAGGATTTCATGGATTGATAGTGTATTTTCCTAGTCTTTCCATTTCCTTGATAGCCATGGTGTTGCGGGTTCAGTTTCATTATTTTATTTCTGGTTGGTTCTCATGTTCCTTTAGTTGTGGGTTGAGCTATTAATTCCTAGAATACTTGGTTAGAAAAATGATCTGAAATCCCAACAGATAGTTGTGGGTTGAGATATTAGTCCTAGAATCCTTGGTTTGCAAACGCTCTTGAAGCTCTAGGTGGGTTGAGTTACTAGTGCTGGAAGCCCTTGTTGGACAATGCTATGGAATCCCTATGTTTGGGGTTTGGGGTTGAGTCACTAGTCCCCTAGAGCCTGGGCTGGAACAAACACTTGGAACCTTGGACAGACTGGGTAGAGATCAATCTCGTTGGTATTGTGATTTCCAATCGGAGGTGGAATCACCGGTTATGGGTTGAGGGTTTGGTCTCTAGTTTCCTTGGATTGGTTTTTTTGGATTGGATTTTTTTGATGAGATCCCACATTCATGCTTGGAATATGGAACACGGGTGACTAGCTAAAGAGAGATTTGGCTCAGACATGTCTATGGTCAAGTGGAACATGGAAGTCCCAAACCTGGTTGTATTTTTCTTATGGAAATAATAGCTATTTTATTCTTGTATTGATGGGTAAATATTCTTTTTATTATGTGTATTATATGGCTAATGTATCCTTGATATTTATTTTTTTATTATGCTAGTTATAAGCATGTGTTATGATAGTGATGATGTATGGATATCCTTGGATTTTTACTTGTAAATGAATGAAAAATGTATATGTGGTCAAATATATGGTAATGTGGCTAATGATATAAGGGAACAATTCTTCTTAGCGATTCTTAGATAAGTATGAGACCCCTTTTGCTTAGATATGTTGTTTACACCTATAAATTTCATATTTGTGACTTGTTTGAAAAACTGTCAGTCCCGACTAGGGATGGTCAAGATTAGTCCTGGAGTTAGTTTTTGATTTAGTACCCTTGTCATCATGTGTTTAATGGATTCCATAAGTTACAACAAGTTCTGGGTAGTGGCCGGAATTCTGGGCTTGAAAATTTCCTTAAATTCTACAGACTCTCACACATCATAGGTGGAAATAGTCCCTTGACATAGGCATGCAAGCTTCTGCATGTGTCCAAAGCCTCCCTGTGTGCATGCAGGCTTGTGCATACGTCCAGAGGTCTAAGAGCTCAAAATACTAGTGGGACCAAGGGGCAGGATGCCTGAATGGTTGGGTTGGATGCTGGGGGTGTTATTTTTGATATACAATGTTTGTGTGATGTCTTTTTGTTGGTTCCACTACGTTAAGGTTACCTAAGAGGTTGGATTTCATCATAGTAGGATCTCATTGCATGTTTTCCCCAATTGTTTGGTTACTTGGGTAGATGTGTGAGAAGGGTGATATAGAGTGGTATCAAATCATGGGTCAACCCTCTGACTTGATGGTCAGTGTCTTGATCATGCATTTATGTTGATTTCATTTGTGTTTAGTATGCTTGTTATCTATGTGTTATTTTTGCATTTCTATGGAGTTGATCATGGTTGTAGTGATGTTAGCATGCGAAGGTTGATGGTGTTGTTGTGGGATGTGTCGTCATGAGTGTATGGTTGTATATGAATTTGTTATGCATGTCAGTGTCTATATGTTGTTATGCATGCATTTTCATGGTGAAGATTGTTGTGCATAAGGTCATTGTATGCAATTAGGTCATGATGATGATATTGGTATGTTATGATGCTAATGCATTGGCTGAGATAGAGTAGGAGATGCAGATCATTAAAGTGAATTTGCAACAATGAACTTTGGGGTAAGAGCAGATCATCATACAATTTGTATGTTTGGCATGCAGGTATGTGATTCATGGTTATTGTAAGCATTATGGTTACTGATATGTTTTTCATTCTATTATTATTATTGTTACATATGTGATAAATGTTGGTTGATAAGTATATTCATATGCATTATGGTTATGTGTATGCCTCTCATTCTATTGTTTGTTATGGTTACATGCATGGTAGATGCTAGTGAATTAGTGTGTTCATATGCACATGTTTCAAATAGTAATGTATGATAGTAACTTGTTGTTATATTTTTTTGATAATTATGTTATAAGTTAAATTGTTGATTTTTATATGACAGTTAACATTATGATTATGTTTTATGTCATTAATGAGTATGTTATATGATAACCTATTGTTTTTATATGTTAGTTAACTTTATGAATAGGATTATTGTATTAAGATATTGATGTTATATGTATCATGCTAATTTGGATTGGACTATGTAGTTGGTTAGGGTTATTAAATTCATGTATGAGTCGACCTATTTGTGATAGTGTGTTGTAATAATCTAGATTGACCATTCCTATGTGATTGCTAGGCATGAATGGAAATTTTTTATGAGGTTATGACATGAACATGTTAGATAGTTACTGTTATGGATATCATGACCTTATTTATGTTTGATTTGGTGTGTTGTCAAATTACATCGTGCTAATCTAGATTGATTGTGAAGAAAATATAGCCTACCCTAAGATACATTAAGCTATGAGTTTTCTTATGTCATATACTTGGCGGTTGACCATTTGTCTGTGTCGCCTATTTTGTGTTTGAGTGTTTGTGCAATATCCCAAAAGAGGGATTTTCTACAACAATGAGAATGCCCTAAGGTATTACAGAGTTGGATATGCAGCCCTATGACTGATAAAATATGTTATAGTGAAGATCCTTCAATAATATGATTAGGGTCAGCCTTTACTTCACTTTCGGACTCAAAAGGGTGGGGAAAAGGGGTGATTTATGCCCTAAAATGAGTGTATTCAGAAATCCGCGTAAAAATAAGGGAAATTTCTGTAGGATATTTTAGCTTAGAATATGTGGGACTCCCATACCAAATTTCAAGTCAAAAAAATGATCATAGCTATATTAAACAGTTCCTCCAATCCCGACTAGGCTTGAAAACCCTGATTTCCCATGACTTAATGTATGCAGAAGTTTCTGAAGCTAAATCAACATAAATTTCTGAAGGGATTATATGAAATATGTTCATAACATCATGAAATTAGATCTGGGGCAATACTTATTTATTTTCAATAAAAAAAAAGATTTTACATGGATAAACCCTACAGATTGAGGTGCTGCAACACTGGAAATTGCCAAGAAATATAGATAGCGTAATTTTCTAACGACTGAATCACCGCTTTATTATATCTTAGATCTATAAAAGATATATGCATGAAAATATAGATCTATTACAGATCTAGAAGCTAAAGAGGCTGTTTATTACACTCCCGTTGGGGATTTTAGCAATACATGAAAGTACAGGAGTAGATCTGAGTTTTAATGCAGCAAAGATACAGAATGATTCAGGAAACCTAAAGCATATACTTTAGTGAATGAATTATATTTGACACATACATGGATTTGTTGTCCAATCCATGGATCACCACAGTGCAAGGAGAGCTCCTTTACACCAGAGATCTTGTCTCCAAAACAATGCCAAAACCTCTGAAACACTGCTCCACAAAATTTACGTAGATCAGGGAGAGAAACTGAGCAGTTGGTGATAATATACACTTTGGCCTGATGCCAAGATCTGAAACTAAAGCTCAAGCTGATATTACACTCTTTCAGGAGGATAAAAGACTCACTCACTGAGAAGAGATGATAGTATGATCTAGATCTGATTAGATATAGATTCCACTTGCTACAGCTCACTTAGACAATGAAACCCTCACTAGATTTATTCTCCCAAAGAGAGATGGAGCTTGGCCATATGCTGGATAGTGGAAAATAAAGCATAAGTCTCCTCCAAGAGCTGCTCAAGGAAGGAAGTGGGATTCCTGAACAGGAAGACCCAACAAGGGATGTTTGAGCAGATGATACCTTTAGAAAATGACAATCTTCAACAACCCTTCTCTTGAGCCTTCTCCTTACTTTTATAAGATGAGGATGTGAAAAACCCTAAACCACCTCCAAAAATTTAGGTCCTTTCACATGAAGCTCCTCCATCTAAAACTGCGTTGAGCCTCTAGATGGTTCAATGAATCTAGACAGAACTGAGATTTGGTCCTATTGACCTAGTCAATTGTCTCAATCCTGTTTCACACACAAGTGGATTTTATTACAATGGCCTAGATTTATCCTTTTTCACATTGGGCATGTATTTATTCTTTGATCTAAGGAGTTTTACATGTCCTCCATTAGTCATTTATTCATAAACATGAGAAGAAAAGTAAAACAAGGAAAAATTGAATATTCCTATTAGCTTGGGCTAACTTAGGAATATTACAGTCCTCCCCTCCCAAATGTTGCTTGTCCTCAAGCAACTGCAAGGATAGGATTGAAGGATTTCCCCTCCCCCTACTGTAGCATCCACATATTATGATCTCCTCCAAATAATGAGATGTTGTGTCAACAATGAATCTCCATATTGCCTCTCCCAAGCATGCAAGTTAGCTAAATAGCTATCATCATGAATAAGTAGAGTACTCAAGAAGACAATAAGATGTTTCCTAGAGGCTCCCTTAAGGCATGGGATCTGAAATGTATTGGGAAAAAGCATTCGCATGTGGTTCCTCCATCCCTGAGCAATCATCCACACAAAATGAGTCACCTCCCAACATGGCAACTCCTGAAAATGTTCCTCCACCTTGAGCTCCTGCAAAATAGGTGGGCTGAAAATTTGCACATGGTAGACAAGATAGCCTACCCCACGCTGTTCTCCTCTCCAATTAAGATAAGTGTAGAGTGAAAACTGATCTTGGGATGCAAGGATATTTCCCTCAAGTGGCATCATGAAGATTAGATCTGCAAAGATCCTCCCTCCAACGCTATAAAACCAGTTAGCCAAAAATGTTTCATATGTCATGGATAGAAGAGTATCATCATAAGGTATACCATCACACACATGGCTCACCTTCAAGAGAAACAAGTGTTTGGTTATGGTGACCACAACTCTTCCCATGTTCCCATTAGAACATGTACTGCAGAAAATGTGGGAACCTACTTCCCAAAATGACACATCCAAACCATGTGCCTCACTCAACATCATGTCTCCCATCAAGATAAAAGAAATATCAGCAATTGAAAACATGATTATCACCATCATGAAGGAAATACTGAAGGTCCTATGTGATGCAAGAGAGTGCCAACAGTTCCCCAAGTCTTCACAACGCAGTTTTACAAATTGCTACTTTAGAAGAATACATGGCAAATTGTTTCCTGTTACATGGTTAATCATATGAATCAAATGAACATACATGTAAGAAAAAAATATTTTCCCAAGGCCACATAAGAGATGGCTGTCTCCATCATATAATTTGGCCCAATGTATATCATGGAGCTCAATGAATAGCTTGCACTCTTGTGGAGCAATGCACTGCCAAAAGATGGAAAAAGGATGCAAGCAAAAGCTCTCGCCATATGTTGGAAGCAAGAAGATACATGGATCTGTGAATGAATCCTAAATAATATTTTGACACATTCCCATGAAGAGGGATGAACCAAGTGTTGCATGAAAGTCCTTCTCCTCATGGTTGGAAACCCAAGTCAAGAAAAGCACACCACAGTAATAGATGTCTCCATCTACCACTTCATCTTCTTCACCTCCTCTTTTCTCACCAAGTGCATCGAATGAGAAGTGATCCTGAGAATAATCCATCAATAAATCCCAGATCCAAAGTGACAATGCTATTGGCCTCTGCAAATAGGCTCCCATCAACACATAGCTCCAATATTTTACATGCAGAATGTCAAAGGCATCTCCCATAATGCTGCTACATATGAGAAGTCCTTCCCATGAAGAAAGTCCTTCTTGAACATATAAGGTCAAGGAGTAACCCCTTTGCACTATGACAGTGCCATCTTCTACTCCTGCAACATCATGAAAACTGTGAGAGAAAATTTTCCCTTGCTCTCCCAAGAACATCCCAAGCAACAAAATATTTTGTTGCCTCCTTATACTCCCATCATCAAAATCATGTAGTGAAAACATGGTGATTTACATGAAGAATTTTATGTCAACACAATGTTTCCATAATCCTTGTTACCCCATGATGCAAGTATCTTGCCACATACCCTTGGAAAGAGGATGATGACCAAACTCTTTCAAAAGTAACCAGTGCAGCCAAGCCTCCTGCTACCCGGTATCATAGATCTGCAAGTAGCTTTCCAGCTTCTTTCTCACCATCCACATTCACTCAATCATTTGTGGATGTCTTCCATATTTTCCTTCCTTAGCTCTCTCCCAAGGAATACTATCATTCTCCCAAATCAGATTTCTGCTCTTGCATTTCATGGGATGTTGAAATGCAATCTTCTCAAGGATCAATTTGACCCCATAAGGATCCAAATAGGTGGTAGGAAAAAACCTCCAATAATGATGTGCATGGCTCAAGAAGTGTCCAACACACACATGAGAGATGTTATCCATCCAAAGATGTCCTCCATCATCTATCTGTTCCTCCTTGAATCCATGAAGACCCAAGGGTGAGAAGGAAATATCCTCCTCAAACTGTTGAAGAACTTTGCACTCCATGGTGTGGAAGTGCACCTCCAATGAATTCTTCCCATGAGGTCTTCTCCTCATGCATGGCCTTCCAAAACCAAAGGGGCCTTGGATTTGCTGCAAGTAGAAGTTTCTCTTTGATCAGGGGTGTGCTCATTGAGAAAGGCTCATCTAGAAAGGAGAAAGGGTTTCTCACTTCAAGATGTCTACCATCCATCATTCCATCCTCTATTGCTTCATGAATGAAGCATCCATGTGAATGCTCCAATGAGGAATGGTGCCTCTCTTCTTCCTTACTACCTTTGCACAGCACAGTGAAACTCTTTTTCTCTAAATCAACAACATGCAAAGATGTAGATCCCTTCATACAATGCGCTGAAATGACAATAGATGGATTTTTAATCATACCTTGGTGAGATGTAGAAGCAAGAGCTTCTTCCTCAACTGTGTTTTCCTCCTCCATTGAACATGAAGGCTGTTCCTCCAAGGTTGTGCCAGTGCTGGTACAAGTCTTCTCCCATTCAAAACCCTTGAGGTCTTCTTCAATACCTCTCATATTTTGGAAAAGAGGTAGTGAGATCTCCTCTTCCGTCATTCTTCCAAGTGGTGGAGTCATGCCTTTGTTTTCTATGTGCTATCCCTCTTCTTTGTGAGGGTAGGAAGTACATGGGTCTTCGTCTCCTTCTTGAAACCTTCTATATGTCTCACTGCAGCTTCCTTCTTCTTGAAACCCTCTTAGAGTTTCATTGTATTCTTCCTCCTTGGTCTGTCTAACCTCTTTGGAGAGGCTCTTCTTAGATATGAAAATAGATGAGAAGAAACTCATCCTATCCATAATTCTGATATTTTCTTCTTCTCTTTATCCTTCTGATAGCTGGATCTCACAAGCTGAGCCAGAGATCACGCTTTGATACCACTGTAATATCCCAAAAGAGGGATTTTCTACAACAATGAGAATACCCTAAGGTATTCCAGAGTTGTATATGCAACCCTATGAATGATAATAGATGTTATAGTGCAGATCCTTCAATAATATGATCATCACTAGCCTTTACTTCACTTTTGGACTCAAAAGGGTGGGCAAAGGGGTGATTTATGCCCTAAAATGAGTGTATTCATAAATCCTCTTAAAAATAAGGGAAATTGTTGTAGGATATTTTATCTTAGACTATGTGGGACTCCCATACCAAATTTCAGGTCAAACAAATGATCCTAGCTATATTAAACAGTTCCTCCAATCCTGACTAGGCTTGAAAACCTTGATTTCCCATGACTTAATGTATGCAGAATTTTCTGAAGCTAAAGAAGCATAAATTTCTGAAGGGATTAGATGCAATATGTTCATAACATCATGAAACTAGATCTGGGGCAAGACTTATGCATTTTAAAGATAAAAACATAAATTTTACATGGATAAACCGTCAAGATTGAGGTGCTGCAACACTAGAAATCGCCAAGAAAGATAAAAATCATACTTTTATGAAGAATGAAGCACTTATTTATTATATCTTAGATCTAGAACATATATATGCATGAAAATTCAGTTCTATTAAAAATTTGTAAGCGAAAGAGGCTATTTATTACACTCCCCTTGGGGATTTCAGCAATACATGAAAGTACAGGAGTAGATATGAGTTTTACTGCAGCAGATCTACATAATGGTTCAAGAAACCTGAAGCATATAATTCAATGAATGAATCATATCTGAAACATACATGGATTTTTTGGCCAATCCATGGATCACCACAGTGCAAGGAGAGCTCCTTTACACCAAAGATCTTGTCTCCAAAGCAATGCCAAAACCTCTAAAACACTGCTCCAAAAAATTTATGCAGATCAGGGAGAGAAACTTGGTAGTTGATGATAATATACACTTTGGCCTGATGCCAAGATCTGAAATTGAAGCTCAAGATGATACTACACTCTTCCATGAGGATAAAAGACTCACTCACTGAGAAGAGATGATAGTATGATCTAGATTTGAGTAGATCTAGATTCCACTTGTTGCAACTCACTTAGACAATGAAACCCTCATTGGATTTATGCTGCCAAAGAGAGATGGGGCTTGGCCATATGCCAGATAATGGAAAATAAAGCACAAGTCTCCTCCAAGAGCTGCTCAAGGAAGGAAGTGGGATTCCTGAAGAGGAAGACCCAACAAGGGATGTCTGAGCAGACAATACCTTCAGAAAATGACAATCTTCAACAACCCTTCTCTTAAGCCTTATCCTTCCTTTTATAAGATGAGTATGTGCAAAACCCTAAACCACCTCCAAAACTTTAGCTCCTTTCACATGAAGCTCCTACATCTAAAACTGCGCTGAGCCTCTAGATGGTTCAATGAATCTAGACAGAACTGAGATTTGGTCTTTTTGATCCAGTCAATTGTCTCAATCCTGTTTCACACACAAGTGGATTTTATTACAATGGCCTAGATTTATCCTTTTTCACATTTTCCATGTCTTTATACTTTGATCTAAGAATTTTTACATGTCCTCCATTAGTCATTTATTCATAAACATGAAAAGAAAAGTAAAACAAGGAAAAATTGAATATTCCTATTAGCTTGGGCTAATTTAGGAATATTACAGTTTGGTGTCTATTATGTCTTCTAGTTGATTCATCTAACATGGTACTTTTATAATTTTTTTAAATGTTTGATTAATTGCATGATATGAATATGTGGCTGAAATATTGCACGAACGAATGGTCCTTTTTTAGGATGATTGTACTAATGCATTATGTGTTGAGATAATTGATATGTACTTGGGTGTAATTGTGTGCTACTTGTAGTATTATGATTTTGAGTGTTTTTTTATTATGACATGGTTGTTAGTCTTGGAAAAGGTTGATTTCAAATTGATAGATATGATGTCTTGATATGTGGAACATGTGATTGACATGTGTGGACAATTGCCGAGAAACATGCTTGGTATTAGCATGACAAGGTAATAGTTGAATTTTTTATATAACTAACAACACGATGATGTGATAGCATATATTAAGAGTCAATTGTAGAAAGGTAAATGGTAAAAGAAATAAATTGGGCAATAATTCCTGGGGTTATGTTTGTAAAACCTAATTCCAAACAAATGAGCGCTTTGCATGGAAACAACAAGTCTTCTTAACCTTGAATTTGTCTGACATTATGTGGATATATGCTATATTCGTAAAAATTCATTTGATAGGTATTAAATTTTTTTTCCATCTATGGATGAATTCATCAAGGGATTGGAGTTACTTGAAAGGTGTACTTGTTCATTTACAAGGCAACATGCTCGGCACAACAAGGTAAGATAGCATGTATATTGTTATGTTTACTTATGTATTTGGCAGTTTTATGTTTATGGAAATATGATGCAGAGGATTACATGGAAAGAGAATTCCATGAAATATTTAAGGCTCAAAGTGAGAATTCCCTTGGAAGTATTGGGAACCATGGGGATTAAGTCATGGTGTTTATTTCTAGTCTTGTGCTTTCGGTGTTTTTTTATTTTTGTGTGCTTATTTCGTGGTCTTGATTGCATCTAGTGCATGATCATGCCACTTTGTTTGTGGTGTCATATTTATATTGGTTTTCCATGGTTTTGTTATTTTGTTTCTTGTGCTTTCCTTTTATGCTTTTGAGTCTTGGGAATTAGTTGGGAAACTTACAAGTTAATGGAGCTTTGGAGAGATGAATGAAACCCAACAGGTGATGCAAGACTTAGATGAAGCTCGGTGCATCTATAAGGGAAACTAAAGGTGAGAACATGACAACCGGATGGATTGGTTGAGTCAATTGGTGTAAAATATGGATGGTGGCAGGACAATCATGAGAAAGGTAACAAGAAATGGTAAAGTGAATGGATTTGAGGTGTTATATGCCCTGGATATGTTGGGAACTATTTTTCTTAATGTTGTGCATACTATGCATGCATAAAAGGAGTTCTCTTAAATTTTACCCTATGATATCTTCTAATTATGTTGTGATCATGATTATGATAATTTCTATATATTTATATATGCATGTCGTTGTCTAACGGGATCATGATTGCTTTATGTTGATGTTTATATATGCATATATGTATGTATGCATGTTTCGTTGAATGACAGGGTCGTTAGGGTTGGTTTGTACTCGTGTGTGTGTGTGTGTGTGTGTGTATATTTATGTATGTATGTATGTATGTATGTATGAAATTTCCTAACTATGTGGTCAGCGATCATGATGCTTCATGCTGATTTATATGTATATGTATGTATGTATGTCATGTCTGACAGGGTCATCATGGATCATGAGTGTTTAATGCTAATGTTTATATGTATATGTGTATGCCATTGTATGAAAATATTATTATTGTTCCATGCTAATGATTATATATATTTATCTATGTCACTATCTGACAAGGTTGTCAAGAATCATTCTTGTGTTGGAATGATTTCTTATGTAGGAGATTGGCATGAAGAGGTTCTTGGTCTTATGAGGAATCAAGTGGGAAGAATAACTCTAATATATATACAAGGTCAGTATCATGTGGACATGAATTGATATTATATTCTTGTACTATATGATATTATATGAGGGGTACATCAACAAAGTGAAAGTAGTTTGATCTTCGACACGCTAGGATAAGCATGGATAGTGGAAAGACACTAGAAGCAAGGTTTCTTGTGGGGTTAGTGTGTGGTCTATGGATGTTTAGTACTATTTTTGTGTATATGTTGTGCATGTTTTATATTCAATTATTGTACCTATAGTGATGTGTACATGTAACATATGTAGTATTGTGTACATATGACGTTTTATACATATTGTATATATGGTGTTGTGTGTATATTGCATACACAGTTCTAGGTATAGATGGTGCTATGAAAATGTTGGATATGTGGTGTTGTGTACTATTGGCTTGAGGGGTCCTGACCTAGGTTCAAAGTTTATGGATAAACCAACAAACCCTCCAACTACTGGCCCTTTTGGAAATGATCTGCTTGCGCAGACCAAAGTCTCAACCGAAGCAGTATGGGGGGGTTCTGGAACCAAGTTTCCGCACCCTGAGAGAGAATTTAATGAAGTGGTCCTCATCAAACCATAAGTGAAGTTATATATATGTAAGCAATATTTTATAAAAGACACATAGATAATGTGAAATTATCAAAAGAATAACACATAATACTGTTCGCTTTAGCGTAAATAACAGATCAGGACAAGATCTAGATCTTAATCAATGTAAACACTTAACACATCTCTTAATCATCAATAATCAAGCATAAACATAACAGAAAGCTTCGCGCATTCATAAATAAGTAAAAATATATTGCGATCTCATCAGAGCATAAAAAATAAATATAGATGCATAACATAGAGAGCTTCACCAAAACTGTTATTTCTATTATCTTTTAGATTTGTTAATACATCAATTGTCTTTCCAAAACCGTTACAAACCCTTCTGTGCACACAGCCAGCGAAGTCTGCACACAGCCAACACTAGGTCTCCACACACACAGACAGCAGGAGACTTTCACCCAACCCAAAAAGGGCCTTACATATGCAATTACTCTCATATTATCAATATCTCATCAACTTACTTAGAACTACTTATCTTAGACATACTCTATCTATTTATAATACGCCTAGTGAGTAGATATTATGGTATCAAACCATGGTTTGATGCCAACAATTTACATTTAAGCTTAATTACATCCAAAATTGGGGAAAAAATCCCTTTGACTTCATTCGCACAACGCACACATACAAACATACAAAAAATATCTTTGGAACTTGTGCCTCAGGGGACTCTGCTCCAATAGGGCCCCAACACAAACATGTGACTCGTTCTGAGTCACTGAGGTGATGTCTCCTTGGTTTTAGCCTTCATATTCTTAACATAAGTCTAGAGAGGGAGCACTAACTCAAGGCTTTGCACTGCTGCAACCTGCGGTTTCTAAACCATCTTGTTTGTAGTAGGCCCCTCAACAGCCATCTCCACGATGCGTTGAGTCTACTGAATAAGATTTAGAGTGTTGTCCAGCGTCTAGGATAGTTGTAGAACTTCCTCTTCCCATGGTTGCATGCATTATTTTAGCACCTATTCATTGTGAAGCAAATCTGCAATCTCTGCTTGGATTTTTGGCCTTCTTATAGATGAGAAAGTCTCTGTGTAAGGACTAGGGTAGGTGTTATGGTCTGAATCTCTTCAAATTGTTGCTCCTTTTCATTGAGTGTGTCACGCAGCTACTACATGACTGGATTATTTTGGACAGAGGCCCAAATGTCCATGGCCTCATTTAGTGACTTGTCACATTGGGTGACCACGACAACAATGCTATCCTGTGTCTGTTTTACTTCAGCTTCCCTCTTCGTGCGCACCTTTGGTGATGTCTCCGGCTTCAACTTGGTTTGTAGGTCCGTGATTTGTTGCTTGTACTCCATCCAAATTGTTTGAACCTCTGTGCACGCTTCTTTGACTACAACAGCCAATCCCTCTAACTTATCAGTAGGCGCAGCTGTTTCCATGACAACTGGAATGTCGCGACACACCTGATTTATTTTTCTCTCCAGGGCAGCGTGATGGGCCTCTACTTCCCTGCATGCTGCTTCGACATGTTGTTGTTGTTGATGTGCTTGTGCAACCTTCTGTTGTGCATCTCTAGTATTTTTTTGAGTGGTTGCTTCTCGGAATTGGAGCTCATCTGGAATCACTAAATGTAAAAAATGGAGTTTACCTGCAGGAAAAAATAAAAGGTTAAGATGAATATCACATGTACCCATAAATTGAATGCGCTGGTTAGCTTCCACGTGTATCGATGGGAGGGGGATGTGGATGAATTGAGCATCCCCAGATGCTAGTAAGGCAACATCCAATGGTTGCACACTGGTAACCTGTGCACTAGTCTAGCTCACCTGGATCACGCTCTCCTGGATCTGGCTCACCTGAACTTTTAATTCTTGAAACCCCACTTGTACAATCTCCAATGCTGATTTATATTGGACCTCCATGTTCGTCCATCAATCTTCCTGCGCAGATGTGACGGTGTTCATGATTTCATTGAGATCATCCTCTGTAAGGGTCAAGACCTCTTGTCTTGCCTTCTTGGATCCTTTCTATTTCTTACGCGATCCACTCATCGCCCGAGCACTGTGCTTTGTGCCTTTTGATGTTTCTTCTTCTCCAGTCTCCCTAGGCACAAATCCATTTTTCTCTGGCACTGTGGTTGTACCAACGGTCTCTCCAGTTGTGGTTGGGGTTGGTTCCTTCTCAGCAGGTTTGTGTGTGACCATTACTGTCACTGTTTCTGCAGGTTTTTTAGTATCCTTCTCCGTTTATTTGCTTGTTAGAGTGGGTGGTTGTGTTGGTGGAGTCAAACAGGTTAGCATCCATTCTATTGTTACTCTGATAAGGTCGTCCTCAGTCACTAAGTAGGGCATCTCATACCACAAATCCTCTACAACACTCTTCGCATGGATATGTTGTTGTGAAATTTAGTTTTAAAGTCAGCTATCATTTTGTATTGATCATAAAGAGTAGGGGAAAATTGCAACTTCGGATGTACTTCTTGGTATAATTTCGCATGTTATAAGACCCAACAGATTTTTTTCTCTTTTGTGCACATAGGGTTATATGACTTCCACAAAGTTGCGTAGCGCGCAGCTTCACACATCTTCTCTTCAAGCTCAAGGAATTGTGTGTCTTCATGGGTTCTCCATCCAATCAGTGTATTGAGTAACAAAATCCAAGCATATTGGAAGTGCTTTCCCTCATCCTAGACATGGTGCACATTCTCAAGAAATTCCTTACAAAGATATCTGTAGTAGTTGTATATAACTCCTTTGTCACATCTTCCAACCACTGCAATCACGTGCTCATGCACTTCCTTGGGCCTACAATTTTGCATCATCTTGCAAGCCAAGATGAGCATGCCAAAATGGAAAACAGAGTCATTAATATCCTCTACCACAAAGCTCCAGGATTTGCAAGTGACATCATATTTTTTCTTTATCTGATCCCCCAGTGCTTTCTCCCATGCTTTGCCTCCAAAATCTACCATAGGTTTAGCCCCCTTATTCGATAGACTTGTGATTCGATGAATCAAATCTACATTAATTGGGTGGTGCTCTCCCAACCAAAGTACATCATCATAAACCAATGCTAGCAGCTTCCTGACACATATATCATTAATGTGACTACTCAAAAAATGAGGGATTTGTAATAGATTAAGTAGGCATGCCTTATGCAAACCTAGCATTCCCCTCTTTGGCTTGAGGCACACCATGCCTCCTTCATAGGTAATTTGGTCTAAATAGATCTCTAGTGTGAGCTCAGGAAAATTTTCGACATCTGTAATGTCCCAGTCATCAAACCACAACTGAGGGATTTTTGAAAGAATGTCCCCCTCCATTGGGACATTATTTTGGATCAAAGGCACTTGGATACTCACGCACACCTTATCCAAGTCCTTCGATGCTTTGACAATAGGTTTGTGTGGCGGAATATAACTAGACAATCATGAGAATAGTGCTACTTCAACAACTTCATGAACCTCTTCTGCAATAGTCTCTGGAACTTCGGCCATAGGCCTCTTCATTTTCTCTCCCACTGAATGGTGCGGTTTGGGGGTCTTTTCTTGGGGCGACCTACACATTCCAGAGGTTTGGACCTTCTTTTCTTTTGATGGTGTAGGTGTTTCTACAATGGGAAGTTCTCGCGTAGCAGGGTCATCACCTAGTCTAGTGGTCGTCATCTTATTCTGAATTACGTACCCTAACCCAGATTGACGCAATGTGTCCTCAAAAACACAATCCAAACCTAACGTAAATGCAACAAATGAAATGGAAAACACAGAGCTTAGAGCATAAAAATCACTTAGAATTCAAAGGGAACTATTGCGACCCCATAGGTCATATTTATAATTCTGGTGCATTGTAAATGACTCCTTGTGCATTAATGAGGTTCTATTACTGAAAAAATGGTCCCAAATCTGGGAAAATCCCTTCATTGAATGCATCTTGGACTCCCCTAAAAATGGCAATATATCTGTTTTATCCAATTTTACTATTCCAACGGTTAGTTTTTGACACTTTAGCGCACCAGTCAATCTCATGAAGCAGATACCATGCACATACCGCACCTTACTATGGATTCACCATTTCCTCTATGCAGATCTGATTCTCTAGCCATATAGTCATTTGGTAGGCACATGGTCATCCCTGTATGGCTTCACATGACTTCCATTGACATATCCTAGAAGTTATTCACCACTCAACGTGTCCAGGTGCACTGCCCCTCCATTAGTGATTTCTTTAACAACATAGGGCCCTAGCCAATGCATCTTCAATTTCCCTTGTGGCATGCAAACTTGCTGTCATATAGTAAGACCAAATCATCCTCCTTGAACACTTTCTGCCTGATATGCCTGTCATGCTAGGCTTTTTCACATGCCTTTTGAACTTGGTGGTGATAATTTGCAATAAATTGATCTTCTTCCGGAGAAACCAACTACGACAACTAGTCTTCTAGAGCGTCTTCTTCAACCATATTGGTAAATGCTGCAATGCACAGACTGGGAACAATGAACACCATGGGAAACACAACCTCTTTCCCATATACCATCCTCAAAGGTGTCCTTCTAGTCAATTTTTTTCAAGTAGTCTTGTAGGCCCAGAGAACTGCATGCACTTTCTCATCACAATAATTTCTGTTAGCATTGCATACCTTAGTGAACGCGGTCTCCAGGATCTTATTGAAAGCTTCAACTGCACCATTAGCTTAAGGATGATAGGGGGAGCTCTTCTGATGATGCATCTTGAATTCTCCAGTCAAGGTTTCAATAGTTTCATTGAAAAAATGTGGACATTGATCACTAATCAAAATCTTAGGACAACCAAACTGAGTCACTATATTATAAAAAATAAACTTCACATTAGTATCAACAGTGTTGGAAATACTAAGAGGGGGGTGAATCAATATTCCTTTCAATTAGTATTATTATTAATCTTTTAGAGCTTCAATTATTATCAGTGTTTGTACAATGATACCAGTAAACAAAAGGAACACAAATACACACAGTTTTTAAGGTGGAAACCCTCTCTGGGACAAAACCCACCTGAATGCTTTTCTAATAATTCGTTAATATTCAAATCTAATTGAAAATAAACCTCCAACTTCCTATAATCCAGAAAATAATTCTTCTCCAGTTCCCACTGGATGGACTCTCCAACACCCGATATTCTTCAGTAGTCAGCTAAATGGATGCCCCAACACCCAATGAGCTACAACTCACCCTAGCGCCACCCTACCACGCTGAATTTTTCATAGGATTGAACCTGTTGGTGACTTCACGCACCAGCGTAGCACCATAGGCTACCACTCTATATGAGAATAAAAGAAGAACAGACTTTCGTACTAGGGAAAATGGTCCACTTTACAATGATATAGAATGATGTAGAAGAAGAAGACACACAATAACATAACCCCATATATGACACTACCACTTAATGATGATCCTAGACCTCCCAACACTACCTCTTCAACTCTTGGTAGATAGACACTTGCACAATTTTTACAATGGTGCATTTATAATGACTTAGTACAATGATACCTTTATAATGACTATATGCAGTGCTGCCCATTTGAAGACATCATGTGGTGAACTTGCTGCTATTATGTGCCTTGATTTTTGCTTTTTTCATGCTACCCTCTACTGCACCTTGCTTTGCTTTTCTACCTTATAAATTTTGGTCCTTTGCAGCCCTTGAAAACACATGATCTAGCTTTTTCTTGCCTTCTAGGATCTCAATATTGAATCTGGTTTATCTCTATTATTTAAGATCCCCAATATGTTATTTTTGGTTCTGTAGTATTCCTCTGAGATTTCTTTACTTTATGTACTTGGCTTGATATATAAATATTCCTTTCTCTTGTGGAGATATTTGAAGCCCTAAGAAGTATGTTAGCTCACCAAGTAAAGACATCTCGAACTCACTTTGAATATTTGTAGCAAATTTCTTACTTAGTTGATCATCATTGCTACCAAATATTATATCATCCTCTTTAGCTATTAGACGTGTTTTAGTTGCTTCATCCAGAACATATATGTTGTTTGGAGCTCAACTTGCTGAAGCCACAATTTCACCATACATGCCTTTCCTGATTTCATATTTTGTGGAGTTGAATAGTATTGTGTGTCCTTGATCAAACATTTGTCCAACACTGCACAGATTGTGATTCATGTTTTCAACCAATAGAATATTCTTGGCTAGAGCATCTTTACTTCCAAGAGTGATGGTACCTGATCCTATAACATTTGAAGATCCATCATTTCCAGAGGACACGGTTCCATCCTTCTTCTCTTTCACAGATACAAATTTCCTTCTATCTCCAGTCATATACATTGAGCAACTGCTATCAACATACCACATATCTTTGTTTTTTTTTAGCCTTGAGAGTGAGAGCACAATTATCAGTCTTTGTCTTCTTCCATGTTCGTTTGTTCTTTTTCTTCAAAGATTCTTCTGGAGGATTTTAAAGTCTGCAGTCTTTGGTTATGTGTCCAAAGTTTCAACATTTGTAACATTCAATATTATTTATTAAATGTTCAAATCTATTGATGTTTCATTGAGCCCTGGGAGGTTCATATTTGACAGATCTCTTGGAATTGTATTGATTCCTAGGGTATGTGCGAAATTCTACAACTTTATGACCAAATTTTCCATATGAATAACAATATCCATAAAAACATGTTGGTAGCTGGATGAAAATCTTCATCAAAGAATTGTCTTCCAAGGCTATTCTTCCGAATCTTGTCCAATGAAGTCTACATGTATGTTAGATCTCATATGTTCATTGTATTTTGTTGTAGAAGGTCATGCATCTTATTCTTTGTAACCGAGGCCAATTTTGTCATTGTAAGATCGTTGATTGTTGATGAGTTCTTCCAACGCCCTTGAGCTGTTGGAATAGTTTTGGACAGGTTTTCCCTTCTTCACTTCCTTACGTAGCGAGACTACTTCAGCTTATAATGCTTCCCTTTCTTGGTTGCTTTCTTCCAACTTATTTTGAAGTGACTCTTCAATACATTTATGTTCTTCAACTTCAATTTTGAGACCTTGAAATTGTTATTCAAGAGTATTGGAATGGATCTTCTCAGCCTTGAGCTCTTTTATAAGCTTGATTGCCTCCTTGGAAAATTATTCTATGATCAACCCTCTTCTTCGTTGTTTGATACCTCTTGTTTAATGTGCTTGGCCATAAAAAATACTCTCTCATTTGCATCTTCTTCACTGCCATTGTCTTCATTGGATGATGAGATATCTTCTTTAGAGAGAACGTTCCTTTTGAATCCTTTATTTTTTCATTTCTTATTGAATTTCTCGAAGCCTTTCTTTTCTTTTGAGTTTCCATCACTTTTGTTCAGACATTTTGCTGCGAAATTCCCAACCTCACCACAGATGAAACATATCAATGGAAGTTCATCCTTGAATTTTCCCTTCCAATTTTTTAGTTTTCTCATAAAGTAAGCATATTCTCCATCTGAAAGACCTTCTTCATCATCTTCCTTTTCTTCACACTTGCAGGTGCAATTATGTGCCTTTGAAGGTTGTTTCTCCTTATTGGTTTTCTTCGCTGCAATGAACACAATTTCTAGATGCAAATTACCCTCTGCTTCATCAAGTCTCATTTCATATGCTATGAGAACTCCATGTAATTCCTCTTTTCTAAGTTTGTCTAGATTTTCACTATATTCTAAGACCGATACCTTTGGGCTAAATCTCCCTGGTAACGTTCTAAGAATATTTCGTATAATAGTCTTCTCGTCAACATGCTCTCCCAATCCTTCTAGAGTGTTGGTTATCTCATCAACGTGTTCGAAGTATGTAGCAATGTTGTTATCTTCTTTCATTCTAAGTTGCTCAAATTTTTCTCTGTAGATTTGAAGCTTTGCTTTTTTGACATTTGAGTAAATTGCATATATATTATCAACTTATCACATACATTTTTGGCTTTTTTTCAACCAAACACCTTATGATAAGTAGATTTAATAAGTCCACTGATAATAATATTCTTTTCTTTTGCATCATTTACCAAATTTTTCTTACCTTGTTCATCCGCAGTTGATGTAAATCCATTTTGAACAGTGTCCCATACTTCATAACCTTGCACTAAGAGATAGACCTCCATTCTTCCTTTCCAGAGTGCATAATTATTTTCATTGAATAGAGGTACACCATTCTTGGTATGCTCCATGACCTCCTTCCAGCTATTAAACTACTATTGAAGTAACTAAGCTCTAATATCAATTGTTGTAAATATTGAGAGGGGGGGTCAATCATTATTTATTTCAATTAGTATTATTTTTAATCTTTTAGAGCTTCAATTATTATCATTGTTTGTACAATGATAGAAGTAAACAAAAGGAACACAAATGCACACATTTTTTAAGGTGGAAACCCTCTCCAGGAAAAAAACCACTTGAATTCTTTCCTAATAATTATTTAATATTCAGCTTCAATTGAAAATAAAGCTCCAACTTCCTAGAATCTAGAAAATCATTCTTCTCCAGCTCCCACTGGATGGACGCTCCAATGCTTGAGATTCTTCAGTAGTCAATTGAACAAATGCCCCAACACCCAATGAGCTACAACTCACCCTAGCACCACCCTACCACCCTAAATTTTTCACAGACTTGAACCTATTGGTGACTTCATGCACCAGCTTAGCACCACTCTACCAATGTATAGAAGAATAAAAGAAGAATGGACTCTTGTACCAGGGAAAATGGTCCACTTTACAATGATATAGAATGATGCAAAAGAATAAGACACACTAGATCATAACCCAAACTATGAAACAACCACCTAATGATGATCCTAGACCTCTCGACACTACCTCTTCAACTCTTGGCAGATAGAAACTTGTACAATTTTTATAATGATACATTTACAATGACTTAGTACAATGATACCTTTATAATGACTGTATGCAGTGCTGCCCACTTGAAGACTTCATGTGGTGAACTTCCTATTGTTTTTTTGCACCTTGATTGTTTCTCTTGTCATATTACTCTCTGCTGTATCTTTCTTTTCTTTTCAACCCTAGAAATTCTGGTCCTTTGCAGCCCTTGACAACACATGATCTAGCTTTTTCTTGCCTTCTAGGATATCGATATTTAATCTGGTGTATCTATGTTATTTCAGATCCCCAATATGTTATTATCCGTTTTGTAGTAGTCCTTTGATTTTTTTTTCCAATGCCACAAGTCTGACCCAATTTGGATTCTTCAAGAGAGAGTTATGCCCAATCTATCACAAAGACCTAATTATGGACTCTTTCAGTAGAGCGGACTTGTATTGTGTGCCATGTGTCACTATTTCTTCATTCAGCTCTAAAATTGATACAACAGAAACTACAGTCTGTTTAGTATCTACCACTTTTTACAGAATTCCAACCTGATACTCCGAGAGAGAGTTATGACTATTCTCCCAAGGTCAATTCTTTCAGATCAAGTTCAGGAGCCTGCAAAAACACCGAATTCCACAAATCATATCTCCGAAAATATTGCACACCTTGATCTGAAATTTTTACAGGAGCTTCCTTGGGATTTCAGCTTCATCTCATACAAATTTTAGCTTTTGAAACTTCGTAGAAAAAAGTTAGAGCGCCAATTCCACGATGACCTATTTCAGGTAGCCAAATCCCTACAGGAGGAGGATATGAGGATCACAATTTATATAAATTCTTAGGTTGACAGGGACTTTAACAAGTGAACATGGGAGGGATTTTAGGAGCTTAAAAATTATTAATTATTTACTTTTCAATGACCCATGCCACAACCCCATGGGGTTTTAGCCCACTAACTATGGTTACAAAATTCAAACATGAATATCTCTCAAACCGTGAAGAATTACATGGCGTGCCATATATCAACAGAAACATCTCCACAAGTAGAAACCATCAAAAATATTCTTGACCCAGAATATAGTAATTTTTTAGGTCAAAATTACCATGCAAGATGAGGGTAGCCCCTGGTGCCGCTTGGGTTGACATCAATGACAACCACTAATCAAAAATCTACCCTTTTGACATTGATGGCAACAAAAGTACTCCCTATGCGATCGTGACACCTCTTCCTACAACATTCTCCCCCCCTTTAACATCAATGGCAAAGGGTAACCGCCCCTGATACAAAACCATCCCACGGACCTATACACACTTCCACTCCCCCTCTATATTCTGAATAAGGAAAATCTAATGAGAACTTGGGAGAATCCAAAGCTTCTGGCAAAGATATTCAAATGCTTCATGAGTACTCTTACAATCATCGACACTTCCTACCCAATATGGATCTGTAAAGGCTTGAATAATGAGATTTTTACCCTTGGGATACCACAATCCATATTCTGATGTTCCCTTTAGATATTGAAGAATTATTTTGATGAGAATAACATGTGATTCTTTTGGTGCTGCTTGGAATCTTGCTACTTGTCCAACTGCTTGCATAACAACTGGTCGAGAGACTGTTACATATATAAGACTACCAATCATAGATATGTACAAACTATGATCCACATCCTTAGATGAGTCGTCTATGCTCAATTTGCAACCTGTTACCATCAGAGTAAGGGTGGGTTTGCAATCTTCCATTTTAATTTCTTGAGCATTTCTATGATGTACTTGGCTTGACGTATAAATATTCGTTTCTCTTGCTGAGATATTTGAAGCCCTAAAAAGTATGTCAACTCACCAAGTAAAGACATATCAGACTCACTTTTCATCTTTGTAGCAATTTTCTTACTTAGTCGATCATCATTGCTACCAAATATTATATCATCCTCTTTAGCTATTAGACGTGCTTTAGTTGCTTCATCTAGAACATATATGTCATTTGGAGCTAGACTTGTTGTAGCCAAAATTTCATCATACCTCCCTTTCTTGATTTCACATTTTGTGGAGTTGAATAGTATTGTGTGTACTTGATCACACATTTTCCCAACATTGATCAGATTGTGATTCATGTTTTCAATCAATAGATTATTCTTGGCTAGAGCATATTTGCTTCTGAGAGTGATGGTACCTGATTATAACATTTGAAGATACATCATTTCGAAAGGACACGGTTCCATCATTCTTCTCTTTCAGAGATACAAATTCATTTCTATCTCCAGTCATATGCGTTGAGAAACCGCTATCAACATACCACACATGTTTTTGGTTTTGAGCCTTGAGAGTGAGAGCACAATTATCAGTCTTCTTCTTCTTCCATGTTCGTTCGTCTTGTGGCTTCAAAGATTCTTCTGGAGGATTTTCAAGTCTTCAATCTCTGGCTATGTGTCCAAAGTTTCGACATTTGTAACATTCACTATTATTTATTAAATGTTCAAATATATTGATGTTTCATTGAACCCTGGGAGGTTCATATTTGACAGATCTCTTGGAATTGTATTGGTTCCTAGGGTACGTGCAACAATATACAAATTTATGACCAAATTTTCCACATGAATAACAATAGCCATAAAAAATATGTTGGCACCTTGATGGAAATCTTCGTCGACGAATTGTCTTCTAAGGCTATTATTGCCAATCTTGTCCAATGAATTCTACATGCCTGTTAGATCTCATAGGTTCATTGTATTTTGTTGTAGAAGGTCCTGCTTCTTCTTCTTTGTAACCGAGGCCAGTTCTATCGTTGTAAGATCGTTGATTGTTGATGAGTTCTTCCAATGCCCTTGAGATGTTGGCATAGTTTTGGATAGTTTTTCCCTTCTTCACTTCCTTACTCAGTGAGACTACTTCGGCTTCTAATGATTCCCTTTATTGGTTGCTTTCTTCCAACTTCTTTTGAAGTGACTCTTCAATACATTTGTGTTCTTCAAATTCAATTTTGAGACCTTGAAATTGTTCTTCAAGAGTATTGGAATGAATCTTCTTAGCCTTGAGCTCTTTTATAAGCTTGATTTCCTCCTTAGAAAATTATTCTATGGTCAACCCTTATTCTTTGTTATTTGATACCTCTTGTTTAATGTGCTTGGCCATAAACAATAATCTCTCATTGGCTTCTTCTTCGCTGTCATTTTCTTCATCAGATGATGAGCTATCTTCTTTAGAGAGAAAGTTCCTTTTGAATCCTTTATTTTTTATTTACTTGTTGAATTTCTTAAAGCCTTTATTTTATTTTGAGTTTCCATCACTTTTGTTCGCACATTTTGCTGCAAAATGCCCAACCTCACCATAGCCGAAACATATCAATGGAAGTTTACCCTTGAATTTTCCCTTACCAATTTTTAGTTTTTTCGTGAAGTAAGCATATTCTCCATCCGAAAGACCTTCACCATCATCTTCCTTTTCTTCACACTTGCAAGTGCAGGTCTGTGCCTTTGAAGGTTGTTTCTCCTTATTGGTTTTCTTAGATGCAGCGAACGTAGTTTCTAGATGCGCAATACTCTATTCTTCATCAAGTCTCATTTCATATGCTATGAGAACTCCATGTAATTCCTATTTGCTGAGTTTGTCAAGATTTTCACTATATTCTAAGACCGATACCTTTGGGTTGAATCTCCCTAGTAATGTTCTAAAAGTCTTTCGTATAATAGTCTTCTCATCAACGAGCTCTCCCAATCCTTCCAGAGTGTTGGTTATTTCATCAACGCATTGGAAGTATGCAACAATGTTGTTATCTTCTTTCATTCTGAGTTGCTCAAATTTTTCTCTGTAGATTTGAAGCTTTGCTTCTTTGACATTTGAGTCACCTGCATATATATTCTCAAGCTTGTCCCATACATTTTTGGTGATTTTACAACCTGACACCTTATGATAAGAAGATTAAATAAGTTCACTGATAATAATATTCTTTACTTTTGCATCATTTACCAAATTATTCTTACCTTTTTCATTTGTGGTTGATGTAAATCCATTTTGAACAGTGTCGCATACTTCGTAACCTTGTGCCAAGAGATAGACCTCCATTATTCCTTTCCAGAGTGCATAATTATTTTCATTGAACATAGGTACACCATTCTTGGTATGCTCCATGACCTCCTTCTAGATGTCAAACTGTTATTGAAGGAACCAAGCTCTGATACCAATTGTTGGAAATATTGAGAGGGGGGTGAATCTATATTCCCTTCAATTAGTATTATTATTACTTTCAGAGCTTCAATTATTATCAGTGTTTGTAAAATGATGGCAGTAAATGAAAGGAACACAAATGCACACAATTTTTAAGGTGGAAACCCTCTCCGGGACAAAAAACACCTGAATTATTTTCTAATAATTCTTTAATATTCAACTCCAATTGAAAATAAAGCTCCAACTTCCTAGAATCTATAAAAGCATTCTTCTCCAACTCCCACTGGATGGACGCTCTAACGCCCGAGATTCTTCAGTAGTCAACTAAACGAATTCCCCAACACCCAATGAGCTAAAACACCCTAGCACCACCATACCACCCTGAATTTTTCATAGGCTTGAACCTATTGGTGACTTCATGCACCATCCTAGCACCACCCTAACACCATATAGAAGAATAAAAGAAGAATGGACTCCCGTACTAGGGAAAATGGTTCTCTTTACAATGATATAGAACAATGTAGAAGAATAAAACAAACTAGACCATAACACCAACTATGACACAACCACCTAATGATGATCCTAGACCTCCCAAGCCTGCCTCTTCAACTCTTGGTAGATATACACTAGTACAATTTTTACAATGATGCATTTACAATGACTTAGTACAATGATACCTTTATAATGACTGTATCCAGTGTTGCCCACTTCAATACTTCTTCATGTGGTGAACTTCTTCTTGTTGTTTTGCACCTTGATTGATTCTATTGTCATGCTACCCTCTGTTACACCTTGCTTTGCTTTTCTGCCCTAGAAATTCTAGTCTTTTGCAGCCGTTGACAACACTTGATCTAGATTTTTCTTTCCTTCTAGGAGCTCGATATTGAATATAGTGTATCTTTGTTGTTTCGTATCCCCAATATGTGATTCTTGGTTTTGGATTATTCCTCTAAGTATTCTTTCAAATGCCACTGGTATGAACCAATTTGGATTCTTCAAGAGATATTTATGCCCAATCTCTCCAAATTACGTAATTATAGACTGGTTTAGTATAGTAAAATTGTACAACGTGCCACATGTCAATGTTTCTTCAGTCATATCTGAAATTGATACAGAGAAAACTTAAATCCGCGTAGTGTCTTTCGCATTTTACAGAACTCCAATCTGATACTCAAACAGAGATTTATGACAATTTTCCCAAGGTCACTTCTTTGAGATGAATTTCAGGAGCCTGCACAAACACTGACTTCCACAGATCATATCTACGAAACTGTTGCACACCTTGATCTGAAATTTTTACAAGAGCTTCCTTAGGATTTTGGCTTCGTCTCATAAAAATTTCAGCTTCTGAAACTTCGTATAAAAAAATTTAGAGCAAAAATTCCACGATGACCTATTTTAGGTAGCCAAATCCCTACGTGAGGAGGATATGAGGATCACAGTTTATATAAATGCTTAGGTTGAGAGGGGCTTCAATAAGTGAAAGTGGGAGGGATCTTAGGAGCTTAGAAATTATTAACTATTTACTTTTCAATGACCCATGCCACAACCCCATGGGGTTTTTCCCACTAACTGGGGTTACAAAATTCAAATATGATTATCTCTCAAACCATGAAGAATTACATGGCGTGCCATATATCAACAAAAACATCTAGACAAGTAGAAACCATAAAAATTATTCTTGACCCATAATATAGTAATTTTTTAGGTCAAAATTACCATGAAATGTCAGAGTAGCCCTTGGTACTGCTTGGGTTGACATCAATGAAAACCACTGATCAACAAGAAGGATAATCCTTCACCAGTTTGGATTCAGCACATTTGGTTACATAATCTGTTGAAATGATGATGTAGCATGCACAACTCTTTATTCCTGGAGGATTAATAGGGCCCACAAAATCAATAGCCCATTTCTCAAAATCTTACAGCACCATTTGTGGATTCAAGGGCATCTTTGTAATGTTCCAAAATTTTCATTAAGTTAATGGGAACATTAATTTTTCTTTCCTTTCTATAAAATGACTAAAATGGGTAAGGGAGCCCATGAAGAAGCATAATTAACACTCCAAATGTGCAAAGGGGTCACTTAAGTGGCTTATTGTTAATGTCCTAGTGTGAAAAGGGGAAAATATAAGAAGAATAGATCCAGTTTGACCAATTCAAATAACACTGCATGGAGGGAGTGAGTCACCTAGTGGGACAACACAGTTTTCATAGGAGGGATATTATTGGATGACAGAAACCCTAATGGGTGGGGTCCATGGCAAGGAAGCCTCCTCTTTGCATAAAAGGGCGAAGGAGAGCCATTGCTAATTATGTTGAAGAATTTGAATTTGCTCTGCTCTCTCCAGTTGTGCAACTGGGATAGCTTGTGCTGCTTAGCACAAGGGAGATTTATGTTTAGAAGTTTCCTCTCCTTCATTGGGAGGATTTCGAGGACCTATTCTTCATTCTCCTCACATCCAAGCTTGAGGCCAAGGTAACCATCTTCAACTACAATGTTTCCCAGCTTGGCAGAAACACTGAGTTGCTGGGGGTTGTAGTGAGGAATCATTATCACCGACTTCTAGAGCTAGTTTTGCAGAGGAGGAGCTCATTCTTCCTCTAGGAGATCAGCGAGGAAGATCCCAAAGCTTATTTGCAAATTTTGGAATCAGGCCATAGGTTTCATCTCATTCACAGTGTAGTCTCTTCTTCATACTACGTTATTTTCAGTGGGCACTTGGAGGAGGGGTTCACACTGTGGATTGGAGGGAGTAATCTTCAGTGAAGGGAGTAGCCTTTCACTTTGGCGATCAGTGGAGGAGGTTTCTACATTTTTTGTAGCATTCCCATCCTTCTCCCCTTTTGTATTGTATTTGAGCTTCTTCTGCTACCCAAAAACTCCAACATTTTGCTGTTTTGTGTATTTTGACCAATCCCTTGGAGGATTGTGGTAGTATTGTTTTCCGAGGTTCGGATATTTCCCCCCTCCTCAACTTATTTGAGCCTATAATTGCTATATCATTGTATTTATATCATTTTTCAGTCATTCCTAACTATAGACTGTGCAATCATAGTTGTTGCTAGGTTGTGTAGCTGTGTACTTTCATTGTTGCATGTACATTTGACTTGGGGCTGATTTGGCTTAACTTGAGAGGTCTTTCCTCAAGTTATTGTATATCTATTTGCTGCTACACATAATATAAAGGCTGTGCACTCTTCTTGCATTCTATGATGTATTATTTCATTGCTGCTAATTATTAAGGTTCATATATTGCTATAGATTCTCTCATTGAGCATTGCTTGAGACACTCAACGGTGGGAGATCTGAATAACCCACTTAGGGTTATTTCTTGGAGCTTATATTTTGTAAGTACAATGTATGAAGTATAAAAAAATGGATCTAAGTTCCCCTTTTGCATATTTTTGCACTAGAATCCTTATACAACATCCCCTTGGACCCTGTTGCAGCAATTCCTGTAGGAGGAATATTTCAAGTTCTATAGACAGAGTCTGTAGAGGGCCAAGTAGCCTCTGGATCTCATCCTTTATATAAGGTGAAATATCTAGTAAATTCCCCTATAGTCAATCTCTGGAATAGATTGTGATATTTCTAAAAAGGGAATATTATAGTGGTATCAGAGCTTCGAACTTGGCCCAGCCTGTGGAAGTTCGAATTGCAGAGATAGAAGAGATCAAGATGATGCAGAGGATGAGATTACTCTCATCAATTTTTAGATCCAACAAAGGCCTCTCCAAGGAGGTTGAGAAGACTGAAGAAAGAGAAAAGGAAGGACCATGCATTTCCTACTCTCACCACAGAGGAATAGAGCATGATAAACACTTGGAATTTGAAATTCTAAGTGAGTATATTACTAAGTACTGAGTAAATCCTAGAGCCTTCCAAGGGACTCTATATTTTCCACAATGTATTCAGCAGAAAGAAGAGAAAAGACCCCACAACTATGGGATGATGAGAGGCAATAGATTCCTATTGTCCACTTTCGATGGATCAATCACATGTGTAGCAGAGGTCTGGGTGTAGAAACTAGAGGCTTTATTCCTGCTACATCCTATAGTAGATAGAGAGGCTGTAGAAGTTGCAGCATTGCACCTTGATGGTGAAGCAAAGACTTGGTGGTTCAACCATTGGGACCATGCAAGGGTTTCTACTCTTCCTGATTTTTCTGAAAGATTGATCTGGAGATTTGGTCAAACGAGGGGGGAGCCCTCACCACCAGTTGAAGAGGCACATACCAGCGTTGTCATAGTGATGGAGAAGCAACCTTCATCTCCAGCGGTTGAGGCATCTAGCATTATTGAGGGAGAGACTCTTGCAGCAACACAATATTCTTCCGAAACTCTCCAAGGTATGCCTAAGTATTTATTTCTTGTGGACGATTGTATATCTATGCATGCTGATTGTCTAGAGGAGGGAACCTTCACTGCGCTATGCCATCACCTTTATACACCATTGATGTGTTGTGCACCACCATTGGGGTTGGGGTTTAAAAATTTTTTCATAGAAGAGATTACATTTCAATGTCCCATGAGATGCAAAGGCAAGAAACTGTTTTGGGAAGATGGTAGACCTCATTGGAGGGATCCCAAGATGCAGGATGAAGGAAGACATTCATTAGGAGTTGAGTGGATGTGGATGAGAGACAAGAGGATGGTGAGCCTTTTGCAGATTTATGATACAAGGCAGCAAGAGGAAATTCTGCGTTGGCTACTCTTGAGAGATTTTGGCTGGGATAAGACCTATTTTTTTTCATGGGGAGTGGAGAAGGAGGAGGAGTACTGGAAGGATGCTCACACCATGGGGCAGAGAGGAGCATGGGTGCACTATGATGAGATGGAATGATTTTTACCACTCATTATGTCACCATCACATATTTGGTATGGTGGGAGTATGGAGGAGCAACAAACATTCTTGTTGCTCAGATTATATTTAGATGTTGCAGGAGCAGGAGGAGGCACTACCATAGTGAAAAGTGGTTGCTCCTTGGCCTTAGATTCCCAAGAAGTACCTTCTTCATAGGAGAGACACTATATGTGCAGCAACATGATGAGTAGAGTCTTTGACAAGATCCATGTCAAAGAATTGAGCTTTGAGATGACAGTGGGCCTACTCCACAGGCCAGCAGTGATGTCACTTCAGAGTTGAGATTACTTGTTGGAGTGTTTCCAAAACCACTTAAAAAGTGATTTACCTTGGAGGCATGTAGAAGATGAGGTTGAGGGAGTAATTTATGGCAGCATTCCTTACTATATCTTGATCTTCTTGGCTTGGGTTCACAAGCACAAGGGGAGACACCTACATGTAGCATTTATGGATTCTCCTTTCATGCAGTCTTATGCATACTATTTGTCGATGGAGGAGTCCACTTGGGAGGGCATCCTAATGGATGTATATCAAAATATGGATAGATGCAGAGCCTGAGAGATGATGATATGGTTGGCACAACCACTTCCCTACTCTATTGCAGTAAGGGAGATTTTTCATTTGAGTCATTTCAGCTCAAATACCGGAGTACATGATGAGGGAGGTAACTATTTGCTTTATGTTTTGCACTCTCTTATATTTTTGAGTTGCATATCATATCAAGGAGGTCTTTTACTTCTTGCACATTATGTTTTGTTGTACTTATGGTCTATTGCAACAATTATGATGGCCATCCTATTGGTGGATTATGGGGGAGAGCCACAAGATTTTCGGTGTGCACCATTGGCACCAAGTTATGTTTTCATGATCTCATCTTGCAGGATGAATGTGGCAGAAAACAAGTGGCTGAAAGGACACTTGTTGCACTATATATTGTGGCAGGAAATGATAACCTGCATTGGTTCCATGTGTGGAGCTATGTTTCACCTCGTTGCTCTCACAGGTTTACGCTTCCATATTCTGCTAGTAGAACATTGGACATGGGAAGCATCATTGGGGAAGTGGCACAAGAGTTGAGTATTCCCATAGGGAGTATTGTTTCCCATACTTCTAACATTGCATGTTTCAGAAAACAAATGGGCCAGCCTTGATTTCCATGTTACACCATTTTCTTTCAAATGGGAGGAGCCATTTTGAGAGCTTGAGATTTTTGGGGAGGCACCCCATGGGTGTTGGATTTGATGAGATGGCTTGGGTCTCACTTGAGGATCATTATTTTTTAGCCATATATTAGCAGCAGCCCCATATGTATTATGAGGAGGGAGAGACACATTGGGAGGTTGTATCCTTTGGAGGGGAAGGCCTCCACACTTTTTGCAACACATGCTATAAGGGGAGTATGGAAGATGATATGGTCACCATGATAAGAAAGTTATTTTTCCATAAGGTGAACCATATGATTGATGGGATGCCATATGATGATGACTTCCAACTCATCACATATGAGATGATTTGGGCCAGCTTGATTTGCAGCGCTGAAGGAGAGATCCTTGGAGATCTAAACTTCATCTTGCCACTTGAGGGCAAAACTATTGCAACTTAAATCTAGCTTTCACTCCACACTTATCACAAGTGGAGAAGGGGACAACGTGGGGTAGGCTATAAAGCTTACCATGATCAGATTTTCAGCCCACCTATTCTACATGGACTCAAGGTGGAGGATGATTTCCCAGAGTTGCCTAGTTGGAAGGTGACTCATTTTGTGTGGTTGATTGCTAGGGGATGGAGGATACACATGGGGAGGATGTCTCCCAAGATATTTCAGACTCCATACCTTGGGAGGACCTCTAGACAACACTTTTCCACTCTCTTGAGCACCTCACTTTCTCATGATGATAGCTTGATAGATAATTTACATGCCGAGGAGAGGCATTGTGGGATATTTACTGATATGATAGCATCCTATTTCTTGGAGGAGACCATCATACATGGGTGCTGCATGAGAGGAGGAGAAGAATCATTCTACCCTTTCACTTGCTTGAGGACAAGAAATTTTTGGGAGGGGAGGACTGTAATGTTCCAAAATATTCATTAAGTTAATTGGAACATTAGTTTTTCTTTCCTTTTTATAAAATGAATAAAATGGGTAAGGGAGCCCATGAAGAAGAATAATAAACACTCCAAATGTGCAAAGGGGTCACTTAAGTGGCTTATTGTTCATCTCCTAGTATGAAAAGGGGAAAATATAAGAAGAATAGATCTAGTTTGACCAAGTCAAACAGTGCTGCATGGAGGGAGTGAGTCACCTAGTGGGACAACGCAGTTTTCATAGGAGGGATATTATTGGATGAGAGAAACCCTAATGGGTGGGGTCCATGGTAAGGAAGCCTCCTCTTGGCACAAAAGGGGGAGGGAGAGCGATTGTTGATTATGTTGAAGAATTTGAATTTTCTATGCTCTCTCCAGTTGTGCAGCTGGGATAGCTTGTGCTGCTTAGCACAAGGGAGATTTCTGTTTAGAAGTTTCCTCTCCTTCATTCGGAAGCTTTGGAGGACTTTTTCTTCATTCTCCTCACATCCAAGCTTGAGGCCAAGGTAACCGTCTTCAACTACAGTGTTTTCCAGCTTGGCAGAAACACTGAGTTGCTAGGGGTTGTAGTGAGGAATCATTATCACCCACTTCCGGAGCTAGTTCTAAAGAGGAGGAGCTCATTCTTCCTCTGGGAGATTAGTGAGGAAGATACCAGAGCTTATTTTCAGATTTTTGCATCATGCCATAGGTTTCATCTCATTCACAGCACAGTCTCTTCTTCCTACTACGTTATTTTTAGTGGGCACTTGCAGGGGGGGTTCACACTGTGGATTGGAGGGAGTAATCTTCAGTCAAGGGAGAAAATTTTCACTTTGGAGATCAGTGGAGGAGGTTTCTAGATTTGTTTCAGCATTCCCATCCTTCTCCCCTTTTGTATTGTATTTGAGTTGCTACTGCTACCCAGCAACTCCGACATTTTTCCATTTTGTGTATTTTGACCAATCCCTTGGAGGATTGTGGTAGTATTGTTTTCTGGGGTTGATATCTTGCCCCCCACAACTTATTTGAGCCTATCACTACTATATCATTGTATTTATATCAGTTTGCAGTCATTCCTCACTATACACTACGCAATCATAGTTTTTGCTGGGTTGTGTAGCTGTGTACTTTCATTGTTGCATGTACATTTGACTTGGGGCTGATTTGGCCTAACTTGAGAGGTCTTTCCTCAAGTTATTGTATATCTATTTTATGATACACATAATATAAATGCTATGCAATCTTCTTGCATTCTATGATGTATTATCTCACTGCTGCTAATTATTGAGGTTCATATATCGCTGTAGATTCTCTCATTGAGCATTTCTTAAGACACTCAGCGGTGGGAGATCTGAATTACCCACTTAGGGTTATTTCTTTGAGCTTATATTCTGGAAGTGCAATGTATGAAGTATAAAAAAAGGGATATAAGTTCCCATTTTACTTATTTTTTCACTAGCATCCTTATACAGTGTCCCCTTGGACCCTGTTGTAGAAATTCCTGTAGGAGGAATATTACAAGTTATTTTATAGAGTCTGTAGAGGGCCAGGTAGCCTCTAGATCTCATCATTTATATAAGGTGACATATCCATTAAATGCCCCTATAGTCAATCTCTGGAATAGATTGTGATATTTCTGAAAAGGGAATATTACAATCTCGTCTCTGCGTGAAGGTTTCCCCATCCTCTGAAAAACATCACATGTGTGAAAATGCACAAAGGAATCATTGTGTAGCATGGGCAAGCACAACCCAACGCACAAGATCTTTTGCGTAGTGGCCTTACCTGCATAATTACCACCGAAAAATCCTCCATGAGCTTCATTTAGAATTATGTGCCCTTCATACTCCAAGACATACCTTCACAAGACCTCATCCACACCTAATTTGTACAACTTTCCAGTAATAATGGTGAAGTCCACTGTGCGTGCCACATGTTATTTCTTATGTTGAACTGTATAATCCTCAGGCATGCAACCAGTAGTCAAAAACTAAATGATATCAATGAAATTCTCATCAAAATATTTTATCGAAAACAACTGCGTGTCTAGCAATCCATCTTCTATATTTGTTGGCTCTTCTCCTGATTCAATGTGTGACAGATGGTCTGGCCCAGTGTTTAGTCATCCTGGTTTTACTCTGATTTCAAAATCATATTCCTGAAATAAAAACAACCATCGACAAATCTTCCCCCCCAACACAGGCTTGTTTACTAGGTATTTCAAAGCAGAATGATTAGTGAAAATTTTAAAGTGACCTCCCAACATATAGTGTTAGAATTCATGTAGCGATATGCCACTGCGAGCCCTTCTCTTTTCGTGGTTAAGTAATTCTTCTCCACACTTGAGAGTTTCCAGCTGGCATAAACAATAGGATGATCAATTTCCTTCCCCTGGCTACGCTAGCACAACTTTGAGCACAATACAGGAGGCATCCATGTGTACATAAAATGCCTTGGACCAATTCAGGAAGACCAGGATGGGCACAGTGACCATCTTTTCCTTGAGAAACTCAAAAGTATTTTGTAAGTTTGCATCCCAGCAGAACGTTGCATCCTTCTTTTAACTACTTTTACATGGATTTACTTATGAGTGCATGTCCCTCAATAAAATTTATATAGTACCTAGTATGTTGCAATATTGAGTGCAACTGCTTAATATTCTCAGGTACATCCAAATTGACTATGACAACAATCTTGGTAGGATGCACCATCTATCCTTTCTGACAGACAATGTGTCCCATTAGTATTTCAAAGAGTACACAAAAAATACACTTCTTGAGGTTCAACGAGATCTAATACTTCCTACAAGTATCTATACTTAAGCACAGATTGGACATATGCTTCTTTAAAAACCCAAATACAGTCCAATCATCAAAATATACCTCAAAAAAGTTGTGTATAAATTCCTTGAAAGAAGCAAATACCATGCGCAATAAATGGAAAGAGTGTTCTTCAATCCAAATGGCATAATAATATATTGGAAAGATCCCCATTCAGTTGCGAAATTGGTCTTACTCCTATCTTTTGGTGCAATCCAGATCTGATGATATCCTAAAAACCCATCTGTAAATGAATATGCTTCTTAACCTCCAACATTATCCAAAATTTCGTCTAAGAATGGAGTAGTGAATGGATCATGCACACAAACATCATTTAGTTTTCTTAGATAAACACAGATTCTAATTTCTCCCTTGGTCTACTTATCTTGCACAACAATTGGGCTTACCCCCTCAGATTTTTCCACATGCTCAATGATGCTTGCTTCCACCATTTTTTCCAGCTCTTCTTGCACTTTATACTTATATCTGGGTTTCAACCTATATGGACATTGTTTTACAGGGTGTGCATCAGGATTAAATGTGATTTTAATCGCTCCCAAGTCCCAAATGATTCCTTTTAATTATGAAAACTTTATGGGGAACAAATCCTGATATTCTGTCAGCAACTCAACAACCTTGCCTACTGTATCATCATACCATAAGTCTCCAATATTTGCTAACTTAGGTCATTCTTTAGTTCCAATATTCACCTATCTTAATTTCAACGGCTTGGTGACATCCATCGAGGCGATTGAGGGCTTATCCATTGTGCCTTTCCCTTCAAATTCAGGAATCATGATATTCCTTGGATCATCATCATTTTCTTGTACTGTCAGGTTTCTGCAATTTACAATGGCATTCATCTGTGCGTCCCAAGCTAGTGGCACGCACTCAAGTGAAAACTTAGTGGAATCATAGATGACTTCTTGAATATTATGTAGAGCCTCACCAATTATTTCAAACCCACTATCAAATCTAAAGGTAAGAATAAAACTATCTACCAGCAGAGAGCACTCACGGGTGCCTCTAGGTAGCTCTCTTTCCAAGTACCATTCAGTTGGCACCTTTCCTAATGTATGAATAAACATATGGACCAATTCAGGTCTTAGTTCTACACCCCATACCTGATTCCACTTGGCCAGATGGTTGTGCGAATATTCTTTTCTAGAATATAAATCCTCCATTTTAAGTACTGGTCATTCAAACCACAACCTCATCATGTGTGCTCATTCTTCCCAATATCCCATATTCTCCTTATGTGTTTCTCACTATCTTGCTGGAGTAGTGCGCAAGCCAAAATCCAAAGCATGGAATCTTTGTTCTACATGTACAGACCTTTCCAGATCTCCTAGGAACATGTTTACATTAGTTGAGCCATCATAATGTGAGAAATCACGTACCTCCAATGTTATACAACGCAGAGTGAAAGTCACACGATTACAGCGTAGCGCAGACACCTCATGCAGCCAGTTCTGCCAATTCTCTAGTTCTTCATCAGAGTCTAAAAAGTAAGAACTATCCTTATCTCATTTAATATTCCCATCTACTGTTGGATTAATCGAGTCTTCCTCGCACAAAGTTAGCTTATACATTTGATCAATCATGTCCTCAACATGCACTAGTTCAGTATACCTTTTTCCTTCTATAAGATCTAGAGTAATGATTACCTTAACTCCATTGCTTTAAAATTCCATTCTCCTTCTCTTCATATTGATAACCCCATCCATGTAAATGGCCCAATCTAATCCTAGCAATGCACGATAGGGAGAAATATCATCTACAATTTGTATGACTTCAAAGTCTACCAAAACCTTAACATCTTTTATATTGACGACAACTTTTTACAATGTTCCCAAAGGAATGATCTTCTGCTGATTAGCCATGCATAGTTGGATAATAGAACATTCTAGCTTTGGCTCTCCCATGCACTACCAAGTTTGTTTAGGTAGAACATTAGCATCTGATCCCAAATCTGGAATCACTTGGTCCATTTCATAAGCACCACTCTGCGCAGTAATACACATCTCTCTACCCATTATTTTCTTTTTATTATAGTTTTTGTTGACTGCTCACTGTTCTACCATAGGATGTTCTTTTTTCTGCGTAATTATCTATCAATGCCTGCAAATTTTAACAACCTTCTTGTTGCGCAACAACTTTATGCATGCTTGTAGAAATGGTTTAATCTCTTCTTCTCCTCCTGCTTCCTTTAACGTTCTACCACTTGTTGAAGTATTTCCCTCTGCAAAGTCTTTCCTTGCTTCAATAAAGGTTTCTTTTGCGCATTGAATATTAAATCCTTCCTTATTTTCAAGTGCTTTTCGGATCCATACATCAATGTCAAGTTTCTTTCACTTATCTTCATTGGTAGCTACACCACTCCTGGTAACTAAATTCAAACAAGGATCTTCTTCCCAAGTTTCTTCGTGAACCATTTGAAGGTTTTGCGCTGGGGTCTTCTTTTCCTACATTTTATCAATTAAGATAGGACAATCTTCTATAACATGATCAAATTGTCTACAGTTACTGCAGGAATGTCGTGCTGTGTTCAGGCAGTCGCGTGCATAATGACCAACACCACCACAGTTATATCAAATCACTTGGCCTCTTCCTCGACCAGATGATCCACCTCCTTGGCCCCTTCCTCTACCTTGGAATCCTCCATGCCCAGAAGGAGATGCTAATGAGGTATGCTCAACCTGCATTTGGTATATCTCTGGTTTATCCAACATCATATCATAGGTACGAAAATTATGATCATCATGCCCTAATGACAAACATAACTTGAAAAATAGCTTATTTAAGTTAGGCTGATACTTTCCAATCCTTGGGCAAGAATCTGTGTCATGTAGTCCAGCAATTTGATATATAGTACACCATACAAGGTTCTTCAATGGACTAGGACCTCCAGCATTTAGATAGTTGTTGAAAATAGTACACTAGTCTTTATGATTCCCAGAAGCTTTAGATTTGATACACTGCACCTCTGCGCAGACCTCCTTGCCTTTGTCCTTGCGCATACTTTTAATTTCCAGATGAATTGCTTCCATAAGACTCTAAATATGTTTAGTTCCTAGTGCAATAGTTGTTGGGGTAGCTTCCAGTTTCATTGCAAATTCTACAGCATGAGCTTGTGTGGCAATATTTTGCTGACCTAATGGCTGGCACAGATGCGGGAGAAACATAACAATGAACCATTTCGTATGTTGCGTATCATCAATCACAAATCCATCATCTCTGATGGTGCACTTCAATATTTGATCAACCTCCCATATAGAATCATTAGGTTCTTGACAAATTTCCTTCATTTCTGTTACCACCTGCGAATATGACTTAGGTTTCTTAAATTTCTCTTTTAGGGCTGCTTTAGTTTCTTCCCAGGTAGCATTAGGGTTTTCTTGCACATACCTAATGTACCAGTCTAGTGCACGTTCTTGAAATGAAGTAACCAACTGTGCTTTTCAAATATCAATATTTTTCACTTGTTGAGCTTGCCATACAACCTCAGTTACAAACCAGAAGTGATCAGTGTCCTAATTTCCAATGCCTCTGAAATTAGGTAACTTCATGGATGCAACCATATCTAATTCAAGGGGAGGTGGAGGTGGAGGTGGAGATGGAGATGGAGATGGACTATGCAGTGGGGTAGGTGATCTGTGATGTGAGCTCATAAGTGGAGTGGATGGAGTGGGAAACAGATTCAAGGGATTTTTATATGACAAGCTTTCTTCTTCAGAGTTAGTTTCAGGTTCAGGTTCACTACCAGATCTAGGCTTCAGAGGGATATAAAGGACCTTTTTAGAGTCTTCGCGGTAAATTATTCCACTGCACGTAACTGAACCTCTTTGGTGCATTCAAGTAGTATGTTAGCACATACAACCCCATTCACATAATAGTATTTTCAGAAATAATTTCAATGAGTGCAAGAACTTACCTCTAGGGCCTTTGAAAAACCTTCTTTCTGCTTCAGAATATGATTCAAATTGGTCAACAGAAAATTCAGTCACAAATCTGCCTAGAAAGAGATTGATCCAATGATCTACTTCATGGGTGATCTTATTATCAAACATCTCTACTTGCTAGATCAATTCAGGAGTCCACTCGGTGACTAAATCATCCTTTATGCAGTGATGGAATTCATCTAAGTGCAACAACCACTCCTGTAGTTCCTGTGCAAAAGAAAAGAAGAAAATTTCATGCACTTCTGAATAAATATACTTCTGTACCCACAATTCGTCAGATATTTAGTGTTTTTATTCTCCTGCAGTGCAAATTCCAGGATCTTTCTATCCAACCAGCCTTGTAATCCATTGTGTGATAGATGCCAGAACATCAAATCTCCCTCAAAATTATGATCCTGGTCCTAGAAACAAAACCATTTGTTAGCTTGAGGGGTCCTGAACCAAGTTCAAATTTTATGGATAAACCAACAGACCCTCCAACTACTGGTCCTTTCGGTAATGATATTCTTGCACATACCAAAGTCTCACCCAAAGTAGTATGGGGGGTACTGGAATGTTAGGTCCCTATATTACTAGTGTAGTCCCTTATTGTTGTTAGCGTACCCCCCTTATTGTTATTTTTGTACCCCTGTAACCCCCATATTGTTATTATTGTGCCCTTACATTATTATTGTTAGGTCGGCTAGGATTATATTCTGACCCCATGGAATCCTAAATATAGAAAGAAGGTTTTTTCATTTGTATCATTGAATAATTGTTCATTTATATAATGTAAAATAGGTTTCCCCCTCAAAGTGGCTTAATTATAAGGTGTTAATCTCTCTTTCTTCTATTTTTGGAGCTGGTTTCATAACATTTGGTATCAGAACTTGGGATTCTAGGGTTTTGTTGCTCCAAACAGGTCATCGTGGAATTCTCACTATAACTATTTGTCTACAAAGGCTCAGAAGCTGAAATTTATATCACATGAAGCTGAAATATTGAGGAACATTGTGTGAAAATTTTAGATCTTGGTTCACAATATTTTCAGATATATGATCTGTGGAAGTTATGGTTTTTTCAGGCTCCCAAATTTCATCTAAACGAGGTGACATTGGTAAAATAGTCATAACTATCTCTCTAAGCATTGGATTGGAATTATGTAAAAAAGTGAATGAAAGTACACAAAATTTAGTTTCCTGTGTATCAATTTCAAAGCCTAAAGAGGAAACAATGACATGTGGCACACCATACAAGTTCACTCTACTGAACGAGTCCATAATTAGGTCATTGTGGGAGATTTGGCATAACATTGTCTTGAAGAATCCAAATCAGGTCAAACCCGTGGAATTCAAAATACAATTAAGAGGGCTACTACAATACCAAATTTTAGATATTGAAGATTCAAAATCACAAAGATACTCCAGTTTCAATATCGAGCTCCTTAAAAACAAGAAAAAGGTGTGTATTTTTTTTCAAATTGCATAAGTCTTGCTTGAAAAATCAGTTTGAAGTTATTCCAAGGGCATATTGAAGCATAGATATCAGTATTGGGTTCTAAAATGCCCCCTAAAAAGAACTCAACACAAATTAAGCCCTCAGAATAGTATACTATGACTCATGAATATGAAGAAGTACAACATGATATATGAAAATTACAAGAGAAAGCACACCAAATTTTTCTTTCACAAAGAACAACAATAAAATGAAATGGAAGTTTTGAAGAAAGGCATGTAATCTAATATGGACGATTTGAGGAAGGGCATGGAAGATAATATGGAAGGTTTGAAGAAAGGGATGGAAGCTATGATGGATGGTTTGAAAAATGGCATGGAAGACATGGAAGCTAAGATGGATGGTATAGAAGAAAAATTGAAAGACAACATGGAAGACATGAAGAATGATTTTAAAGAAGACATGGAAGGTTTGAAAATTTTGATACAAGAAATGTTTCCTAATGGTGAAAAGATAGTAGAGGAAACTCATCATGAGAACAAAATAAATGTTAATCAGGATTTCATAAACTCTAATGTTGGATTGAAGAGCCACCATATTCCAAAGATCGATATGAGGAAGTTTGATGGCGAGGATCCCATAACATGGATACTACAGATGGATAAATATTTTGATCTCAATAATGTGAAAAACACACAGATGGTATGCATTTCAACTTTATATTTATAACAAAATACATTTGTATGGTATCGATGGCTTTTATCCTGTAAAAAAATTGTCACTTGGTCAATTTTTACGGAGGAAATGATAGCACATTATGAGGATAAAAACAACAACACCTTCTTTAGCCAATTGATAAATCTCAAACAAAAGGGTTCAATGGTGGAGCACATTGAGGACTTTCAAAAATTGAATATAAGGGTAAATAATATTCCAGAGGAACATAGGATTGATGTCTTCATAGGGACTTTAAATGATAACATCCCACATGAGGTTCGTGTTTCAGAACTTGATTCATTGGAGAAAACATTCAGGTTGGAAAGAAAAATTGAATGTAAAATTATGGTGACAAGAAAGCCTAACACTCACATCTATAAATATGGAAGTGTTTCTACTCCTAGACTTCCACAACCTACAAGGTTGACAGCACAACAATTGGAAAAAAAAATATCAAAAGCGCTTTTCTACAATTGTGATAGAAAATACACTAAAGGTCATAAGTGTGTTGAGAAGAAATTATTTTACATAGATTGTGAAGAGGAGGAAGAAAATTAGCAATAAACTTCAAAAGAAGAGGATATACACTAGGAACCAACCCTAGAGAAAGAAGAATGATTCCGACCATATTGTGTAATGCATTAGCAAGAATTACCACTCCTCAAACTCTCAATATAGAATGACATATCAAGAAGAAAAGGATAATCGTGTTGATTTATTCGGTAGTACCCATGATTTAATTCACTGTAAGGTAGCCAAGGAATTGAATTTCTTTCTATACCCAGCACTAGAATGTCAAGTGATGGTTGCAAATGGAGGAAATATAAATTTCTCCAGAAATGGGCATAATATCAAGCTAACGATGGGGGAATATGTATTGAATAGTCCAATACTTTCCATTCCAATGGGAGGCGTTGATGTTGTACTAGGAGTACAATGGTTGCAATATTTGGGGATGATAGCCTTTAATTTTCAAGAACATTTCTTGAAAAAAAAATTCAGAAGGAAAGGAAGTTGTATTACGGGGTATCGCAGGGAAGCCAAGAAAGATAATAAGCTCTAATGTCATGAAAAAAAATCTGAAGAAAGAACAACAAGGAATAATTTGACAATTATGCTCACTAGAAGTTCCAACATCAAAATCATATATTTATCCATATCTCCAAAAAAATTTGGACAATCATTCCAAGGCATTTGAAACTCCCAAAGGACTCCCACCTATTCGTGGTCAAAATCATGCTATTCATTTGATTCTAGGAAGTGTTACTCAAAACATCAGGCCTTACAGATATCCTCAAGTCCAAAAGAGAGAAATTGAACGTATGATTGCAAAAATGTTAGAGGCTGGTATAATTCAACCTTGTGAAAGTTCTTTCTCTTCTCCAATAGTATTGGTTCACAAGAAGCATGGATCATGGCACATGTGTCCGGATTATAGGGAGCTCAATAAGATCACTATTAAAGATAAATTGCCCATTCCTGTGAGTGATGAATTATTGGATGAATTACATGGAGCAATTTATTTTACCAATTTGGATCTTCGTTTAGCATATCATCAAATTAGAATGAAGACTGAACAGATTCCGAATAAAACATTTCGAACTCATGAAGGTCATTATGAATTTTCGGTAATGCCTTTTGGCCTTACCAATGAACCTTCTACATTTCAAGTGTTGATGAATTTCATTTTCAAACCTTTCCTTATAAAATTTGTGTTAGTATTTTTTGATGATATACTAATATACACCAGGTCTTGGAAGGATCATGTTCAACATGTTGACAGGGTGCTCATACAATTGGAAGAGAAACAATTATATGCAAAATCCTCCAAATATTTCGTTGGAGTACAAGAGGTGGAATATCTAAGTCATATTATATCTCATGAGGGTGTTAAGGTAGACCCTAACAAAATTAAAACCATTAAGGAATGGAAAGTCCCCACAACCATAAATAATTTGCAAGGATTTCTCAGGTTAACAGGGTATTATCGCAATTTTCTTAAGAATTATGGGAGAATAGCAGCACCTTTAACAACATTATTGAAGAAAGATGCATTTTCATGGACTCCTGAAGCAAATAAGGCCTTTGAGCATCTTAAAGAGGCAATATTCCTAGCACTGGTCTTAGCTATGCCAAGCTTCACAAAAACCTTTATTGTGGAATGTGATTTTTTAGGAAATGGAATTGGTGTGGTTTTAATGCAAGAAGGAAGACCCATTGCTTTTGAAAGTCATCCAATCAAAGGAAATTATTTACAGAAAGATATTTATGAGAAGAAATTGTTCTCAATACTACATGCGCTAAACAAATGGGGACCTTACCTAATGGGAAGACACTTCAAGGTAAAAAATGATCATGATAGTCTTAAATAATTTTTGGAAAAAAGACTATCTTTATAAGAGAAAAAAAAATGGGTCACAAAGATGTTGGGTTATGAATTTGAAATAATCTACAAACAAGGGAAGCTAAATGTTGTTGCAGATGCACTCTCAAGAAAGGATGAAGAGGTGGAAGAATTGCTATGTGTCATTTCTATTATCCAACTAGATTGGATAACCAAAGCAAGGGATGAATGGAAGAAGGACGAAGAAGTGTGGACACTCGTTCAAACTTTGCAGCAAGATTCTAGTACATCTGATACACTTTGATGGAAAAATGATTCCTTATGGTACAAATATCGCTGATATATTTGTAAGAATTCCCAACTAAAACAAAAAAATCTTTTGGAGTTGCACACATCTCCTTTAGGAGGACACTCTTGATTTTTAAAAACTTACCACAGGGTGAAGAAATATTTTTTTTGGGATGGCCTTAAATCTGATATTCAAAATTTTGTGGTGGAATGTTTAGTTTGCCATCAAAATAAATTTGAGACAATTAATACCTCGAGTATTCTACAACCTTTATCCTTTCCAAGTCAACGTTGGGAGGAGACTTCAATGGATTTTATCACAGGTTTACCTAAGTCTGAAGGAAAGAGTGTCATCATGGTTGTAGTTGATAGAATTTCCAAGTCTACATAAATTCATTTAAAGCAAGTATAGTTGATACTGCATTTATGGAAACAATTCAAAAGTTGCATGGAAACCGAAAGATTATTGTAAGAGACAGAGATCCCATTTTTACTGGAATTTTTTGGACGGAATTATTTTCTTGTTTGGCTACTCAACTAGCTCATAAATCATCTTATCATCCTCAATCCAATGGGAAAACTGAGATAGTGAATTTTTTTTTGGAAGGATATCATCTTTGTTTTGAATATGATAAACAAACACAATGGGTCAAGTGGTTACCTCTAGCTGAATGGTGGTATAACACTTCCTTCCATAATGCAGCAAAAATGACCCCATTTATGGCACTTTATGGAGATCATCCACCATCCATCACATCATATTTAAGAGAAAATTCAAAGTTTCAAGTAGTGGAAGATCACATCGAGAATCAAAAAAATTTTCTCTGACTCTTAAAGGATAACCTAAATTTGGCACAAAATCGAATGAAACAACAGGCATATCAACATTGTAGTGAGAGAAGTTTTGATGTAGGAGACTAGGTATTTTTACGGCTACAACCATACAAACAAATGTCCCTCAAGCAATATAAGAAAGAGAATAAATTATTGCCAAAGTACTATGGTCCTTAGAAGGTATTGCAAAATATTGGTACTATGACATACAAATTGGAGCTTCCTTCTTCTTCTCGAGTGCATCCAGTTTTCCAAGTTTCATGATTAAAGAAGGTTATAGGTGACAAAATTCAAGTTCAACCAATATTTCCAGAACATGACGAGGAAGAAAAAATCATATTGGAACCTAAAGTAGTCACATAAACAAGAAATTGACAGCTAAGAAATCGATCAATTTCGGAGCATCTCATCAAGTGGAAGAAATTACACACTGAAGATTCAACAAGGGAATATGAGAATTTTATATATAAGCATATAGCACTACTCAAGCGTTGAGGAAAACACTTTTTTTAAGGGGAGGGGCATGTTAGGTCCCTATATAACTATTGTAGTCCCTTATTGTTATTTTTGTACCCCTCTAACCCCCATATTGTTATTATTTTTCCCTTACATTATTATTGTTAGGTCGGCTAGGATTATATTGTGAGCCCATGGACTCCTATATGTAGAAATGAGGTTTTGTGATTTGTATCATCCAATAATTGTTCATTTATGTAATGTAAAGGAGGTTTCCCCCTCAAAGAGGATTTATTATAAGGTGTTGATCTCTATTTTCTTCTATTTCTAGAGTGGGTTTCATAACATGGAACCAAGTTTCCACACCCTGAGAGAGAATTTAATGAAGTGGTCCTCAGCAAACCCTAAGTGAACTTACACAGATGCGTGCAGTAGTTTATAACATACACAGAGAGAATGCAAAATTATCAACAGAATAAAACAGAAATACTGTTCACTTTAGCGTAGATAATAGATAAGGACTATATCTAGATCTTAATCAATGTAAGCACTTAACAGATCTATTAATCATCAATAATCATGCATAAACATATCAAAAAAAATTGTGTATTCATCAATAAGTAAACATATATTGTGATCTCATCATAGCATAAAAAATAAGTATAGACACATAACACAGAGAGCTTCGCCAAAAATGTACTTTCTATTATCTTTCAGATTTGTCAATACATCAACCGTCTTTCCAAAACCCTTACAAACCCTTCCACGCACACAGGCAATGGAGTCCGCACACAGCCAAGACTAGGTCTCTGCACACACAACCAATAGGAGCCTTTCACCCAACCCAAAAACCCTTATAGATGCAATTACTATCAGAGTATCAATACGTCATCAAACTACTTAGAACTACTTAGCTTAGATATACTCTATCTATTTATAATATGCATAGCGTGCAAATACTATGGTATCAAACCATGGTTTGAGGCCCACAATTTATATTTAAGCTTAATTACATCCAAAATTGGGGGAAAATCCCTTTGAATTCATTTGCGCAGTGCGCACATACAAACATACAAAAAATATCTTTGGAACCTGTGCCTCAGGGGATCCCGCTCCAACATTTACATACCGTACGGTCCACATGTTGGATATGTGGTGTTGTGTGCATATGGTGATGTGTGCATGTTGTATATGCTATGTAAATGTTCTATATGGAGTGCTATGTACATATGGTATTTTGTACGTGTTGTACATATGGTGTTATGTACATATGGTGTTGTGTGCATGATTTTACATGTGGTGTTTTGTACATGTTCTGCATGTGGTGCTGTGTGCATGTGGTATCATGTACATGTTGTGCATGTGGCATGATGTACATGTCATACATGTGGTGATGTGTACATGAGGTATTGTGTACACAATGTACAGGTGGTGTGGTGTACATTTGGCATTTTGTACACATTGTGTAGGTGGTGTCGTGTACATGTGATGTTGTGCACACGTTGTGTAGGTAGTATTGTGTACATGTGGTACTTTTTACATGTTGTGCATATGGTACTAGTATACATGTGGTATTGTGTGCATGATGTATTTGTTGCATTGCGAGCATGTAGTACTATGTATGTGCATTGTGTAGTTGTGGTATCGTGACATGTGTATTCATTGTGTTGTGCTCTGTATATGTATATGTATTGTGTTGTATTGTACACCGGTTGTAGGTGTGTGTTTCATATGTCGGTGTGGGTGCATGTATTGTATGGTGTTTTATGTCGTATGTGGGTGTATGTGTTGTGATTTACACTATGTGTATGTGTACATGATTGAAGAGAAGAAAGGGAACTGGGTGTTTTCTAGGTGTGGCAACTGATTTGGTGTGTGCACAAAAGAACAAAGGCAGAAGTAAGGATCGATGAAGGATAAGTATCAGTATTTTATTTCAACTTTATTATGCATGTGATCTATGATTCTAACATATGATGGCTACATGTGATTTATGATTATGCTTTATGATGATTTCATGTGATTCATGATTTTGATTATGATAGTTACACTTTGAGTTAACCACATGTGACATGTTTTTTCATGATGATTTAGTCAAATATTTGATTTGACTTGTTGTGATGAGAAGTGTAACTATTTTCTTGGTACATGAAAGCATGTAATGCCAATTTGGGATGGTTGAAACTGACTGTAGGAACTAATACCATAAAAAAAAGGAATTGGAACATGCAATAGTATGCTAGTAAAGCACTTCAGGAGCAGGTCCAATGTGGGACACTGCAATATCCCCAAATGGGAGCAATCAGTAATACCTGCTAGAATAACGCACTTTTCAGAAGTATGTGCACTGAAATGAGTTTGCAACCCTTGGATCCCTTGGATTTGGAGATCTAGCATCTAAATCCAAAAGGGGAGCAAAAAAAAATCAAACTAGGTGAGGCAAATAGACCTACCACACCTAGTATAGCTGAAAAACACCCAAGAATGGGGTACAACAATATGCAACAATACTGCAGGAAAATAACGCAATTTTTGAGAGCATGAGCAGGAGAACAATAAGAGGGATCAACTTTCATATATACAATAATCAATCAGATCCACAATGAGGTCCTTATAGCATACAACAGAATGTAGAAGACAAGAATAGAAGAAATTCCTCAAGAAAGAGGGCTACAACACATGTATTGATTGCAAAATAGCTTGAGAGTGTTATTTATAAGAGGTTGAAAAATTTGTATATTACACTCTAGATCTAGAGCAGATCTGTGTACAAAATATCAGATCTATTTCAGATATGTACACTAGAAAGGCTCCTTTACAAGATCCCCCTTGGGGTTTTGATCAAAACATGCAACACAGAGAGTATATCTGAGATCTAAAGTAGGAGATCTGCAATAGTATTTAGAAATTTCTAAAGATGAATACAATAGAAGCAGATCAGATCTATACAGAACATAGATCAGAAATCTAATCCATGGATCACCATAGTGAAGGGAAAAACCCCAACACCATAGATCTCTCCTCAAAAAGTGTGTCAAAACACCTTGCAACTTCCTTCTTGCAAATAACGCGGTCTTGGAAAGAAATCTGCATTGTAGGTTGAAGCACTGGGTTGGCCTGATGCCAAGATCTGAAATTGTAGCTCCAAAGGTTCAGAACTCTCTTGCCAAAGGGATAGAAGGCTTTCGCAGTGAAAAGAGGCCCTGGAATGGCCTAGATCTGAGCAGATCTAGCCTCCACTTACTGCAGCTTACAAGGAAGATGAGCTTGGCCAAACGCCTGATAGTGGATGAGACAGAAAGACTATTCCAAGAGCTCCTCAATGGAAGAGGTGGGATTCTCGAATAGGAACACCCTAGTGCTAAACAACACTATCCTCAGCTAAACAGTAGAGAATGATATATGTCTAAACATAAAATATATTCAGAAATATACACAATCAAAAACCTTCTTCTACTGTCCTCATCTTCCTATTATAGACTAAAAGTATTCTCAAACCCTAAACCATCTTAATGATTTAGCTGCATTCACACGAGAAGCCTCCAACTCAAAATACGCTGTGACTCTAGGAGATTCATTGTATCTAGACAAGGTTGTTGATTTTGTCATGGTTGACTTGGTCAAGTGCTCCAGTCTCTTTCACACCTAAGTGTGCTTATGTAAATAGCCAAAATTTTCCCATGTTCACATGTGGCATTGATTTATTTTGCTGATTAGGAGTTTTATTGATCCTCCTTTACATTTTTATTCATGAAAAAAAATATTGAGACGAAAATTGTATATTCCCATTAGCTTGGGCTAATTGGGAATATTACAGTCCTCCCCTAGAAAATGTTACTTTTCCTCAAGAAACTGATAGGGTGAGTGCTGCAACACTTCTCCTTCTTCATTGGTGACACCATCAAAGACCAAGCTCTCATGAGATGTATAAAATCCATCCCACAAGGAATCAAGAACTCAACAGAAACAAACATGGTAGGTCCAATACTCTCTCTAAAGCATGTATCATAAGGTACATAGAGATTTTCCATCCCATGTGGTACACACAAACTTCCCATCCTCCCTCCCTACAATCCCATGAAAAGTACAACTAGATCATCCAAGTATGGAATAATTATTACATATACACAAACAGAAATTTGAGCATGAGGAGGTGGGTCATAGTCCCACATATGGTGCCAGTGCAGTGCATCTCCTACCTGCATCAAATCAAGATATGGTAAGTGGTTTCCCCACCACTTACTTGCTGCACAAGTTACCTCACCATGGCTGAAAATGTGAGATATGTTTGGTGCCTTTGGGAAGCACCCATCATGAAAAAGAATCTCCCTTTGCACAGTAAGGGAGTGGCCAATTTAAGAAATTTCAGTGGCCCAATTTTTGCCATGAGATTTACATGATGAAAAACTCCTCTTGGGAGTCATGGCCTGCAAAAAAATGGTGAAATAATGTGTCAAATCAGAAAATTAAGCTTGCATTACATGATCAGATTTTTCACCATCAATGTTTCTTCTAGACATGGAATTGTGCATAAATTTTTCTCCCTTTTCAAGAGAAGAAAGAAATGACTGAAATGACTCTTACATAGATTCCTTTGGCTACCCCAACTCCACATAGCTCTCGCATTCTAGAAAATTCTGATGCAGCTCTCCTCCAAAGCGTTCCCATTCAAATCATCTCATGATAGTGTTATAGATCTTCATAGAATAGGTAGGGTTGAAACAGAACTCTTAGAAGGCCCTTTATAGCATCCTCTCCTTAAGCTTGGAGGCTCTAGGTAAGAATATCCTATCATGATGATAGATGAATCCCTCATGGAATAGATACCCCTCCTCATGCAGCTGGTCATCAAGCATCATACAAGTGTGGAGATCTTTGGAATAATCCACCAACAACTAGGATTTCCAATATAGATCTACACTCCCCAATAAAGATAGCACTGATGATGCATCAATAGGAATGCCTGCCATGTTGCTGATTTCTTCTTTGAAATTTCTTATTCCAAAGGTACAAGTAAGAAGGACATACCCTCCCTTCTTCTCATACAACAACACAGAATCATAAATGAAGGAGGGTGGGGATTATGAGAGAGGAAAATATCCCTCCTTCTTATGTTTTCCCAAGCCTTCCAATGCTATAGTTGTGTCTTCTAATGCTCCCATTACACCTGGATCTGATTTTGGAGCATCAAGTAGTGAGATATCTCTCACCAAAACTGAATCAGGTGGCCTCCCAGGTGGTTTTCCACTAGATAAGAGTGCCCCTTGCAGAAATCTCATGAACATGAGAGAAGAGACAGTGAGGTCCTTGCTTCCACTATGCAAATCCATCTCTTTTTTTGTGTGGAAGTGTTGTTTGAAGGGTAAGTATGCATGCTTTTGATTACTTGAAGTGCAACACTCTTCTTGTCCACCCATTCCATCTGTAAAGCCTCCCAATCAGTGGTGACTTTCCCTAATGTAATCAACCATTGAACACCCAAAATGACATTGGTGTCTAGTATGTCAAATACAAAGAGTGATCCACCAAAGTGTAGGATCCCATGGTGACTGAAAGTGATGGAATTTAATGCATGCATTGCATTGTTATATCTCCTAGGACAAAAACAAAGAATCCCTCAAAAGTATCAGTGGGTATTGCCCTCCTTTGCACAAGATGGGCATCAATGAAATTGTGGGTAGCCCCACTGTAAATCAATATAGAAACCCTCTGATTCATGATTTACTCTTGAAATCTTAAGGTCAAGTACTTAGGTACTCCCCGCAAGGATGAAAGAGTTCCTACAACAAGATCAAATGCTCCATTCTCATCTCCTGAAGGTGTTGGATCTCCTCCAACGTTTTCAGTGTTGTGAGCCCTCATTGGCTTATCATATTCATCTTCTTCAAGATATGAGAAGACCTCTATGTAATGTGTTTTACTAGTACCATATCTATGTCCAAGTGCCCATGGTTCTTGGCAAGTTAAGCATATATTCCTCCTCCTTAGATCTTTCTCGACTTCACTGTCAAGAGGCTTCTTGTATGAGCTCTCCTTGGAAGGAGAAGCTTTTTCTTCCTTTCCTTTAGAAGGGAAAGAGGGATTATTCTAAAAGTTTGCCTTTGCTTTTGGCAAGGCATCTTGAAGGTCTATAGCCCTCTCAATGGCATCATGTAAGGTAATGGGCTTGGTATATTTAACCAACCCATGTAGAGGTTCATCCAAGCCATCGATGAACATGTACACCCCCCTTGCTGCAGATAGACCAGGAACCATAACAGATAATCTCAAAAATTCAGAGATATAAGACTCTTCATTACCTGACTGCTTAAAATTTTCAAGGCTCATGAAAGGTGCTTCTAGATCCTTTTTTTCAAACCTCTCCACCAGCCTTCTAGTAAAATCAAAATAGGCATTCACATTGGCATGGCCTAATGTAGACAACCCATGGAACCACCAGTTGTGTGCTTCACCTTCAAAGTGCAGCGCTGCAATATTGATAGATTCCATCTCAGGGAATTTGTTCAATTGAAAGTAGATATCTAGCTTTTCTACTCATGCTTTGGCAGAACTAGCGGATTACCCCTCAAACTTGGGTAAAAATAATCTTCCCATAGAGTGATGTCGATCATGATTATGTGTGAATCCAACATCTCTATATGGATGCCTTGGTCTTATCTTCTCCTTGAGGTAAAAAAACTCTTGAAAACTCAAGTGGTCCTTGAATCTCTGATTCTGAGACTCATATTCTTCAAAGTAGTCTTCAAGGGATGCTTGCTCTTGAGGCCCTTCATTATCCACAGTCAAGAAAGTAGGCATAGTAGAGCGTTGTGGAGCTTGTGCCTGGTTCACTGGTTGATCATTCCAGTGGTGAGACATACCAAATATTTCTCCAGGATGAAATGTCCTAGGAGATTCCTTGATATTGTCCATTCTCATATCTTTGATCTCTCTAGCAAGATCTTGCAAGGCTTTCAAAAGGGTTTTTGCAAACTCCTTCCCATCTTCATCACTTCCAGATTCAGGGGATTTTCGCTTGTCTTTATCATCATTGGTGTAATCAAACTTCTTCTGTCTTCTTCTCAAGTACCTCTTCTCTCTGCAATTGAGGTTCCCCTCTTCTTTTGAAGACATCTTAGCTCTTCAAGAAAGAAAAACAAAGGCTGTGCCAAGATGGTTGCTCCGATACCACTGTAATATCCCCAAATGGGAGCACTCAACAATACCTGCTGGAATAACGCACTTTTCAAAAGCATGTGCACTGAATTGAGTTTGCAGCCCTTGGATCCCTTATATCTGGAGATCTAGCATCTGAATCCAAAAGGGGAGCAAAAAAAAACAAACTAGGTGAGGTAAACAAACCTCCCACACCTAGTATAGCTGAAAAACACCCAAGAATGGGGCTGCAGCAATATGCAATAATACTATAGGAAAATAACGTTGTTTTTGAGAGAATGAGCAGGAGACCAATAAGAGGGATCAAATTTCATATATACAAAAATAAATCAGATCCATAATTAGTCCCTTACAGTATACAAAAGAACGTAGAAGACAAGAATAGAATAAATTCCTCAAGAAAGAGGGTTTAAACACATGTATTGACTACAAAATAGCTTGATAGCATTATTTATAAGAGACTACAGCAGTTGTATATTACACTTCAGATCTAGAGCATATCTATGTACAAAATATCAGATCTATTTCAGATCTGTACAATAGAAAGGCTCATTTACAAGATCCCCTTGGGGTTTTCATCAAAACATGCAACATAGAGAGTAGATTTGAGATCTAAAGTAGCAGATTTGCAGTAGTATTCAGGAATTTCTGAAGATGAATAAAATAGAATAAGATCAGATTTGTACATAACATGGATCAAAAATCTAATCCATGGATCACCATAGTGAAGGGCATAACCCAAGCACTAGAGATCTCTCCTCAAAAAGTGTGTCAAAACATCCTGCAACTTTCTTCTTGCAAATAATGTAGTCCTGGAAGGAAAAATGTGCTGTAGGTTGAAGCACTAGGCTGGTCTGATGCTAAGATCTGAAATTATAGCTCCAAAGGTTCAGAACTCTCTTGCCAAAGGGATAGAAGGCTTTTACAGTGAAAAGAGGCCCTGGAATGGCCTAGATCTAAGCAGATCTAGCCTCCACTTGCTACAACTTACAAGGACAACTAAACCCTCAATAGGATCTATGTTGTAGTTGGAAGATGAGCTTGGCCAAATGCCTGATAGTGGATGAGATCAGAAAGACTCTTCCAAGAGCTCCTCAGTGGAAGATGTGGGATTCCCAAACAGGAGTACCCTAGTGCTAAACAACACTATCCTCAGCTAAACAGTAGAGATGATATATGTCTAAACAGAAAATATATTCAGAAATATACACAATCAACAACCTTATTCTTCTATCCTCCTCTTCCTCTTATAGGATGAAAGTCTTTTCAAACCCTAAACCATCTCAATGATTTAGCTGCATTCACATGAGAAGCCTCCAACTAAAACTGCGCTATGCCTCTAGGAGATTCACTGTATCTAGACAATTTTGTTTATTTGGTCTTGGTTGACTTGGTCAAGTGCTCCAATCTCTTTCACACCTAAGTTTGCTTATGTAAATAGCCCATATTTGTCCATTTTCACGTGTGGTATTGATTTATTTTGCTGATTACGAGCTTTATTAATCCTCCTTTACATTTTTATTCATGAAACAAAATACTGAGACAAAAATTGTATATTCCCATTAGCTTGGGCTAATTTGGAATATTACAGACATTGGTACCCAATAGTGTCCATTGATTTCCATGAGCATGTTATGACTGGTATGATGGTTTTGAGGCATGTATATGCCTTGTTTTTTGTATCTTCTGATGTGAGGAAGCCTTGCCAAGGGATCGACTATCTGAGATGGGGGTCTCAACAAAAATTGGAAGGTGTGTGACTACATGGAAGGGGGTTACCATATTTCTTGAGGAACTACGTAGCAGAGAAGGGAAGGTTAGGTATATATTTGTTTTGGTCATTATCTAGATGGAATCAAATTCACATTGGGAGTGTGTGCTGGAATACTGATCCGGAAACTATTCACTGAGAGGAGAAGTGGTGCAGGATTGTAACACTATACATTGGATGTAGCTTTGACTCTGAAACTAGATTCAGGACTTCCTGGGAAGGAGTTGAATCCTAGTACTACTTTTGAGGGTGGAGGTGTGAGTCTCTGGATTCCCTTGTTGATTGATATGGGCATCATATCCTTTTATTTTTTGGTTGAGAAAATGTGTATACATGTATATGTGTATATTATTGTAAATACTGTATCGATTTTATTTTTAAAGCTCCATAGATAGTATGGTTATTTTTTTGGTTGAAGCATGGATGAAGAAAATCTGGAAGTTATTGTAAATACCATAATGAGCTGTGTTATAAATCTCCAGTGAATAATATGATTTTCATGTTTTCAGCGGGATGATATTGTAAATACTGCAATGAGCTATGTTATAAATATCCATGGGTAGTATTTTTTTCTTTCAGCAGTCTTGTTGGTTATAGGTGTCATTGAAAACCAAGGACAGTGTTCCCCCAAGGGGGAGGGTTCTGTAACATCCTTGGTGAAAATTCATGTAAAAAATATATATAACACCACAGTGATGGGACACATATTCCAGGTTGAATGTTGGACAAAAATATACTAGTGCGGGTGTTCACATGGTTTATTATGGCTATGGAAATTAGAAAAAGGAAATGGCTAAGGCATTAAAGAGGAAAAATGTATTTTTGGAAAATTTATTTATGAAAATAATGTAAATTAGGAGAAAATGGAGGTGAAAGGTCACAAGTTGCATGTGAGGAGGAAAATGAAGGAAAAATAAAATAAATTGAAGAAATTAAAGGTCTCATAATAAAAAGGCTTCTGAGGATTAGTAGAAAGATTTTTCTCACACTTATGGCACTCATTTTTTTTTTCTCTCTCTCTCTCTCATACTCTTGGATACTTAGAGTTTTCTTGGATCACTCTTGGAGAGTGTGGAATACTTGTATATTTGGAGCAATAAGGAAAAATAAGAGCAAGAAAGTGGAATAGGATAGGACATCGGGATCATCGACTACAGCTGGATTGCCTTGCAAATATTGAGTTGCATGTATGTTTTCCTCACTAGTTTTGACACGCATGGTGTCTGCATGTGGATTCTTAGTCATGATCTATAATTGGCATGGAGGGTTCCCTAGATTAAAAATGGATTTCCTAGCCTTTCCTTTTCCTGGATAGCCATGGTGTTGTGGGTACAATTTCGTTGTTTGTTTTCTGGTTGCTTCTCATGTTCTTTTAGCTCTTGGTTTAGTTATTAGTTTTTGGAAGCCTTGGTTGGGAAAATGCTATGGAAGCCTGATATAAATTTGTGGGTTGAGTTACTAGTCCTCAAAGCCTCGGTTGGGAAAATTCTCTGGAAGTCCTAGGTGGGTTGAATTACTAGTCCTAGTATCCCTGGTTGGAAAAACACTCTGGAAGCCCTGTAGAAGCTGGGGTTGAGTTACTAGTCCTGGAAGCCCTGGCTGGAACAAAAAATCTGGAGCCCTTGAAAAACTTGGGTAGAGACCAATCCATGATGGTTGTGATATCCGACCGTGGGGTGGAATCACTGGTTGAGGGTTGAGGTGGTTTGGCCTCTTAAAGCCCCATATTGGTTTTTATTGATGTGTTTGATGAGATCCCACATTCATGCTTGGAATATGGAACTAGGGTGAATGGATGAAGAGAGATTTTGCTCAGCCCTGTCTATGGTCAGGTGGAACGTGGAAGTCCCAAACCTGGTTGCATTTTTCTTATGGAAATAAGAGCTCTTTTCTTCTTTTATTGATGGGTAAATATTCTTCTTATTGTGTGGATTCTATGGATGATGTATCCTTGATATTTATATTGTTATTATGATGGTTATAAATATTTGTTATGACAATGACGATGTATGTATCTCCTCATGTTTTTACTTGTAAATGAATGAACAATGTATCTATGGTCAAATAGACAATAATGCAACTAACGATATAAGGGAACAATTCTTCTTAGGGATTATGAGATAAGTATGAGACCCAATTGCTCATATATGTTGTTTACAACTGCAGCTTTCATATTTGTGACATGTTTTACAAAATTTCAGTCCCAGTTTGGGATGGTCAGGCTTAGTCCTGGAGTTAGCTTTTGGTTTAGTATCCTTTTCATCACGTGTTTAATGGATTCAAAAAGTTACAACAAGTTCTGGGCAGTGGCCAGAATTCTGGGCTTGAAAAGTTCCTTAAATTCTACAGAATCTGGCACAACACTATTGGAAATAGTCCCTGGACATACGAATGCAGGCTTGTGCATGCATCTCGAGCCTCCAAGACGCAGACATGCAACCTTGTGTAATATGCTTCCTAGGGGCAGGATGCCCAAATGGTTGGGTTGGCTCCCAGGGTGCCATTGTTGATGTACAATGTTTGTGTGATGTGTTTCGATCGGTTTCACTTCCTTAAGGCCACCTAGGAGGTTGAATATCATCATAGTAGGTTATTTTTGCATGTTTACCCCTGTTGGCCAGTTACTTGGGTAGATGTGTGAGGAGGGTGTTACGGATGCTTCAATATTTCTCGTGGATAGCTTAAAAAATTATTCCATCGGTGGGGGGGGAACCTTCCTCTTCTAAGTCCAGATCCTTTAATGATTACCTCAAGCTACGACCCAGTCCTTTGACACATAAATAACTCTCGAGACCTACATTCATTGTGGATGATATCCTAGCTATTAAATTAGATCACCCTATCTCCTATTAATATAGCATGGATTTTGGGTTGGATGTTGTTATTTTTTAAATCACTAGGTTTTAGCCATCGAAAAATACACTTATGAATTAGGTACATCATACCTAGACACTTAATGCATATTTATTATTTTGCAAAAAAGGTTTTTTGTGGTGAAATTTAAGAATTTACAGGATCATGATAGGTATTTTAATGAAAGACCATGATTTTAGGGTTAAGATGGGCCTTGTATGAAACCATATTATAGTTATTTTAACCCTCATTCTATGCCATATTTTCCCACAACAGTTTGTGTTAGGATACCAAATGTGCCCCTTCATTTGATTCATCTAGATATTTTAGCTGATGTGGGTAACTAAATTGGCCACTTCAATAAGGCAGAAAAAGGAAATATGGAGAAGGGTATTGGTACATTCATCTACATATGCATTGAAGTAAATCTAACTAATGTGTTTCCAAATAAAATATTTCTTCACTGGAAGGGCCTAACATTTACAAAACCATTGGAATATGATAATATGGCTTTTTTTTATAGAATGTGTCAACAACCAGGTCATCTACAAAATGTATGCCCTTCTTCTCAAGAGTGATCCCCTCCTTTAGCTTCGAAGAATAAACCTCAAGGATGGAATGACCTAAAATATTTGAGGGATTCTAAGAAATATTCAACAAAACATACAAATAACACTTAACACCAAAAAACTATATATATAAATAAATTTTCTCGACTTCAGTTCAACCACATGCAATGCCATCACATCCTTCGAATAAAGCCACATGAGACATACATATGGTTTTAGATTCGTCAATGAGAGAACACAAATGCTTCCATGAATTTGATCACTTTGATAGAGATAAGGAAGCAACTACAAATTTTGACCCCCTCGGAATTGGATTCAGATAAGGAAAACACTATTATTGTACCATGTTGATTGGTTCCTGACGACTTCTCAGGGTGGATATATGTCCACAAGTAAAAAGGAAAAAAGGATCGTCAAAAGGATCCATCATCATTCCCGGGTTCATCACCCAAGATACAAGTAATTTATGTCTTAGGTAGTAAAACCAAGGAGGTGGTGAATGTATTGCTATGTATTATGCTTATCAGCAATGGAAAGATTGATATAATTTATATTTTGAGGTATTAGAAATGTTTTTTTATAAAAAATTGAAAATTTTAATATAAAAAGAAATGGTAAGTTAGAGAGAGATCAATTTAGATGATAATGTGTACCTCAAATACCATAATGGTAAGTCACAATGAGTTCAATTTATATTGGAAGGTGTACCTCAAATACCATTAGCCAATCAATTAGAGATGGTGATCTTTGATTAATTTGACTTCTAATCAAATATTTATAGTGAGAGGTTTATATACTATATTATTCTCTAAATACCTAATACTATTTAGTATGTTTTTGAAATTTTATGATATGTTATTATGATTTTATTAAACATTGAAATAAAAAAAATCATTATAGTTTTAAATATTTTTGGCAAAAAATTTTTATACAAAAAACCATATTAAATAAACAAATATAAAAAAATTGTAAGAAAAATAGCGTTTGTCCTAATTTATTTATTTAATAAAGATTTCAAAATCTAATTATTAAGGATTTATTTTTAGATATATGAGGTTTTTAGTTTCACTTTACTTGAATTCTTTTATATAGTTACAACCTTGTTAACAAGTTATTGAAACAAAAAATTAATGATAAGAATCTATATTTAGATATATAAGGTTTTGAGTTCCATTTCATTCTGATTTTTATAGGAGTTATTGGAATAAATATTATTGTCTTAATGAGTTTGAGGTTTTGGGCCTAATTTTAGGCCTATGAATGATGTTTCCTAAAATAAATTTCTTCATGGTGGCTTTGCCCTATGCGATCCCTTTAGGTGGGAACTTGTCTCCTCCCTTGTCCTCTACATGTCAACATTGATTTTTGGTTAACATCTGTTACACTGAAATTTGTCACCATGAAATTTTAGTGTCTATATGGGTTCATCATTACTCATATATTACTCCCTTAGAAATATAAAACATCAAAGTTCCTAAAATCAAGCCTTGAAAATGAGAGAAAATCTCATAAAAGACTTAAAAACACTTGTACTGAACTTTCTCTTAACATTGCCTGCGATGCCGCACCTATTTGTTCTAAAGAATGCGAAGCTAAATGCACTTTTGCTTCATTAAAGATGCAGACCCCTGTAAAAGGTAAAATGAAGGCAGAAAGTAACATTTAGAAGCCCAGCAGTCAAATCTGGAAGCTTCTAGAAGCAATTATCCGGTCGAAGGTTCGCTCCTATCATGTATGTTCATTCCTCCATTATGGGAGCCTACCCCTTGGTTTATGGATCTCAATCCCTTCAAAAGAGGATTCTATCCCCTCTTATGTGGAGCTACAACCTCTTCTCTTTTCCTATAAATTGAAGCCAGAGTGCAGCCTCCAAGGGAGTTAGACTTTGAGAATTTTTGAGGAGAAATGTTGTAGAAACTCGGACTCTCTTAACTAATCATTATGTGGGAATGATTACACACCCATGTGCATTTTAGCTAAGAAAGTGCAAAGCTTGTCAGAGTAAAGGAAACGCCTGTTCCGGACCCCAAGAAGACCTGTACGACATCAAGGCGGACACGGTTGTAAGGATTTTTCTTCATCAAAGATAATATGAATGAATCCCATTTTCTCAATGAGTTCTTTAATTAAGTAGCTTGTTTATCATGTTTTATCAATGAGTTATTTAATTAATTAGCTTGTTTCTTGAATTCCTTGATCATATTGATAGATATATGATTCGTGAATTAGTTTATACTATGCAGGTGTTATTGATTTTTTCCATGTTTGTGTTTGCAGATCTTTGAAGATGACTCTTTCAGGCAACTGGAAAGAAGATCATTACGAACAGCGTTGGACTAAATGTAGATATTCAAAACCCCTGTTGTAGCTAATTTTGAATCGAATATTATCTAGAAAAAATAGCTTTTGTTTTTTTGTTTGTTGCTAGCTGTCCATAGGACACTTGGGAGGTCTTTCTTGTCAGCAAGAGCGGTTCAGCAGTCAGAGGGAGCCCACTTTTTTCTTGTATAAACAGTGCGGGACCACACCTGTTTGCACTGCAACCTGTGGACCCTGTGAAAATTTTTAGAAAACCTTAAAATTCTCTTTTCTGGATCAGTTTGTTAGATTCTCATTGTATACCCAGACTTGTATTTTCTGTCAGAAAGCCTTGGTTGAGAGTTTTCTTTAGCATTTTTAAGTTTTGAATGATTTTCCGAAAGATCTTCATGTTATAGTGATTTTTTCTTTGTCTTTATCCCACTCAAATATTAGAAGCCTTGGTATACCTTTAGATCACTGGTATTTCCTTGCTTTCTTGTTGAGTTTGAATTCATAGCAGAAATTATTTTATAAGATTTAGATCCCATTTTCTCATTTGCAAATCTTTAAAAAAAATTTGCTGATAAGTTTGAAATTTCACTTAAAAAACCATAATTGGATTTTTTTTGAGTTCTTACTGATCTAAGCAAAGAATTTCTTAGTTAGATAAAAATCTAAGCAAAACATCCTCAAAATATTTAAAGTTTTAATTCAGATTTAGTCTTTATAATTTTTAGATCTCAAAATTAGTGTTTTTTAGTTTTGAGTGTTATTTCTAGAAATTGTAGTCTTTTTTTGGAGAAAATTGTGTTTGTAGTTTCGATCTTGAATAATAAAGGGATTTCTTCTTGAGCAATTGATCATTTTGAGTTCTCATGAAATTAGATTTATTTTCATTTATTCATGTTTGAAGGAAATAATTTTTTAAAAGATTGCATTTCTCAAATCTTTCTTTTAGATAGAACTCATCGAAAGGAAAGGAATTGTTTCTCATAATAGATGCATTTTTAGTGTGTTTTGAGCCGGGTGACTACATCTCATCAGTCTCACTTTCGCACCTATTGTCCTAAGAAATAGCCTATTAAAAGCAAAGCTTAAATTAAAATAAATCTAGTAATTTTTATATTTCTAGGGCTCTTTTCCACCAATGTAGCTTAGGCTAGTGTCTTGGAGTAGGGAGTAATTAACTCTCCAAGACAATTAAAACAAACAAGTACTCGATCTTGTGGTAGGAAAAATCCAATAGTCGCTTGTATGCTCTAGGAATCTCCTCTTAAAGGAGTCAAGCATGAGGTCATATCCGAACCAATGGGATAATCAATTCTATATCATTGGGAACGATAGAAGATGTGCGCGTATTAACAATGATAAACCTCTGATAGACCATTGTCGAGGAGCCTGGGGTCACTTGTCGGTATACCTTGGATTATGTAAGGGATTTTTCAAGGGGATTGAGCTTTGTTACTCTGCCCTTGTGCATATGTCGGATTGTAAACTATTCCCCCAGGTATATTAATTCCTGTTGGTAACCTCAGTGGCCATAATCTTTACGATTTTTTTCCTAAGGTGATGGTGGAGGAAATATCCCACTGTACCTATAGTAGACGTCGACTAGACTCACTTGGACTATCCAGAGGGTTATCTTCACTCGAGATGGTTTAAGTGGAGAAACTTGCACCGGTCTATTTCATTAAGCAGGTTGTCGGGGTATTTGTTCTAACTGCCATTTCTACATTAAAATACTACGATGTTGGATTTCATCATCAACGAGTCTTTTTAGTGTGGGGATTTACTGTTTTTGTGTGGTTTGATCTCCTAGATTTTTTTAGGCATGTGATTCATTTGTTTGTTTCCTTAGTGACTTTAGGAGTTTTCATTGAAATTTTCTTTGATTGCGTGGGATTAATAATTATTAATCGTGGCTGAATTACCAAGAAAATTCTGTAGACTCTAGGGGAAAATCCCTGAGTATACACAAAGCCAACTTGAAGGAATGAAAGCTCTAGTACCGCCTAGTATCAACAACATTAGATCAACAGAACAAGGAGAATAATCCATAATTACTCATCCCGATCATCAATCACAAACAATAGAATATATTCAAGAGCCAATTTCAATTTCTGAAGTTACTGGTATTATTTCTCCAATCAGTGAATTAGCTGAAGAACCTGAAATTTCTGAGCCCGAAAATGAACCTGCTGTGTTGGAACCATCTTCAGGATTTGTTACTCCGACTTCTAGTGATCCTGATTCCCCTAGGGTAAGACATCGCATTACTGAAAACCTTTCTTCTGATCTCATATGTATTAAAGAACTTGTTGGTTCAGACGAAGATGTAGTTCTTCCTAAAACCCAAGAAAATTTGAATCTTAGGGTGCGTGAATCAATATTCAATAGTCATTTTAGAACTAATGCTTGGTATTTATCATTAATAGTTTTTTTACAAAACGTAGGTCTTACTTATTCACCACCCTGAATTCATTTTCACCCTACATCGATAGGTTATCATCCTTCATTAGCTATGTCACGTGAGTCATCTATGTTTTCTAAATCTCCGGAAACATTTTTATACGGTGGTTCATCTGTTCATATGGGATATAAGTCGCTCTATGGTACCTTCTCGGGAGTAGATCCTCAACCAATTGAACAAGTGTTATCATTTGTTACAAATGGAATGAACACTGAAACTTTGAACACAGAAATTTTTTTTATGATATCTAGCAATATTTCAAATCCTCAACCTCAAGGAAGTCAGTTACCACCTAGGGGGAAACCTCAAGGAATTCAGTTACCACCTGGAGGTCAAACTGTAGGACAATATTTCCTACCTGGGGAGAAACCTCAAGGACAGTACATACCTCAAGGTCAATACCAACCTCAGGGACAGTACATACCCCAAGGTCAATATCAACCCCAGAGTCAGTTTATTCCTTAGGGTCAATATCAACCCCAGATTCAGTACATGCCTCAAGGTTATCAACCTCAAGGTGAGTACCCAGCTCAAGGTTTTCAACCTCCTTCATGTCAACCATTGTTACAAGGAACTAGAACTTTACCAGTTAATTATCAAACTTACATTCAACCTGGTTATGGTCCTTCATATGCACAACCTTCTATGAGTCAATAACCTGGAATGAATACGGTGTGGGATCCATCTCAAATTAAATAGACTTTGCAACCCAATGTGCAGTTACCTAATCAACCTAGACAACCCAAAGGTTCTGGTTCAACCCAGCAACTTGTCCAGCCTACCATTGAAGTCTCCGCACCTGGTTCTATTTAGCAGCCTAGGCCTAGTAAACCTAGAACTCCGCCTCAAACTTCTACTGCTACTGCAACTTCTGTTAAACCTACCACACCTATTTCTGGAGCATTTGCATCTCTTGTTTCTACTATCCCTGTATCAGTGCAAATTCCTCAAGTATCGGTGCCACAGTCACGACCTACAATTCATACTACGACCCAGATGCCTACAGGACAAGCTGGTACAAGTACAATTCTTACTAGTCAACCACAATTTACTTATCAACCATACCAAGGACAATATCAATTTGGAAAGGCTACACAAAATCCAACATATCAGTATCAACCGTACCTTGGGTATACTTATCAAGTACCTCAACAACCCCAGTATGGTCCAGTTAATCCTAGTTATCCAGGAGGTTTTACGATTCCCAATGCGCATCCAATTCCAGGATATCCTGGATATCCTCCTCCTGGAACTGGTTGGATCACACAAGGTTATCAAGACCCTAGCCATCGGTTACCATTTATAGCAACTTTAGATTTTTGGATTTTAAACTTCTGTGGTGATCATTTTTCAAGATGCTTTCTGGATTATCCACAGTATTGAGGAACATGTGTCGACGTTTTGAACCCCAACTCGAATCCATCATGACGACAATTTAGAATGATGGATCCCAGTTGGGGTTCGAAACGTCGACACATGTTCCTTAATATTGTGGATAATCCGGAAATCATCTTGAAAAACTTTAGATTTACCTGACCTATCACGCCTTACAAACAATCCTATATTTTATCTTCTGTATTGGCCGTCGACGCCTAGCAAGTTGCCCAGTGATATTCCAAAGCTTGAGGGCAAGTCAGGAGAGGACCCATCTAATCATTTTATGACTTATCACCTCTGGTGTGCATCCAATTCGCTAATCGATGATTCGATTTAGTTACGTCTTTTTCAGAGAACTCTCATTGGTCTAAATTGTCCTGATGATGGATCCCAGTTTGGGTTAGAAACGTCGACACATGTTCCTCAATACTGTGGATAATCCGGAAAGCATCTTGAAAAACTTTATATTTACCTGACCTATCGCGCCTTACGAAAAATCCTTTATTTTATCTTCTGTATTGGCTGCTGATGCCTAGAAAGTTTCCCAGTGATATTCCAAAGCTTGAGGGCAAGTTAGGAGAGGACCCATCTAATCATTTTATGAATTATCACCTCTGGTGTGCATCCAATTCACTAATAGATGATTCAATTCAGTTACGTCTTTTTCAGAGAACTCTCATTGGTCTAGCTGCCAAATGGTACATTGAGTTACCACGAGTCTCATTTAATAGTTTTAATGCACTAGCTACTGCTTTCTTAACCCATTTTTAGTTGCCTGTCAGATACGACAATAGCATGGAATTGCTGACTTCATTAAAACAATCTACGTCTACGTACATATCCGATCACATTCATGAATGGAGATGTAGGAGGCGTTTAGTGAAGGTCTTTATTCCGGATCAAATTTTTGTTGAATGATTTATTAAATCGTTATTGCCCAAAATTTCTGAAGATGTGGCCAAAGGAGGTGTTGTTACAGAAGAGCAAGTCATTGCTCAGGCTCAGTACCTTGACCTCGTATATACAAAGTCAGGTACTTTGTATGATAAAATCCCCGATTTACCAAGACCTGGTCAATTAACTACAACTCCTTCCCACTCTCATGCTGCTAATGGTGTAATTGGTTCTGTTAGCACTGGTAAGAGTAAGAAGAAATCTTCCAAGATGACTTCTCCTATTATAAATTTACCCGATTCACTGAAAGGAGATTCTTCCATTGAAACTTCACCGATATTCATGTTGTAGAATCATCTACAACCAAACCTAAAACTGGTGGTAAGAATAAAGGTAATAATAAAAACAAAAAATATTTGAAAGATAAAAACGATAAAACTGAACCAACTGACAAAAAACAAAAACCTCATTATCCTTGTTTGATAACATTTTACAAAAGAGTGCTCCCATAGAGCCGAGGTATCAAAATTCATTAAGGGTTTGCCCATACCTATTGTCTTGAAGGATCCCATCCTGCTCAAGATAGTAACATGATTGGATCTTCCTTAAATACGCTATAGAATATCTTAATTGTTGCGATGCGATCACAAGATTCCAGTAGTAAAAATCTTGGTAAAAAAGCAGAAACATCTAATTCAGCATCAACTATATCTCCCTTAGTTTTTGATCTGATACATATCGAGAAACAAAATCCTGACTTAGTAATCAAATCGCCTGCTAAAGGTGTACTTCGTAAATCAAATTTCAATCCACATGCGAGAGCTGCTCAGAATTACAATATTGTTGAAGACTTGGCAATTTCCCCTTCAGCAATGTCGGCTTTGGAAGTGCTGCAATCATGCCCAACCTGAAGAAAATTACTATTGTTAGCCTTAGGAGCCGTAGACCTCCATGATTCGAACCTCATGATCTTCGATTTAGAGAATTTTACACCCCTCCCACCCCGTCAAATGGATTTTCAAATTCCAGTAATAGTAAAAAACAAATGTATCTTTCATACTGTTGTTGATGAAGGGGATTCTACGTGTATTATGTCGTTAAAATGTTGGAAATACCTTGGTTCTCCGATAATTAACCAATCGCCGACTATCCTCAAAGCTTTTGATGGAAGAGGTTTCCATCCGTTTCGTATTTTACAGGATCTACCAATAGAGGTCGAAGGAAAAACCGTTAATCTGGACGTTGAAATGGTTGATGCCCCTCTAGATTACAACCTTCTCCTGGGTCGCAGTTGGTCCTATGCCATGACTGCTGTTGTATCATCAGTTTTTCATCTCATCATGTTTCCTCATAAAGGAAAGATCGTTAAAATAGATCAGCTCTCATATTATTCATCTGACCCAGCCTCTACTGATAGCATCCAGCATATCAAAAATCGACTATCCCTTATAAGGATGTTGGAGTAGGTTTGCTTAAAGATTCGGCTTTACTAGGAACTTTTTCCCTGCCTGCTCCCAACGTACCGCCTCCTATTATGAATATCAATATGATTACATCAAGTACTATTTCCTTTGATGATCCTTGGATAGTACCTTCAGAATCAAAACTGGATTCTTTCAATGGCACAATGCTTTTGAGTCCTTTTGAGTTAACATATTAGGCAGTATAGTCAGTTTCTGATACTCCTTCAACTGAATCAGATCCAATGAATGTGATCAATGAGGATTCATTTACAATATTGCGCTCAGCTTCGACATCAATTCCGGATCATGGTCAACAAGTATTCGATAGTGATGAACATATTCATGAATTCTTGTCTGTCAATGAATTACCATGGGAAGATCTACATCATAGGTCTTCGTTTTTACCTGATCTCGATCATTTTGAGAATGATTTTTCTTCCATTTTTACTACTGATTACGTCAAAGAACCTCAGAATGCTCTCTCATCTTCCGATTCTAAATTGAATTTTGAAAACATTTCTACAACGGTTCCCATTGACATTTCAGTAAAACCTGGAATTGTTGAAAACATTCATATAGGTACTTCTTGTACAACTGATGGAATCCAAGCATATAAAGCCCTATTTCAGGAATTTCGCGACATTTTCACCTGGTCATATGAAGAAATGCCAAGAATTGATCCATCGATTATTGTTCATGAAATTAAGACATACCCAGATGCTAAACTCATCAGACAGAGATTACGTCAGATACATCCACGAAAAGCTGCCACTATTAAAGCAGAAGTTGAAAAATTACTTTGTGCAGGTTTTATTTATCCGATTCCGTTAACGGATTGGGAATCTAATATCATTCCTGTCAATAAAAAACAAGGAAAAATACGAGTATGTATCGATTATAGGAATATAAATCAAGCTTATCCAAAAGACAATTATCCAACCCCTTATATTGATCAAATTATTGACAATTGTGCTGGAAGTGAAATGTTTTCGTTCATGGATGGATTTTCCGGCTATAATCAAATCAAAATACTCCCTGCAGATCAACCTAAAACAACTTTCATTTGTCCATGGGGGGGCTTTTGCTTATCGAAAATTACCTTTCGTACTTAAGAATTCTGGTGCCACTTTTCAAAGGGCAATGTCTTATGTATTTCATGACATTAAACACATTTTGCAATGCTACCTCGATGATTTTCCTGCTCATTCCTCACACAAAACAGATCATCTCACTCATTTACGAGCCATTTTTATACGATGTAGGCATTATAAGATTCGTATGAATCCTTACAAATGTGTTTTTTGTGTACAATCTAGACAATTGTTTGGATTTATTGTCTCAAAGGCAGGCATTCATGTCGATCCATTGAAGGTTGAGGCTATCATCAATTTACCTCCTCCTTATACTCTTTTCCAACTCCAAATTTTGCAAGGGAAAGAAATTTTTTTATGTCAATTCATTCCTAACTACGCCAAGTTAACGAAAGGTTTTACCACGTTGTTAAAATAGAATATTCCTTTCTTTTGGGACGAGATCGTTGATCGATCTTTTGATGCTCTTAAAAACGCATTGACCCATGCACCATTACTGCATCCTCCCAATTACAACCAGGATTATTTTTTGTAGCTTGCCGCTTCTAATTCCACTATAGGAATGGTTCTAGTTCAGGCAGATGAATTCCATGGTGAACATGTGATTTACTGTCTTAGTTGCAATTTGCATCTGACTGAAATAAAAAATTCAAATGTGGAGAAATTGGCCTTGGCAATCGTTCAAGCTGTCCAACGTTTTCATCATTACATACTTTTACGCAAAACAACAGTGATTTCTAATTGTTACCCTATGATGTATATTTTGACCAAACAATTGCTAGGGGGAAAATACTCCAAATGGATTGTTATCCTACAGAAGTTTGACTTGGAATTTGAAACATCCAAATCAAAGAAATCATTGATAATTGTTGAACTTATGTGTGACTTCCCACATACTGATACAGAAACTGTGGCGGAACAACCGATTACGGACAAATCCTTGTTTCTTATTAGTACCATTGATCCTTAGTATGGAGATATCATCGTTTATCTTGAGACCCAATCTTTTTGACCTGAACTTTCATGGTCACAACAATGTAAAATCCATTTCCAGTCTCAACAATATCATATTGTTGGTGACACACTATACCATCATGGTGCGGAATCTGTTTTTCGACGTTGTCTCACCCATGGATAAGCCAAAAATGTTTTAAATGACTGTCACTCTGGAGCATGTGGCGGTCATATGTATAGGTATGCCACAACCCAAAATATATTGTGCGTTGGTTATTTTTGGTCGTCCTTATTTAAAGATTGTATTTATGCGGTTCGAAAATTCCATAATTGTCAAATCTTCGATCGAAAGATGCGTGCACCACCAACTCCTCTTCACCCTATAATTGTTGTTGGTCCTTTTGCAAAATGGGGAATTGACTTCATTACATGTAACCCTCACTCGGCAAGGGGGCATGGATATATTATTCTCACAGTAGATTATTTTACCAAATGCGCCGAGGCAATGGCTACATTTGCGGCAGATGGAAAAAATATAGCTAATTTCATGTTCAATCATGTGATTGCTCATTTTGGTGTACCACAAGTGATAATTACTAACCATGGGAGTCATTTTCGAAACATCATGATGACCAAGCTAACTGAACAACTTGGCCTGCACCATGACAGTTCTACACCATATTATCTGTAGGTTAATGGTCTGGTTGAAGAGATTAATAAATTTTTAGTCACCACGATCAAATGAATCATCAAAATTCATAAATGGAATTGGCATACCATGCTTTTTTCAGCACTTTGGGCATATCGGACCTCAGCAAAAACATCAACAGGCTTTACCCCTTTTCAACTGGTTTATATTTTAGAAGCGGTATTACCAATTGAATGCGAGATACTGTCACTCCAACTAGCCATAGAGTTACTACCAGCTACCTCTGAGGAGGAAAAACGCTTTTTGTACTTACCTCAATTAGATGAGAATCGACACACCACTACATTAGCTACCGAGACTCATGCGAAACAAATGAAATCTTAGTATGATAGAAGTATTACACCTCATATTTTTTCAGAAGGAGACCTAGTTTTGGTATATGATCAAGCTAACGATAAGCTAGTGGCTAGGAAATTCGAACCCATGTGGCATGGTCCTTATATTGTCAAGCGACAGCTTGCAAAAGAGGCCTATGAATTGATTGATTTTGGCGAGGTCTCTTTAGGAAAACCTAGAAATGGGCTTTATCTGAAGAGATATTACGCTTGATTTTTGAGTGGAGATGTTTCTTGTATATTAGTTATTTAATAGCTGGTGTGTTGTAGATTAGAAACGTGTGCCTAGCTTAAGTGTGCTTTTACTACTATTCTTGCTTATCTAGATTACTATTGATGTTTTAGATGTCGACTTCTTTTCAAACATACATTGGTTTTGCTGATGGTGCTTTTCGTAGTACACGGAACATTTCTTCCGCAATCTGGGTTATTTATTCACCTACTGACGAGTTAGTATCTATGCATGGGATAAGCCTCGGTCAAACGACGAACAATATTACAGAATATAGCGCAATTATTGAGTTGTTGTCTGAATCCATTTCATTTGGAATTTGGAGTTTGATCATTAGGTTAGATTCTGAGCTCATTGTATTACAATTAAATCGAGTGTATGCAATTAGAAACCTAGTGTTGTTATGATTGTTTTTGAAAGTTCGTCTCTTGGAATGAGAATTTGATTATATTGAGTATCAACACATTCCAAGAAATTTAAACACATTAACAGATGAAATAGCTTCTAGTGTTATAAATAGACATTCTCGATAATGGAAGCAGTAAATCAAAATAACATTCGATAACATGTTGGACAAGTAATTGGAAATAGTAGTATATCATAGCATAAAGTAGTGTTTCAAAAGATAGCATCTCATCCTCGATCATAGGTTCAAAATGTCTTATGATCAGAAAAAAGTGATACAAAAAATGATATGATTCTATACAGTCGATCATCCACTATCCATGGTAATTATCATGATAATATACTACAGCCCATGCCACCCTGCTCAAGAATCTCCTGAACAGTCCAGGAACCCCAATGAAAAATCTCTGCAAGCGAAGTGGAATGTTAGCTATGGTAGTCTCTGGGATGTCCATAGTCAGTCACTCCATATGGTGTTCCAAATAGGTAAGGATCTCTGCTGTCTAATCATATGGTGGTGGTGGTGTTGTAGTTGCATCCCTTTGCCTCCTCTCGAAGGGGCGGAGAGTAACTGGTCAACGTGGACCCACATCTGCATTTGAAATTTTTGTTATCAGTTTTGGAAAATTTAAAAAACAAAATAAAAAGTAGAATTTAGAATATGTCAAAAATGGTTCTTACCTGAGTTACCCCACTGAGCTCCTGGAGGAAGTGGCATATCCTGGTCACCGCGGTAATCCATCCTGGCATAAGGAAAGTCTTCTATCACGAAAAGTTGGTTCACTAACCAATGGAAATAGGTTGGGGGAAATCGAACAATCTATGTACCCTCGCTGTGATGGGCCATCAAAGCAACCCATCGAACCATTCGAGGCTCTCGGACTCTACCATGATCAACTGTAATATGTTGTGAAGCCAGTAGAGGAATCCTCTCTAAAGCAAAAGAAACCACAATCAATCCATATCTAAAGTTATTCAACTTCCCGTTCTTTTCTCTAGTTAGTTGGCCTTTGATATTAGCTAACACTTCCTTGCACCAATTGAATATGGTGCCTTGGAAATAGTCCACTGCAATCCGTATTTGAGATCCAGTCGCAACATGTAAAGTTGTACTTCCACATAACTTGGTTATGGTAAATGCAACTAATTTCAACTCAGGAAGGATGATGGTTTTGATATCAATCTGTTTGTCTTTAGGATCAGCCTCATTATTGCAAAACTCTAGTTGCAGGCTAGTGACAAACTGGCCACCTGACCTAGCCCAAAATACAGAAAGTGGTTCGCCTATTTTAGACAAACCAATCAGAATGTATATGTCCTCCAACTCTATTTCGAGCCTGTTGCCTCCAATCACAAAGCATTGGTCCTGTATATCCCACTTGTCTACCAACCAAGTGAGTAGATCTACTTGGGCTCTCATGCCGCTGATAACCCAGAATTTAAGTAACCTGCATGCTCTCAAAACTTGTAATGTAGGTGGATGAATCATTGCAGCTTCATCCACCTCCTCGTGTTCACGTTCCCGCCAGATAAGCATTGTAAATATCTTTCAATGAATAAAATGAAAGATTAGAATCATTTTAAAAAGAAAATTTTGCGTAATTTGAAGAGAAAATGTGTTTTTATATTGTTCACGATGCCCCCACACTTTTTGTTCAGAGACAGTGTGTAGCTACGCACAGGCTCTATACTAAAAGTGCGGGACCAGGACATTTTTCTTTGTAAGAAAATGTCGGGGTCCACAGGTACCGTGTGTGTTACCTGCGGACCCCTGTGAGCGGAATTTTGAACCTATTTCTTCCCCAAAAATGAATTTTAAACCCTAAATTAAGGAAATGAACGGATGAAAAGAAAGGAAAAGAGAGTGTGGATTACCTAGTGCAGACGGTTTTCAATTTGAACGGTCGGTTTTTCTGGAATCTTCTTTGAAGCATTTTTTTTCCAAAAGCTCTCAAATTTTCACTCTGAACTCAAATGGTAAAAATGATTTTGGAAAACTCCTTTTTATAAGTTTTTTTGAATAAATGAGATTTAATTTTGTTTTTTTTTTCACTTTAAAGAGATCATTTTTCAAAATATTTTTATTTTATTAAAAGCAGGTACGTTTAATTTTTTGAATTTTTGTGCAGAATACCATATTTTTTGGGTGAAATAGTCATTTTTGACGAAGAGTATACTTTTATCACCTTTTCAGGGTCTTAAAAATTTTACGAAAAAGTGAAACCATGGAGTCCTCTTTTTAGCCCTTTTCAGACTCTAAATATGAGAATATTTCCCAGTAATTGACTATTCGAACTAGTTAAAGGAAATGAACAGTCGTCCCTTCAGTATAAGTTTACCCCTGTTCTGGACTGAAATGGACTATTTACGAAAAAGGTATACGTTGAATAATCATGGTCAATAGAGTTCTCTCCCTCATTATTTTATCCTTTTTCGGGCCCGGGAGACTAAAATTATGAAAAAGAACACCCATGGAGTTTTCTTAAGTTTTTTCTTTTGACTCCCTAAAAATGAAAAACACTGAGTTTCTCCTATACTGGACTCGTTAAAATTTAATAGTAAAGGACCTGTCGATTACAAATAGGAACAGACCACTCCTTCTTAGGTTTCGATTTTAAACTAAGTTGGACTCATTCGAAGGATAAGCTTATAAACAAGAAAAATGTTATCCTCCTCAAGCTTGTCAAAAATAAAGAGGTACTTGGCAGAAATGGTGGGAGAGAAAGAGAGAAAATGAATCCATTTGTTACACTTTTATTTAAAAGCAGCATACCACTCTTGAACATGACACTTTTTGTCACACTTCTACCTAGGTTGGGAAAATCCTTTGCCTATCAGTTAATCAAACCATGTTCAAGGTCTTCAACTGTTTTCTGGGTATTAGCTTAGGGAAATTTTTACCAAACCATCTACAGTGTCGTTATGTGCTCAAGAGGACAGTTAATCAAACCATTCATCTACAAACATTTGTCTCCATTCGCGTTGACCATCCCTGAGTCAGTCCTTGCAATTTTTTTTTCAAAACCTGATCTATGGTTTCGTGTCGTGAGCTTGCTTATGACGGATCACTTTCTATCGACGAAAACTCATCATCTAGGAAGTTGATATAGAATCCGTTAGTACCTTAGAATCTGCATGCCTTAATGGCAGGTTTCTCACCTTCGACGACAGGTTGCATCATTGACCTTCGATCAAATGATTCTGTGAAATGTTCGACTTCATATCACTTATTCACATTTCATGGATTGTACTAAGTACTTTGAGAGCCATTGTCATTATTGGTGGTTTCTCTCACACTTGTTAATAGTTCACATCATTGACTATTAATCAAGTGGGTTCTACCATGTTCGACTTCAACACATTTAATCACATGGATAGAATCGTACTAGTTCGAGAAGCATAAATCAAGACCCTGGATCTAGTTTCCACCATCTAGGCTGCGAGGAGTTTTATTATTCATTATGCAGTATACTATTCGTTACAGATGGCCGCATCCATGCTATGTCTACAATATTGATGTAATATTAAAATCATTTCTATATTAGAACAAGTTTAGTTAGTTTTTTATTTGAGTATGGGAATGCCTACCTAAGTGATGATATATATGTGTGTGTGTGTGTGTGATTGAATTTTTTTATAGGATTCTGACTGGGGTGTCCACAGGCTAATCCTTGAAATGATAAAGCACATCACTCTTAGAATGCTCTCAGAATTCGCACTTTAGGGGGGAATTTGTTACAATAAAATTTGTCACCATGACATTTTAGTGTCTGTATGGGTTCATCATTAGTCATATATTACTCCCTTAGAAGTATACAACATCAAAGTTCCTAAAATCAAGCCTTGAAATTGAGAGAAAAGCTCATAAAAGTCTTAAAAACATTTGTACCGCACTTTCTCTTAACATTGCCTATGGTGCCACACCTTTTTGTTCTAAAGCATGCGGAGCTAAATGCACTTTTGCTTCATTAAAGATGTGGACCCCTGTGAAAGGTAAAATGAAGGTGGCAAGTAACATTTAGAAGCCCAACAGTCAAATCTGGAAGCTTCTAGAAGCAATTATCTAGTATAAGGTTCGCTCCTATCATGTATGTTCATTCTTCGATTATGGGAGCCTACCCCTTGGTTTATGGAGCTCAATCCCTTCAAAAGAGGATTCTATCCCCTCTTATGTGGAGCTGCGACCTCTTCTATTTTCCTATAAATTGAAGCCATAGTGCAGCTTCAAAGGGAGTTAGACTTTGAGAATTTTTGAGGGGAAATGCTGTAGAAACTCAGACTCTCTTAATTGATCATTATGTGGGAATGATTACACACCAATGTGCATTTTAGCTGAGAAAATGGAAAGCTTGTCAGGGTAAAGGAAATGCTTGTTCTGAACCCCAGGAAGACTTGTACGACATCAAGGTGGACACGGTTGTAAGGCTCTTTCTTCATCAAAGATAATATGAATGAATCTCGTTTTCTCAATGAGTTCTTTAATTAAGTAGCTTGTTTACCATGTTTTATCAATGAGTTATTTAATTAATTAGATTGTTTCTTGAATTCCTTGATCATCTTGATAGATATATGATTTGTGAATTAGTTTATACTATGCAGGTGCTATTGATTTTTTCCATGTTTGTGATTGCAGATCTTTGAAGATGACTCTTTCAGGAAATTGGAAAGAAGATCATTACAAACAACATTGGACTATGTGTAGGTATTCAAAGCCCCTGTTGTAGTTAATTCTGAATCCAATATTATCTAGAGAAAATAGTTTTTGTTTGTCTATTTGTTGCTAGTTGTCCATAGGACACTTGGGAGGTTTGTCTTGTCAACTAGAATGACTTATCCGTCCAAAAAAATGGTGACTCCACTGGGGAATGGATCTTAAACTTTGATTTATTTTATTTTTGACTTGTGAATTTATTTTTTCTAATTTTGATTGGTTTATATTGGCTTGGGTAGTTTATCCCTGTAGAATCCCTAACAAATTTTTTAGAGTTTTTTATTTTAATTTTAATTTTATGGTATCTGCACTTTTCTTTTAGAAACAGTGCAGACATCTTCGTTCTTTTCTTGTATAAACAATGTGGGACTGCACTTTTTTACACTGCAACCTACGGACCCTGTGAAAATTTTTAGAAAACCTTAGGATGAGTTTGTTAGATTCTCATTGTATACCCATGCTTGTATTTTCTGTCAGAAAGCTTTGGTTGAGAGCTTTCTTCAACATTTTTAAGTTTTGAATGATTTTCTGAAAGATCTGCATGTTATAGTGATTTTTGCTTTATCTTTATCCCACCCAAAGATTAGAAGCCTTGGTATACCTTTAGATCATTGGTATTTCCTTGCTTTCTTGATGAGGTTGACTTCATAGCAGAATTTTTTTTATGAGATTTAGATCACATTTTCTCATTTGCAAATCTTTAAAAAAAGTTGTTGATAAGTTTGGAATTTCACTTAAAAAACCATAATTAGATGTTTTTTGAGTTCTTACTGATCTAAGCAAAGAATTTCTTAGTTAGATAATAGTTTAAGCAAAACATCCTTAAAATATTTAAAGTTTTAATTCAAATTTAGTCTTTAGAATTTTTAGATCTCAAAATTAGTGTTTTTTAGTTTTGTTTGTTATTTCTAGAAATTGTAGTCTTCTTTTGGAAAAAATTTTGTTTGTAGTTTCTATCTTGAATGATAAAGGGATTTATTCTTGAGCAATTGATCATTTTCAGTTCTCATGACATTATATTTCTTTTCATTTATTTTTGCTTGAAGGAAAGAATTGTTTTAAAAGATTGCATTTCTCAACTCTTTCTTTTAGATAGAGTTCATCGAAAGGAAAGGAATTGTTTCTCATAATAGATGAATTTTTAGTGTGTTTTGAGTCGGGTCACTACATATCATCAATTTCACTTTTGCACCTATTGTCCTAAGAAACAGCCTATTAAAAACAAAAATTAAATTAAAATCAATCTAGTAATTTTTATATTTCTAGGGATTTTTTCCACCAACATAGCTTAGGCTAGTGTCTTGGAGTAGGGAGTAATTAACTCTCCAAGACAATTAAAACAAAAAAGTAGTTGATCTTGTGGTAGGAAAAATCCAATAGTCGCTTGTATGCTCTGGGAAGCTCCTCTTTAAGGAGTCAAGCATGAGGTCATATCTGAACCAGTGGGATAATCAATTCTATCTCATTGGGAACAATAGAAGATGTGCGTGTATTAAAAATGGTAAACTTCTGATAGATCAGTGTCGAGGAGCCTGGGGTCACTTGTCGGTATACCTTGGATTATGTCAAGGAGCATTCAAGGGGATCGAGCTTTTTTACTCTGCCCTTGCGCGTATGTCGGATCATAGACTGTCCCCCTAGGTATATTAGTTCCTGTTGGTAACCTTAGTGGCCATAATATTTACGATTTTTTCCTAAGGTGACGGTGGAGGAAAGATCCCACGTTGACTAGACTCACTTGGCCTCTCCAGAGGGTTATCTTCACTCGAGATGCTTTAAGTGGAGAAACTTGCACCGGTCTGTTTCATTAAGCAAGTTGTCGGGGTAACTGTTCCAACTTCCATTTCTACATTAAAATACTACGATGTTGGATTTCATCACCAACAAGTCTTTTTAGTGTGGGAATTTACTGTTTGTGTGTGGTTTGATCTCCTAGATTTTTTAGGCATGTGATTCATTTGTTTGTTTCCTTAGTGACTTTAGGAGTTTTCATTGAAATTTTCTTTGATTGCGTGTGATTAATAATTTTTAATCATGGATGAATTACCAAGACAATCATGTAGACTCCAGGGGAAACCCCCTGAGTATACACCAAGCCAACTTGAAGGACTGAAATCTCTGGTACCGCCTAGTATTAGCATAATTAGATCAACAGAACAAGGAGAATAATCCATAATTACTCATCCCAATTATCAATCACAAACAATAGAATATATTCAAGAGCCAATTTCAATTTCCGAAGTTACTGGTATTATTTCTCCAACCAGTGAATTAGCTGAAGAACCTAAAATTTCTGAGCTTAAAAGTAAACCTGCTGTGTTGGAACCATATTCAGGATTTGTTACTCCAACTTCTAGTGATCCTGATTCACCTAGGGTAAGGCATCGCATTACTGAAAACCTTCCTTCTGATCTCATATGTATTGAAGAACTTTTTGGTCCAGACGAATATGTAGTTCTTCCCGAAACCCAAGAAAATGTGAATCTTAGGGAGCGTGAATCAATATTCTACAATCCTTTTAGAACTGACGCTTGGTATTTAACATTAACAGTTTTTTTACAAAACACAGGTCTTACTTATTCACCTCCCCAAATTCCTTTTCACCCTACATGGAGAGGTTATCATCCTTCATTAGCTATGTGACGTGAGTCATCTATGTTTTCTGAATCTCTGGAAACATTTTTATACGATGGTTCATCTGTTCCTCCGGAATACCAGTCACTCTCTGGTACCTTCTCGGGAGCAGCTCCTCAACCAATTGAACAAGTGTTATCATCTGGTACAAATGGAACGAACACTCAAACGTTGAACACAGAACATATTTTTATGATGTCCGGCAATATTCCAAATCCTAAACCTCAATGAAGTCAGTTACTGCCTAGGGGGAAACCTCAATGAAGTCAGTTACCACCTGGAGGTCAAACTATAAGACAATATTTCCTACCTGGGGAAAAACCTCAAGGACAGTACATACCTCAAGGTCAATATTAACCTCAAGGACAGTACATACCTCAAGGTCAATATCAACCTTAGGGACAATACATACCCCAAGGTTAATATCAACCCCAGAGTCAGTTTATTCCTTAGGGTAAATATCAACCCCAGATTGAGTACATGCCTCAAGGTTATCAACCTCAAGGTCAGTACCCAGCTCAAGGTTTTCAACCTCCTTTAGGTTAACCATTGTTACAAGGAACTAGAACTTTAATAGTTAATTATCAAACTTACATTCAACCTGGTTATGGTCCTTCATATGCAAAACCTTCTATGGGTCAGTACCCCAAAATGAATACAGTGTGGCATCCATCTCCAATTCAATAGACTTTGCAAGCCAATGTGCAGTTTCCTAATAAACTTGGATAGACCATAGGTTCTAGTTCAACCCAGCAACCTGTAAAACCTACCATTCAAGTCTCTGCACCTGGTTCTGTTTAGCAGCCTGGACCTAGTACACCTATAACTCCACCTAAAACTTCTATTGTTGTTGCAGCTTCTGTTAAACCCACCACACCTATTTATGGAGTATTTGCATCTCCTGTTTCTACTATCCCTGTATCAGTGCAAATTCCTCAAGTATCTGTGCCACAGTCAGGACCTACAATTCAGACTACGACCCAGATGCCTATAGGACAAGCTGGTATAAGTACGGTTCCTACTAGTCAACCACAATTTACTTTTCAACCATACTAGGGACATTATAAATTTGGATAGGCTACACAAAATCCAACATATCAGTATCAACCGTACCCTGGGTATACTTATCAAGTACCTCAACAACCCCAGTATGGTCCAATTAATCCTAGTTATCCAGGAGGTTTTATGATTCCCAATGCGCATCCAATTCCAGGATATCCTGGATATCCTCTTCCTAGAACTGGTTTGATCACATAAGGTTATCAAGACCCTAGCCATCGATTACCATTTATAGCAAATTTAGATTTACCTGATCTATTTCGCCTTATGAATGATCATATATTTTATCTTTCGTATTGGCCTCTGATGCCTAACAAGTTGCCCAGTGATATTCCAAAGTTTGAGGGAAAGTCAAGAGAGGACCCATCTAATAATTTTATGACTTATCACCTCTGGTGTGCATCCAATTCACTAATCGATGATTCGATTTGGTTACGTCTTTTTCAAATAACTCTCATTGGTCTAGCTACCAAATGGTACATTGAGTTACCACGAGGCTCATTTAATAATTTTAATGCAATAACTACTGCTTTCTTAACCCATTTTCAGTTGCCTGTCAGATACGAAAATGGCACGAAATTGCTGACTTCATTAAAACAATCTACGTCTATGTGCATATCCGATCACATTCATGAATGGAGACGTAGGAGGCATTTAGTGAAGGTCTTTATTCCAGATAAAATTTTCGTTGAATGGTTTATTAAATCATTATTTCCCAAAATTACTGAATATGTGGCCAAAGGAGGAGTTGTTACAAAAGAGCAAGTCATTGCTCAGGCTGAGTACCTTGACCTCGAATATACACAGTCAGGTACTATGTATGATAAAATCTCAGATTGTACCAAGACCTGGTCAATTAACTACAACTCCTTCCTGCTCTCATGCCATTGATGGTGTAATTAGTTCTATTAGCATTGGTAAGAGTAAGAATAAATATTCCAAGACGACTTCTCCTATTACAACTTTACCCAATTCAACAAAAGCATATTCTTTCTTTGAAACTTCCTCTGATATTCATGTTGTAGAATCATCTACAACCAAACCTAAAACTGGTGGTAAGAATAAAGGTATGAATAAAAAAAGAAATCTTCGAAAGATAAAAATGATAAAACTAAACCAATTGATGAAAAATGAAAACCTCATTATCCTTGTCTGATCTATGATGAGGATCATTTTACAAAAGAGTGCCCCCATAGAGCCGAGGTATCAAAATTCGTTAAGAGTTTTCCCATACCTACTGTCTTGAAGGATCCCTTTCCTGCTCAAGATAGTAACATGATTGGATCTTCCTCAAATACGCTAGAGAATATCTTAATGGTTGTGATGCAATCGCAAGATTACGGTAGTAAAAATCCTGGCAAAGAATCAGAAACATATAATTCAGCATCAACTATATCTACCTCATTTTCTGATCTACTACAGATCGAGAAACAAAATCCTGACTTAGTAATCAAACCGCCTCCTAAAGGTGTACTTTGTAAATCAGCTTTCAATCCACATGCGAGAGCTGCTTAGAATTACAATATTGTTGAAGACTTAGCAATTTCCCCTTCAGCAATGTCGGCTTTGGAAGTGCTGCAATCATGCCCAGCCTAAAGGAAATTACCATTGTCAACCTTAGGAGCTGTAGAACTCCAGGTTTTGAACCTCATGATCTTTGATTTACAGAATTTTACACCCCACCTACCCCATCAAATGGCTTTTCAAATTCCAGTCATAGTAGAAAACAAATGTATCTTTCATACTGTTGTTGATGAAGGGGCTTCTACGTGTATTATGTCGTTAAAATGTTGGAAATCCCTTGGTTCTCCGACAATTAAACAATCACTAACTATCCTCAAAGCTTTTTATGGAAGAGGTTTCCATCCATTTGGTATTTTACAGGATCTACCAATAGAGCTCGAAGGAAAAACCGTTAATCTAGATGTCGAAGTGGTTGATGCCCCTCTGGATTACAACCTTCTCCTGGTTCACGGTTGGTCCTACGCCATGACTATTGTTGTATCATCAATCTTTCGTCTCATCATGTTTCCTCATAAAGGAAAGATCGTTAAAATATATCAACTCTCATATTATTCATCTGACCCAGCCTCTATTGTTAGCATCCAGCATATCAGAAAATTGACTATCCCTTATAAGGATGTCAGAGTAGGTTTTCTTAAATATTTGGCTTTACTAGGAACATTTTCCCTACCTGCTCCCAACGTACCGCCTCCTATTGCGAATACCAATATGATTACATCAAGTACTATTTCCTTTGATGATCCTTGGATAGTACCTTTAGAATCAAAACTGGATTCTTTCGATGGCGTGATGCCTTTGAGTCCTTTTGAGTTAACATATCAGGCAGTACAGTCATTTTCTGGTACTCCTTCAACTGAATCAGATCCAGTGAATGTGATCAATTAGGAGTCATTTCCAATATTGCGCTCAGTTTCGACATCAATTCTGGATCTTGGTCAACAAGTATTCAATACTGATGAACATATTCGTGAATTCTTGTCTGTCGATGAATTACCATGGGAAGATATACATCATAGGTCTTCGTTTTTACTTGATCTCGATCATTTTGAGAATGATTTTTCCTCCATTTTTACTACTGATTACGTCTAAGAACCTCAGAATCGTCTCTCATCTTTTGATTCTGAATTGAATTTAGAAAACATTTCTACAATGGTTCCCATTGACATTTCAGTAAAGCCTGAAATTTTTGAAAACATCCATATAGGTGCTTCTTGTATGACTGATGAAATCCAAACATATAAAGCCCTATTTCAGGAATTTCGCGACATTTTCGCCTGGTCATATGAAGAAATGCCAAGAATCGATCCATCAATTGTTGTTCATGAAATTAAGACATACCCGGATGCTAAACCCGTGAGACAGAGATTACGTCAGATACATCTGCAAAAAGCTGTCGCTATTAAAGCAGAAGTTGAAAAATTACTTCGTGCAGGTTTTATTTATCCAATTCCGTTAACGGATTGGGTATCTAATATCGTTCCTGTCAATAAAAAAAAAGGAACAATACGAGTATGTATCGATTATAGGGATATAAATCGAGCTTTTCCAAAAGACAATTATCCAACCCCTTATATCAATCAAATTATTGACGATTGTGCTGGAAGTGAAATGTTTTCGTTCATCAATGGATTTTCCAGCTACAATCAAATCAACATACTCCCTGCAGATCAACCTAAAACAACTTTCATTTGTCCATGGGGGACTTTTTCTTATCGCAAATTACCTTTTGTACTTAAGAATGCTGGCGCCACTTTTCAAAGGGAAATGTCTTATGCATTTCATGACATTAAACACATTGTGCAACCCTACCTCGATGATTTTCCTACTCATTCCTCGCGCATAGCAGATCATATCACTCATTTACGAGCCATTTTTATACGATGTAGGGATTATAAGATTCGCCTGAATCCTTAAAAATGTGTTTTTTGTGTACAATATGGACGATTGTTGGCATTTATTGTCTCAAAGGCAGGAATTCGTGTCGATCCATCGAAGGTTGAGGCTATCATCAATTTACCTTCTCCTTCTACTCTTCACCAAATCCAAAGTTTGCAAGGGAAAGCAAACTTTTTACGTCAATTCATTCCTAACTACGCCGAGTTAACGAAAGGTTTTACCAGGTTGTTGAAACAGAATATTCCTTTCTTTTGGGACGAGATCGCTGATCGATATTTTGATGCTTTTAAATACACGTTGACCCATGCACCGTTACTGCATCCTCCCAATTACAACCAGGATTACTTTTTGTACCTCGCCGCTTCCGATTCCACAATAGGAATGGTTCTAGTTTAGGAAGATGAATTACATGGTGAACATGTGATTTACTATCTTAGTCACAATTTCATCTGAATGAAATCAAATATTCACATGTGGAGAAATTGGACTTGGTAGTCATTCAAGCTGTCCAACTTTTTCATAATTACATACTTTTATGCAAAATAAAAGTGATTTTTGATTGTAACCCTATGATGTATATTTTGACCAATCAATTGCTAGGGGGAAAATACTCCAAATGGATTGTTATCCTACAGGAGTCTGACTTGGAATTTGAAAAATCAAAATCAAAGAAATCATTGATATTTGCTGAACCTATGTGTGACTTCCCACATACTGATACAGAAACTGTAGCGGAACAACCGATCGTCGACGAATCCTTGTTTCTTTTTAGTACCATTGATCCTTGGTATGGAGATATCATCGTCTATCTTCAGACCCAATATTTTTGTCCCGAACTTTCATGGTCACAATGACGTAAAATCCGTTTCTAGTCTCAACAATATCATATTGTTGGCGACACACTATACCGTCATGGTACAGACTCTATTTTTCAACATTGTCTCACCCATGAAGAAGCCGAAAAGATTTTAAATGACTATCACTCTGGAGCATGTGGTATTCATATGTCTGGGTATGCCACAACCCAAAAGATATTGCGCGCTGGTTATTCTTGGTCGTCCTTATTTAAAGATTGTATTTCTGCGATTCGAAAATTCCATAATTGTCAAATCTTCGATCGAAATATGCGTGCACCACCTGCTCCTCTTCACCCTATAATTGTTGTCGATCCTTTTTCAAAATGGGGCATTGACTTCATTACATGTAACCCTCACCCAGTCGGGGGGCATGGGTATATTATTCTCGCAGTAGATTATTTTACTAAGTGGGCTGAGGTGATGCCTACATTTGTGGCAAATGGCAAAACTGTAGCTACTTTCATATTCAATCATCTGATTTCTCGTTTCGGTGTACCCCAAGTGATAATTACTGATCATGGGATCCATTTTCGAAACATCATGTTGAACGAACTAACTGATCAACATGGCTTGCGCCGTGACAGTTCTACACCATATTACCCACAGGCCAATGGTCTGGTTGAAGCTATCAATAAATTTTTAGTCACCATGATTAAATGAATCATTAGAATTCATAAATCGAATTGGCATACCATGCTTTTTTTCAGCACTTTGGGCATATCGAACCTCAGCAAAAACATCGACATGTTTCACTCCTTTTCAACTGGTTTACAGTTTAGAAGCGGTGTTACCAATTGAATGTGAGATACCGTCACTCCAACTAGCCATAGAGTTACTACTAGCTACCTCTGAGGAGGAAAAACACTTTTTGTACTTAGCCCAATTAGATGAAAATAAGCGCACCACTGCATTAGGTACCGAGGCTCATGCGAAACGAATGAAAGCTTAGTATGATAGAAGTGTTACACCTCGTATTTTTTCAGAAGGAGACCTAGTTTTGGTATATGATCAAGCTAACGATAAGCTAGGGGCTGGGAAATTTGAACCCATGTGGCATGGTCCTTATATTGTTAAGAAACAGCTTGCAAAAGGGGCCTATGAATTCATTGATTTTGAAGGGGTCTCTTTAGGCAAATCTAGAAGTGGGCTTTATTTGAAGAGATATTACACTTGATTCTTTTGTGGAGATCTTTCTTGTATATTAGTTATTTTCTAACTGGTGTGCTGTAGATTAGAAACATGTGCCTAGCTTAAGTGTGCTTTTACTGCAATTCCTGCTTATCTGAATTACTCTTGATATTGCAGATGTTGACGTATTTTCAAACATACATTGGTTTTGCTGATGGTGCTTGTCATAGTACACAAAACATTTCTTTCGTAGCCTAGGTTATTTATTCACCCACCGATGAGTTAGTATCTATGCATGGGGTAAGCCTCGGTCAAACAATGAATAATATTGTAGAATATAGCACAACTATTGAGTTATTGTCTGAATCCATTTCATTTGGAATTCAGAGTTTGATCGTTAGGTTAGATTCTGAACTCGTTGTATTATAATTAAATCGAGTGTATGCAATTAAAAACCCAGTGTTGTTAAGATTATTTTTGAAAGTTCGTCTCTTGGAACGAGAATTTGATTATATTAAGTATCAACACATTCCAAGAAATTTAAACACATTAGCAGATGCAATAGCTTCTAGTGTTATAAACAGACATTTGCGATAATGTAAGCAGTAAATCAAAATAACATTCGATAACATGTTGGACAGGTAACTGGAAATAGTAGTATATCATAACATAGAGTAGTGTTTCAAAAAAATAGTACATCGTCCTCGATCATAGGTTAAAAACGCCTTATGATTGGGAAAAAAGTGATACAAAAATGATATGAGTCTATACATTCGATCATCCACTATTTGTGGTAATGATCATGATAATATACTACAGTCCATGCCACCCTGCTCAGGAATCTCCCGAACGGTCCAGGAACCCCAATGACATATCTCTGCAAGCAAAGTGGAATGTCGTCTATGGTAATCTATGGGATGTCCATAGTCAGTCGCTCCAGATGATGTTCCAAATCAGTAAGGATATCTATTGTCTAAACTTGTGGTGGTGGTGGTGCTGCAGCTGCATCCCTTTGCCTCCTCTCGAAGGGGCGGAGAGTGACTGGTTGACGTGGACCCACATCTGCATTTGAAATTTTTGTTATCAGTTGTGGAAGATTTAAAAAACAAAATAAAAATTAGAATTTAGAACATGTCAAAAATGGTTCTTACCTAAGTTATCCCACTGAGCTCCCGGAGGAAGTGACATATCCTGATCATCGCAGTAATCCATCCCGGCATAAGGGAAGTCTTCTATCATGAAGAGTTGGTTCTCTAACCAATGAAAATAGGCTAGGGGAAATCGAACAATCTATGCACCCTCGCTGTGACGAGCCATCAATGCAACCCATCAGACCATCCGAGGCTCTCGGACTGTACCATGATCAACTGGAATATGTTGTGGGGCCAGTAGAGGAATCCTCTCTAGAGCAAAAGTAACCACAATCGATCCATATCTGAAGTTATTTAACTTCCCATTCTTTGCTCTAGTTAGTTGGCCTTTGATATTGGCCAACACTACCTCACACCAATTGAATATGGTGCCTCGGAAACAGTCCACTGCAGTCCGCATTTGAGATCCAGTAGCAACATGTAAAGCTGCACTTCCACATAACCTGGTTACGGTAAATGAAACTACTTTCAACTCAGGACGAATGATGGTTTTGATATCAATCCATTTGTCTTTAGGATCAGCCTCATCATTATAGAACTCTAGTTGCAGGCTAGCGACAGACTCACCACCTGGCCTAGCCCCAAATAGAGAAATTGGTTCACCTTTTTTAGAAAAACCAGTCAGAAATTATATGTCCTCCAACTCGATTTCAAGCCGGTTGCCACCAATCACAAAGCACTGGTCCTGTACATCCCACTTGTTTACCAACCAAGTGAGTAAGTCTACATGGGCTCTCATGCCTTGAATAGCCCAGAATTTAAATAACCTGTATGCTCTCAAAAATTGTAATGTAGGTGGATGAATCATTGCAGCTTCATCCACCTCCTCGTGTTCATGGTCCCGCCAGATAAGCATTGTAAATATCCTACAATGAACAAAATGAAAGATTAGAATCATTTTAAAAAGAAAATTTTGGGTATTTTGGAGAGAAAAAGTGTTTTTATATTCTTCACGGCGCCTCCACACGTTTTTTTCAGAGACAGTGCGTAGCTACGCACGGGCTCTGTACTCAAAGTGCGGGACCATGACATTTTTCTTTGTAAGAAAATGTCGGGGTCCGCAGGTACTGTGTGTCTTACCCGCAGACCCCTATGAACAAAATTTTGAACCTATTTCTTCCCCAAAAATTAATTTTAAACCCTAAATTAAGGAAATGAATGGATGAAAAGCAAGGAAAAGAGAATGTGTATTACCTGGAGCATACGGTTTTCAATTTGAATGGTCGGTTTGTCCAGAATCTTCTCTGGAGCGTTTTTTGCCAAAGCCCTCAAACTTTCACTCTGAACTCGAATGGTAAAAATGATTTTGGAAAACTCCTTTTTATAAGTTTTTTCGAATAAATGAAATTTAATTTTGTTTATTTTTCACTTTAAAGAGATGGTTTTTCAAAATATTTTTATTTTATTAAAAGCATGTATGTTTAATTTTTTGAGTTTTTGTGTAGAATACCAGATTTTTTGGGTGAAATGGTCATTTTTGACGAAGAGTATACTTTTATCACTTTTTTGGGCTCTTAAAATTTTATGAAAAAGCGAAACCATGGAGTCCTCTTTTTAGCCTTTTTCAGACTCTCTAAATATGAAAACATTGCCGAGTACTTGACTATTCGAACTCTTTAAAGAAAATGAACAGTTGTCCCTTCAGTATAAGTTTACCCCTTTTCCAGACTGAAATGGACTATTTACGAAAAAGGTATACGTTTACTAATCATGGTCAATAGAGTTCTCTCCCACTTTATTTTATCCTTTTTCGGGCCTGAGAGACTAAAATTATGAAAAAGTACACCGATGGATTTTTCTTAAGTTTTTTCTTCTGACTCCCTAAAACTAAAAAACACCGAGTTTCTCTTATACTGGACTCGTTAAAATTTAATAGTAAAGGACCTGTCGATTACAAATAGGAATAGACCACTCCTTCTTAGGGTTCGATTTTAAACTAAGTTGGACTCATCCGAAGGATGAGCTTATAAACAAGAAAATGTTATCCTCCTCAAGCTTGTCAAAAATAAAGAGGTACTTGCCAAAATTGGTGGGGGAAAAAGAGAGAAAATGCATCCATTTGTTACACTTTGATTTAAAGGTAGTATACCACTCTTGAACACGACACTTTTTGTCACACTTCTACCTGGGTTGGGAAAATTCTTTGCCTATCATTTAATCAAACCACATTGAAGGCCTTCAGCCGGTTTCTGGGTATTAGATTAGGGAAATTTTTACCAAACCATTTGCAGTGTCGTTATGTGTTCAAGAGGATAGTCAAACAAACCATTCATCTGCAAACATTTGTCTCCATTTGCATTGACCATCCCTGAGTTAGTCCTTGCAAAAAATTTCTTCAAAAATTGATCTATGGTTTCGTGTTGTGAGCTTGCTTACAACAAATCACTTTTTATCGACGACAACTCATCATCTAGGAAGTTGATCTAGAATCCATCAGTACCTTGGAATTTGCATACCTTAATGGCAGGTTTCTCGCCTTCAACGATAGGTTGCATAATTGATCTTCGATCTAATGATTCCGTGAAATGTTCGACTTCATATCACTTATTCACAATTCATGGATTGTACTGGGTAATTTGAGAGCCATTGCCATTATTGGTGGTTTCTCTCACACTTGTTAATAGTTCACATCATTGACTGGTAATCAAGTGGGTTCTACCATGTTCAACTTCGACACATTTAATCGCATGGATAGAATCGTACTAGTTCGGGAAGCATAAATCAAGACCCTGGATCTAGTTTCCACCATCCAGGCTGCAAGGAGTTTTATTATTCATTATGCAGTAGACTATTCATTACAGATGGTTGCGTCCATGCTGTGTCTACACTATTGATGTAATATTAAAATCATTTCAGTATCAGAACAAGTTTAGTTAGTTTTTTATCTGAGTATTGGAATGCCTACCTCAGTGATGATATATATATATATATATATATATATATATATATATATATATGTTTTTCATTGAATGTTTTTACAGCATTCCGACTGGGGTGTCCATAGGCTAATCCTTGAAATGATAAAGCACATCACTCTTCGAATGCTCTTAGACTTTGCACTTTAGGGGGAAATTTGTTACACTAAAATTTGTCACCATGATGTTTTAGTGTCTATATGGGTTCATCATTACTCATATATTACTCCCTTAGAAGTCTACAACATCAAAGTTCCTAAAATAAATCCTTGAAATTGAGAGAAAAGCTCATCAAAGTCTTAAAAACACTTGTACCCCACTTTCTCTTAACATTGCCTACGATGCCGCACCTATTTTTTCTAAAACATGTGGAGCTAAACACACTTTTGCTTCATTAAAGATGCATCCCCTTGTAAAAGGTAAAATGAAGGTGGAAAGTAACATTTAGAAGCCCAACAATCAAATCTTGAAGCTTCTAGAAGCAATTATCGGGTCAAAGGTTTGCTCTCATGTATGTTCATTCCACCATTATGGGAGCCTACCCCTTGGTTTATGGAGCTCAATCCCTTCAAAAGAGGATTCTATCCCCTCTTATGTGGAGATGCAACCTCTTCTCTTTTCCTATAAATTGAAGCCATAGTGTAGCCTCAAAGGGAGTTAGAATTTGAGAATTTTTGAGGAGAAATGCTGTATAAACTCAGACTCTCTTAACTGATCATTATGTGGGAATGATTACACACCCATGAGAATTTTAGCTGAGAAAGTGCAAAGCTTGTTAGAGTAAAGGAAACGCATGTTCCGGACCCCAGGAAGACCTTTAAGACATCAAGGAAGACACGGTTGTAAGGCTCTTTCTTCATCAAAGATAATAGGACTGAATCTCGTTTTCTCAATGAGTTCTTTAATTAAGTAGCTTGTTTATCATATTTTATCAATTATTTATTTAATTAATTAGCTTGTTTCTTGAATTCCTTGATCATCTTGATAGATATATGATTCATGAATTAGTTTATACTATGTAGGTGCTATTGATTTTTTCCATGTTTGTGATTTCAGATCTTTGAAAATGACTCTTTCAAGCAACTGGAAAGATGATCATTATGAACAACATTGGACTACAGGTAGGTCTTCAAAACCCCTGTTGTAGCTAATTCTGAATCGAATATTATGTAGAGAAAATAGTTTTTGTTTGTCTATTTGTTGCTAGCTGTCCGTAGGACACTTGGGAGGTCTGTCTTGTGAGCAAGGAGGACTTATCCATCCAAAAACATCTTAGCCATTTCCTTCTCTATGACTACATCTTTCCAATCGCATGATCAATGACACAATTGAGGAGGAGATCCTTGGTTATTTTGGTGTCTCATCAAGATCTCCCATTTTCTAGCAATAGGAAGAATATGCGTATTTACTGCTTTTTCGATCCCTCTACCTCCTTTTTATTGGCCTTAGATGCTCTCTTGAACATCAACCCGAGATCTCTCATGACCTACAGTCCAATGATGCACTAGTATCCTCAACTCTATTGTTAGAAAATGGACATTAACTTTTCCGCGACCTAAATTCCACCCAATATTAATTATGCATCATTGGCCCCTTCTTCTCCTCTGTTTTATGGAATTGAATCTGCATATCCCTCTAAACCTTCACCTTTCATGGGATTCCATGATTAGCCCTCGCCTCCACCCCCCTCACCCCAAACCTCAAAGTCAATTAGGGTCATGAAGAAGACTGTATCGATGATTTTTGGGCATGATGTTAGTTTTGATTCCATCCCCAATTTTTGTGGGTAAATCCCTAGTCAGGAAATTTTGTGGGAAGGCCATATCTGAGAAATAATTAAAATCTAGATTTACAATAACTGGAAAATTCTGGTGGGTTCCCACCTTCTTCTTTCCATATGTTCTGGAGTTGGTTAGGCTTTATCCTCACTTAAGATGAAGATGCCTCAATGTTATTGGTTTTTTTTGTGGAGTTGCATGCCTATCAAGCTTTTTATCAAGACCCGGGCAGTGGATTTTGATCCCACTATAGAGCCATTTTTCCTACAAAAGGTTTGAGCCATCCTATCAGGGCTTCCAATATATTTCTACTCCAATATATATATATATATATATATATAGGAATTTGGGGGGAAATAGGAAGTTTAATTCACCTAAAATCATCTTGGGCCATAAAATGCAACTATCATTGACTTTGGATGCAACTGGAGGTAGATTTCAAACATGGGTTGTTGGATGAAATTAAACTACAAGTAGATATTTATCTTGGAAGAAAAATATTTATTAATCGATGGTTCCATTTATATTCTGCAATTTCCATGAGATGGGGCACCTTCAAGGCTAGTGATCTAATTTTTGTCCTCATGCAAAATTCTTCAAGAAGATTTTATTAAAGAAAGGTGATTTGACTCCTATGGTTTCCACACTTCAAAATCCTTCTAATGTGGCAAAATGTGATGGTGTCACACTTTTGGTGGCTCCGTTGTAGGTTGTTTAGGTTTCATAATTTGTATGTATGTTCCCCCATTATCCCCTTTATTTCATGATTTCTTCTTTTGTTTTGTCGGTCTAGGATCTTCTGATCTCTTTTCCCTTTCCCGAGCACACTAAACCTTTCCCCCTTCAATCCTCTCTCCCCCTCCTCCCATTGATTCTATCCCTTTCCATTCATTGTTTAATCCTCTTAATCCTCATAATTCTTTTCTCTAGGCATTGGATATAGGGAAGGGGCTTTCATTTACTCCTTAAAGTAGCCCCATTATGGATCCTTCACCTTGTAATTCTTATGACCTTCACCCTCAGCTAAGACCCAAGGGAGGCCTTCTTTTATAGGGAGCTTGACACAAGATATTGTACTTTATAGCCTAGTGGGCCACCAATCTCATCCCTTGAATTCTCAACAAAAATCTATTTTGGATCTTAAGAAATGGAAAAAAAAATAGTATTTCTCGTGCTCTTAAAGTAGGGTTGGCCCTCTAGAATACCAAAACATTATCTATATCTCCTCCAATGCTATAGGGTTGGTGGCTGGTTCAAAAATTCTATCCCTCAAACAACTTATCATATTACATAACCCAAAAATTATACTAATTTAAGAAACAATGGTTGAATTGTCTTTATCTCATTCTATTGTTGTTCCATGGCTCAATGATTTTTCCTTTTCTATTTTATAGACAAAGGGTTACTCTAGTGGCCTCCCTTGTAAACTAGTGTGGCTCCTCTATATACAAATCAACCATTTTGGTTAACTTATAAGATAAATAACTTGGCTATGAAATCACATTCTTTGATGTTTCTGGTCCATACGTTGACATAATTCAGTTATGGGAAAGTCTATCCTTGTCAGGAGCCCTTCGAATACAAATCTTATTATTAACAAGGACCTTAACCTCACTCTCTCCAATAGAGAGACTTGGGTCTCAAATAATATAAGGGACCCCCTTAGTGGGTTTTTCTCCCTTTTTCTAAATTTTCATCAACTTATAGACCCATAGGTACTTAGACTCTCTCCTACTTGGCATAATTTTTTTTAATACGATGAATCTATGTCAGAATGACTGGACAAATTTTCTATTTATGTTGATATATTTTTTCTACTTCTTACTCAACCTTGGTTCTCCTTGGGAGGCCTCTTAGACCATCTTCCAATTATTCTCAAAATGGTCTAGCATTTGAGTAGGAAATTGGTTCCCTTTCATTTCAACCACTCCTGATTTCATGAAGAATAATTTAAAATTTTGGCCATGGATATTTGCTTTCATCTCATTGATCATAACCCTATATCTTGCATGGGCCAATTCACAAAAAAACTATCTAGGCTTAAGGAATCTATTAAACCTTGGTCTCTCCATATTCAAAAAAAGAAGTAATCCCACCTTAAAGAGATTGAACTCATTAAATTTTTTATGAATCCAAATCCAATGGATTTTTCTCTGTAGAGGAAATAACTTCTAAATTCCATTAAATAAGAAAGACATGTGCTCCTGAGAAAAGAGGAAACTGAATGTAAAATGAGAATTAAAATTATTTGTATTAAGGATGGCGACAATGCCATATTTTTCATCATTTTTCCTCACACATAAGGGAAAAAAAAACAATTTGTGAGATCCAAATGAATGGTGGTTCTTAGGTCCATTTCTTTGAATACATTGCTAGGGAAGGTCACAGGGGCTTCACTCAATGAACCTTTGACATATCGCCTGCGTTCATAGCATACTAAACAATACCCCTAATTTGACTACATATTGGAAAATACCTCTAAAAATCACAATATTTAACCCCTTACCAATATGAACCCAATACACCTCCCCAATTCAAAAAACCCCTAATATCACCAGATATTGTAGGTATCCATTTTTTCATTAACATTTTTTATACCCCTTTATATTTTTTCATTAACTTTGAGCTTTGTTTTTTATACCCACCAATATAAAAACCCTTTACCCCCTATATATCCCCCAAAATATTAAGTCAATTTTTCCTCGATATATATCCCCCAATATGAGCCCGCGTGGTATAGTATTGCTCCCCCAGTGAAGCCCCTGTGGGGAAAGTGTCATACATTTTGAAATTATTTGAGGATTCTGTTGGTTGTTCCATTTGGGAAATATTAGAGGTAGTTTAAAAATTTCCTTTTGTGTTAAATGAGAAAACAAGCATGTCTATGAAAGACAAAATTTCTGAAAATGAGCTTAAAGAATCCAATTACTTATGTATAAAAGGAAAATCTCGAGCCCTAATGGTAAGCCTATCGAATTCTATATTGAATATTTTGAATTCCTAATGGATGATCTCCTTAAGGTAGTCTTGGAGTCCCATTTCCATGGGATGGTTTTCTAGCCTTTAGCTGTAGTTTTTTTCCATTATTCCTAAAAAATATGATGGAGCCTCTTTTGATGATTTATGCCTATCTCTTGTTCCAACATCATATATGAAGACAAATTTGGATTTTTAAATGGAGGGAAAATCCTTGATGTTTTTTCCTTTGCAGAGGAAAAAAAATCGTTCTATGAAGACTTGTAATTTGTGTGTCATGATCCTAAAATTGGACTTATCCAAAGCCTTTCACAGGGTAACTTGGAATTTCCTCCATTTGGTGCTAATTAAGTTGGGAATGGGGCTTCCATTAGTTAATTGTATTATGGGATGTATTTAGTATAATTCTTTCATTTTCTTTATTAATGGGGATACATCCCCTTTATTTAAGTCATCTCATTAATTGAGATAGGTGTGCCCCATGTCCCCCTATATTTTTCTCCTTGCAGTTGAAGTTCTTATCCTTCTTATTCATGAGGAAAATCCTAATGGTGTTTTCAAAGGGATTGAAGTCGAAAGAAACCAATTCCTCACAAACCTTCTTTTCATGGATGATATATTTGTCTTTTCCACAGGTATTTCAAGTGATGTTTATCATCTCAATTCGATCATTAGTATATTTTATTCAAGAACAAGGATGCTAATAAAGTTTTCGAAAACCAATTTTACTTCCTTCTCCCTATTCGAATAGGAATTTTCTCCTACGGATCATCTATTTCCCTTCCCCACCATCCTTTGGGCATTGGATTCAAGCTATTAGGTTTTTTTCTAAAGCTAAATGGTTATAGATATTATAACTAACTTTGATTCTTCAAGAAGATTGAAGATATGATCTACTTCTATGTTAATATATTCCTTTTTAAAGGAGGCCAACTAATTATTTTAAATGTAGTGTTACAAAGAGTTCATGTTTATTGATATTTTGTAGCACATTTTCCCAAAGAAATTATCTCCAAGATTAGAAAATTCCCTTTTCATTTCCTTTCGTTGGGGTCTAGAAAATCAGGTGGTATATCTTTGGTTAAATGGGATAATATTGCACTCCCAAAAAAGCTTGGGGGTTGGAAGGTAAAGAACTATTTTCACTTCAGTAAATCTTTGGTTGCTCAAAATTTTTGAATGTTTATACATGACTCAGGCTCCCTTGGGGAAGGATCCTCAGAGCCAAATATATTCCCTCTATACATTTTTTGAGCTAGTTTATATAACCCCAAAAATCCTCAAATGTGTCTAATGTATAGAAAGCACTAGTATTGACTTTCTCCTTCATTGGTGAATGGATGTCAAGGGGAATAGGAAATGGAAAGCAAGGAAAAGTTGGATTATACTTGTGGATGGGGTCAAGGAATAGTTTTTGTCTTTATCCCCTTCTTATTGAACAACTACACTAGGCTATTTGTTTCTATCTAGCTAATGTTAAGAACAACTCTACTCAACCCTTAGGCCAAGCTACTTGTAAATCAATAGAATCATTAGGGTTATCTGGCGAAGTCGTTGAGGAATGGGAAGGCTACTTCTGACTTCAAATTTTATCAAAATCAAATATTATAGTGAGGATGAACTCATATAGTCTAAGAACTCTAGGAATGGAGACTTCATTACAAAACTTGGCTATGATTTTCTCTTAGATTCACAATTCAGAGGTAAAACACTTTGATGGTGGGAATCTCCTTAGAAACTTCATGCTCCTCTTAAAAGTAAAATAATTTTATGGTTATTCCTAAATAATAAATTTCTTACCTGGGATACCATCACTGAAATAGGTTAGGAAGGACTCAACATATGTTCTCTATGTAGGCCTGTGATTCAACCCATATTGCATCTCTTCATGTTTTTTCCTTATATAATGCAAGTTGTTGTCAAGGCTTATGTTGAGTTGAGTTTTCCATCTTCCTGGGCTTAATATGATTTATTGTAGTGCTTCAAAGTTTGGAATGGGGATGATACCACCCCACGATATGAAGCTTTCCCTTGCATTATCCTTAATTATATATGGTTGTCTAGAAATAGATTTGAATTATCCTCATTGGATATCCCATTGGATATTACTATGGGTATGGTTACAAATTATGTGAAGAATACATAATTGATCCAAAATTGTAGAAGGTTAGAGCTCCCAGATGTCACCACTAGATAAATCTATTCGTTGGGGTTTTTTTGATGGAGCCTCTCAAGGTCATCCAACCAAGTGTGGAGTGGTTCTAGTCCTATATCTAAATTCATCACAATACTTTTAGGTTATATATGTACTAGGTTTTCGATTAAACAATGAGGCATAATTCATTATGAACTCTAATTTCCATAGCCTCTTTGAAAAAAGTTACAAAACTATAGGTATTTGGGATTAAAAATGGTAACTGATTAGGCGAAAAACATGTTTTCTATTAAAAAAAGAATATATAGCCTATTATATAGGGCATCTAGTAGTATTTAGCTACTTTTGAATGACTTTTTTTCATTCACATTCTCTAAGAATTAAACAACTCTAAGAAAAATACTCTTTCCAAAAAAATATTTAGAATTGCTTACAAAATACATAGCAAGTTTTAAATTCATCAATGAGGAAGGGGCTAATCAAATGGACTTCCACTTTTGATGTTCTATATCTCAAAAAATTATTTTGTATACTTGAATAAAAATTGTTTGAAGTATCACATGTAATGCATAGCTATGAAGAAATATATATATTTTTTATAATTTTCTAGGAAAAACATCCAATAGTAAAAGTTGTATTTATGATAGGAAGGATGAAAACCCTTATTTCAATAATGGAAAATTTATCTCTATATATTCAAACCATTTGGATATAATTAGTAATAATTTTGAATGATTCAAAAAATATCTTAATTTATTCTCTTGGTTAAAGATATATATTTAAATTTGGTATTTTGATTTAAATATAAATATATAAATACATATTTTAAATGTGTGTGAGGAAAAAAACGACCTTTCTTAGACACATTCAACAAACCATTAATCGATACTTTATCACAGCATCTACGGTAATTGCATCTCTGAAGCTTTTGATACTTTATCACACCATCTACGTAATTTCATCGCTGAAGCAGGAAATGATAACAAATTTAAATGAACTTTATGAGAAAGACATTAAGAGATATGCTTCTCAATGAATTTTATGAAAGAAGAAACTAATTATTTTAAAAGAGACCTATGCAATTATCAAAAAATTCATTGATATATTAATATTCTAAGGAAAACCTCATAGGATTGTCTCTCTTAAGTTCAAGATTATTTGAATGTAGCGTGGCTTAACCGTTGGTCTTGGTAATCCAATAAGGCTTAGTTGGACATAAACCTAAATGGAATTATTTGAACTAATCTAGTAAGTGTATTTTAATGGTTTTTTTTTTCATTTTTTTTCAATATTAATTTAGAAATTAGCAAAATAAAAATCATTGGAATGGTTAGTTTGAATTATATAATTTAAATTAAAAAATACAAATTTTTTATACTTATTTATATATTAATTACAATATTATTCAAAATTATAAATTTTAAATAATATAAAAATGTAAAACTTTGTTGACCAGTTATGAAATAAAAAGTTAACAATAAAAATTCATATTTAGATATATAAATGTTTGAGTTTGACTTCTCTATGATACTTTGTTATTAAGTTATTCGAATAAAAATTTAATAATAAACTTGAACAATTATGAAAATATTTTACTTTATTATTTTAATTAAAGATATATATGTGAATTTGGTATTTTGATTTAGAAATAAAGATAGTTTTCTTAAGAGGTTATAAGTTCGAGAGTAGAATATGTATGTTTCTTTATACTTAGCAGTGAAATAATTGTTTGGAGGTGAGTCTCTTGTCCCTCAAATAAAAAGATCTCATACATCAATTTGGTGTCTAGCTTAGTTGTAACCTTAAAATTAAATAATAATAACAAAAATATACAAAATTCTAAATTTAAGTAATACTTTATTTTTTATTTTTTATAAAAATACGTAAAGCGAATTAATCCATATTTAACACCTCCGCTAAAGTAATGGCATTTATTGACCTTTCCACTTAATGATGTATATGAAAAATAAGTGATAACATATTTACATGGAATTTATGGAAAATGTATTAGGGGAAATGTTTCAAAATGGTTATATTAGACGATGGATATATAATTATTAATTATTTTGTTGGTGAAATTTATATTTTTATGATTTAATAGATAAAATGGTCAAATGAAGGGGTCCGACTATGTCTACAATTATTAATGATATGTTCACTTTTTTTTTTTTTTTAATATTCGTTAATTAACATTGAAGTGATATCAACATTCTAAGGAAAAGCTTATAAAATTTACCCTCTTTTAAGTTCTATGAATATTTAAATGTAAAGTGGCTTAATTGTTAACCATGATAGCCATCGATAACCTACCAACGCTTAGTTGGACTCGAACTTCAATGAAATTAAAACCATAACATTCACGTTGAACTTGCCTTGAAACATTTCATTCAAATTATTCAAGTAACGAATAGGAAAAAAGGTTCCCAATCGTAAAAGTGTGGATGCAAACAATGTGCGAAACAACATAACATTGTACACTTTTTTTTGTTTCTTTTTCTTTTTAAATGGTTACTTTATATTATGAGAAAACAAAATTTCATAGAAAAAGCAATTTTACATCTAAATAATTTGACACAAATCGGAAGAAACTAACACGGAATAGATAGTTTATACAACATCACTTGACTTGATTTTCTTCATAATGACTCTTCTTACCTTTCTTTCTCACAATCTTGGTCCAAAATAGGGGGCAGACCAACCAAGGTAATCTGTAGGTTCTTGTTGAGATTTGAAGGTGTTTCCTTGTCAGATTCAAAGGAAGCATATTCATGAAAATGCTTCAACATACGCGAAGAGACATCTTTAATAACCAATTCTATGTTTACATGGTGAACTAGGATCCAAGTTGAATCCTCATAAGGTTGACGTGCATTTATAGTTTAATCCTGATATTCTAGAAGCATATCATCATCATTGCCCTCATCCTCTTGATCATAAGGAGAAGAAGGCTCGCCCTCCATAGGGGTCCTCTCACAAGGTTTCCAACTTTTTGATTTAGAGATCGCATTGTGCCGCTTCTTGGTAGAGATTTACCTAGGGAATAAATTTTGTAAATGCCAAGTTTAAAGACAAAAATGACACAAAAACATTGTATTCTCATAATCTAGGGATTGGGTCCAATGGTAATCAACAATTTTAAAATTTATTTTATTTGGTAACCCTTTACTAATTTCAATTTCCACATATATTCTTCCATAGGTGTAAAAACCATATTGTTCTCAGGAGGTATATGTGGTAAGATAACGACCCAAGGAATTACCAATGTCCTCAAAAAGTAAAAAATTCCATAGATGGGTAGGAAAATTAGGAAGCTAAACCCATATTGGAAGTTTGGTGATGAATTTTATAGAGGGATCGAAATCCGAAAACCAAGGGGTAATGAAAAAATCAGCTTTACCCAAAAACCAAGGTCCATGAGTTAGGGCCTTCTGGTAATCCTCTGGTTCAATGAACAACAATATAAAGAAACCCTTAGAACAAAAGGTAACCTTGCATTTTGAAGTCCAGGCCTCATGAATCCACTTATAAAAGTCCATTGAATGTGGCGATAACCCATTGAAGTGATAAATGAATTTTTTTCTCAGAGTAGAGATGAAGGAATTCCTGCAGAGTTGGGTGTGAAATTTCTACAGATGGAACAACCTCAACTTTTTCCATCTGGTAAGGCCTAGGTACTACCTGGGCCTATTGAGAGTTAGATCCTAACTTGAGAGCATTTTTGAAGGAAAGTGGCTTTGGAGCTGAAGATTCCCCAACACCCCTGGCACCACCATTCAAGAACACAACTAGAGATATGGAGGCATCCTTTACAATGCCATAATCTCTAAGTACCTTATCCTTTTGTAGTTTACTTCATTTGTAAAGGATTCTAAAAAAACAATCTTGTATTATTTTCAACGTTTTAATTTTTTATTTGAGCATGAATAAACCATCAGTCACACTTACCATTAAGCACAGGGATTTACCGAACAAAGGTCAGACAGAAATTGGGAAATTTTGGAGAGAAATGTCCATGTTTCCTTACCCAGTTGATTGATGAATTGAAGGAGGGGATCTATGGCATGAGAGGTCATCACATCTATGAGGAAAGATGTCTCTAGGAGGTGCATCGCTTGAGAATAGGTTCATCACAGAGTATGAAAGGGTTTCAGACTTGATTTCCAGTGCACAACTTAGAGAGTCAGTGGCCTTGACAAGGTCATCAATGTTCAATGCAACACAACTCTTTTAAAACAAAGATTCTACATCTTCCATGGTTTTAGACAAGGGCTCTTGCTCAACAACAACAACTTCTCTATTACAAGGTTCTTGTTCAACATCTGCAACCTCCCCCTTATAGGGTTTTGGCTCAACAATTGTATCTTCTCCATCACAAGGCTCTTGCTTAGTAGCCACAGGTTCTCTGTTATAGGTCTCTTGATGAATATCCACAACTTATCCATTTTACATAGTGCCCCCATTC